>JAODKE010000028.1:1277368-1288697 GCA_026779605.1 Mormyrus hasselquistii | reverse complement strand
AGGTACTAACAAGTGCCCTATGCTCACTCCGCAGATATTAACGAGTGCCGCGCACTCGCTCCCAAAGGTACTAACAAGTGCCCTATGCTCACTCCGCAGATATTAACGAGTGTACGATGATGGGGATCTGCAAGAACGCCGAGTGCCTGAACACCAAGGGCAGCTACAGGTGCACGTGCAAGGCGGGTTACATGCTGGATGCAGCGCGCAGCCAGTGTGTCTGTGAGTTTTCCTGCCAGTGTATTTACAGCTTTTATTTTTGTTTGTTCGTATTCCTATATGTCTTAGTTTCCCTTTCATTCAATTTTGTACAGCACTTTGATCGACCTTTGTTGTCGTAATTGTGGTCTAACAAATTTTGATTTGATTTGATTTGATAATGTTGGTGCACACAGACACACAGCTACTCACAACCACAGTCCCAGTCTTTATACAGGTCCTATTGCTGTTTTCACTGAAATCATCAGCACTCTTACTTGCTTTTCTCCTCTTGTGAGGATGTTCCATAGTGCAAATTTAGCTTTTTTTAATTTTTTGTCCTTTTTTCCTCATTGTTTGATAACAAATGGACACATAAATGTAATTGTGTAGATTAATATATATTAAACACATTGTGTATGGTGTTACATGTACTGTATACCATGTGCGCAATCACACATGCACTTACCCTATCATTCATGCAAGCGCATGAGGTTTTCATCAGTGGAACTAGCTGATCAAAGCGAGTCATACCCCCCCCCTTACTTTTTTCCACACCCCCCACCTGTCGCCTTCTCCCCCAGCGGACAAGGCCGTCTCAGAGATGCGGGATCTGTGCTACCGCTCCACATCGTCGGACTCCTGCTCGCTGCCCCTGTTGCAGCACATCACCAAGCAAATCTGCTGCTGCAGCCGTGTAGGCAAGGCCTGGGGTGCGGCCTGCGAACGCTGCCCCCTGCCTCACACAGGTACGCCCAGCCGCCATTGCCGGGTGCACACACGCGGGTTACCATGGTTGTCCTGTGTCTCACAGTGCTGTGTGAACTCATCACTTTTCAAGATGTCTTCAGGGATTTGAAGCAGAGGTCCATGCAGTTTTGGCACTCAGACACAAAGCATGTGCCGCTTATGTGGCACCTCCACCCACCCCACCCTGTTCAGCATCCATGTATAAAAGTTGGGATGGCGTACAGTTCAGCGCCTGTTTATCCTGGAAGTGCCCTTGCCTGAGGTGAATAGGGGGCAGGGTAGCGCCCTCCCCGGGGGGAGTGGGACAGCTCATTATGCTGACAGCAGGTGCTGATGTTTTGACAGACTGAAGTTCTCCCATCTGTACCGTGATCGCCGACATATTCTCAATGTTACACTTTGGAGAGCCAACAGACCGCTCACTCAGCTCACAAGGTCACTTTGGGTGTAACTTTGACCTCTTTCTCTGTCTGTCCTTTGCATTCTGAAATCAATCACATTAATGTTCGCATTCTGATTGAATCATGTTATGTTCTACTGTTTATCATTGTTTTGGCTGCCAAGCCTATTTAAATCTTGTAAAACATTTTACAGATGATCAAATATATTTGAGGTGGAATAATACCAAAATAAAATAACCCTGCTCAGATGTCCCATTATAAGAGATGGACCACTCTTGTCCTCAGACTAGGCCATAGAGACAGTTAACAGCAAGGGCCCAGCTAAAAGAAAAACAAAAATACATTAAAAATAGCCAAAAGAAACTCAGAAAGCTTGGATATCTGGAATCTTGCTGATCTTATCCTCAAAGCCTGTGGAAATTTTGTCTCTCAGGTTTTTTGGAAAGCTGAAGTACTATAAATTACAAAGCACTTTGAACCTCATCATGTGACAGATGATTGTCCTACCTTGTGGGCAACCGAACAGCTAGCGATTAAGAGATGCCCCATGACTCTACCCTTTCTGAGGCAATTGGCGGCCATCACGACAGCGACTGTGCTCTCACAGTTTTTCACCCTTATCCAGCCATCACCCATCATCTGTCAGCTTGATGTTTATCGGAAACATTATACCTTTAAACCAGAAGGAGGCGGCGTTGCATTTTCCCTCAACTGCATCCTATTGGGCTCAAACACAGTGATGTCACAGTTGATTTATTACGATGCGCTCATCCAATGTAAATATTTGAGAAACCCCCTCGCTCCAGGGTCACGCACTGGGTAGTCCCCTCCTCTCGGCCCTGGAGGTCTCTGTGTGCCTCTGGTGCGTAATGCTGGGTTTAGTTTGTGGCTTTTGGAGGAGGAGTGCCAGACCTGCCTGAGTCAACCCGGGCCCTTCCCGTGGCTCAGCTCTGGGTGCGAAAGGGAAGAGCCAGTTCACCACATGCTTCCTCCCTCGCCCCTTCCTGTGTGACCGTCAAAAAAGCCATGGAGACAGCTGACGCATGACGGCCCGGTAATCAAGGATGAATTGCGGCATGCGGCGCATAATGTGCTCACACGGGTGGCCAAACGGCATTACTGCGAGAAACCAGACAGCTGAGCGCTGGCAGGTCTTCGAGATTATTTCTTCCCCCTCAGTCTCTGTGCTTTCCTTGCCTACAGACCATTTTAAAGAGATCTGCCCTGCTGGCCATGGCTACACCTACTCCCGGTCAGACATACAGATCTCCCTGCGGCATCTGGAGGAGGATGAGCAGCATCGGACCAGCCCATCCCACCAGCCCCGCCCCCATCATCCTCGCCCCCATCATCCTCATCCTCCTCATCAGCACCTTCACCCAACCACAGAAGTTCACATCCAGGCCAAACCGCCCAGCAGAGAGGATGGAGGTAAGCGAGGATGGAGTCTGGCCTTCCCGCTCCAGACCTGGAATGTGGATCCCAGTCAAAGTCTGGGCGCAGTTTAGCTGCGGTGTGTCAACCTGACAGCAGACTCAGACCGAGACCGCAATTTATACTCATTGTGTGATTAGCTGGTGAGTCAGGGCCCTGATTTAATCTTCAGAGGGATGACTCTCTCCAAGTTCTATGCAGGGATCGTAAGTAGATGGATACTGATGGACTGAAATACAAAAAAAATTAAAAAGTAAAACATTTTGACTCGTGCTTCAGAAATGTAATTATTTATTAATACCAAAACGTCACATAAATGTCCACCGAAATAAATCATCGTGCGCGTCCTGAAAGTGAGGCCGACTCCACAGCAGAGTCTAATCCAGAAAGTTCAAAAACATCTGCAACCCCTGATTTTCGGAGAAACGTTCTTATGATTTACATGCATGACATAATACATTGGCATTGGCGAAGAAAAATGATTTATATAGTGGCTTTGTAAATATTTATTCTTGCATCTTCTTTATCTGAAACTACTCCCCCCTACCCCTGCCACCTCCCAACTACATGCATATTTTCATGTGGTGTGGGGAAAGTTCAGATCTTAATTCCGCTTTCAAGGCTTAAAGGATAAACATGCAATTAGCTGAGTTTTATTGGAAACAACAACCTTCAGATATATCTGTTCGCGTCAGGCTTCCATTCTTCCAGGGAGCCGGCTCAGTCCTAGGCCACATCTGAGTGACGCCCGGTGACATCAGGCCTCAGGAGCATCGTCATAGAAACAGGAATGTCGGTGTCCTCTGGTGATCAAATAACATTCTCTCTCTTTTTTATTGTGTCCTTGCAGATGTTGCGATTCTGAATCCAGTAAGTGCACTTTTTCCCCATCTTGACATCGTTGAACTGAGGGCTTGTTAAAGTTTTCATCGGATTTGCTCGAAGGCCTGATGGGTGAAGGGGGCTCGCTTTTTACCCCGGCGCTCCCAGTGTGGTTGCTGGGGTCCTTAAAATAGACAGCATGCTCTTTTTTTTCTCAGCGGCACAGTTAAAAGTGGAACATCTGTCAGAAGCACATGTACCACAGCAGTAACCGTTTTGCCGTTTTGTTTTGTTAGGCCACCACTGTCACCGAGACGCCAACCTTTCCAGGTAACATCCTCTTGGCCGTATTAGTTCCCCCTCTAATACTTTACACTGCAACCTCAGACAAGGTGTACATATTACCTTACGTTAGTTAGGCCTGTCAACATTTATCTTATTATGGCAGCCTCAGTGCCTTGTAAAACAAGGCTTATAAACCGTCATTCTCAAGATTTGTTTACCTCACTGATGTTTTGTACTTATGAAACACTTCAAAGAAATATAGCTTTGTTATGTCTTGTCCTCGCTGCTGCTAGAGGAACAAATAATGAATTCCCATGGGAGTGTCCCAGGGGGCTGGTACGGTGCTGACTTGGTGTGTCAGTTAGGCTTGCTGCTTTTCTAGTAGATGTAGTGGAGAAGACCACCCTTCACTCACTGGTCAACGTGAGACCCGAAACAGAGGGCCGGGACACTGCACCCATCAACGTGGCCACTCAGGTCACTGGTAAGGGAACACTGACACCGATTGCGCTTGACACACTAACAACATGAGTTTCCACATCCTCTGAGCTTCACTCTCTGCTAAGATACACAAGGGTGCCTAGGATTAAGTCAGAACTAATCAATTATTAATCTTATTAAACTTGCTTCCAGCCCACAGTATCTTCTAACAACTCCTGCTTGTACTTATATGACATGAAAACCTGTGTCCGTTTGTCTCAGTTGGACAGATCTCTTTAGTCAAACTTTTCTTGGTTTTATAAGGGTTTTGTGATCAGAGGGAGGGGGCTTAGTGGGCTATGAGGGAACAAGTGGAAATTTAGAACCTGCAGAGCTTCAGTTAAAGGACCATAAGATGATGGCAATATACACACAGCTTCTGTCCTCACTTGTGCCACCCCTCGTCCCCTCCCAGAGGTGGACAGGTGCTCCATCACGCCAACCATCTGCGGACCTGGGCAGTGTGTCCCCGTACAGACAGGTTATACCTGCTACTGCCACCCCGGCTACCAGCTGAACCTGCTGCAGACTCGTTGCATCGGTGAGCAAGGGGGGAGGCTTGGCTTGAGTTTTTAATGCCATGTGTTTCCTGCAATGTGTGGATGTAGGCTATTTTGGAAGTGCCGTGAGACTGATCCCTGCATGAGACCAACATCCACAGTGTTCCAAAGTTCTGATGTGAGGCTTAGATCACCTGACCTCACTCCTTCAGTCCTGTATCCAAGCTCTGTTATTCAAAACATGGTTCTGGCCTTCCAAAATGGGTTAGTGGGTTGGAGAGCAGGGAGTTCTCCCAACTGATACATAATGCACACCCCGTTCTGTCTGCAGATGTGGACGAGTGCAAGAACGACCCCTGCGAAGGCAAAGGACGCTGCGTCAACAGCTACGGCTCATACGTCTGCCACTGTTACACGGGCTACAGTCAGGTCATCACCCAAAACAGGAAGTTCTGTCAAGGTAAGAGGTACAGGGGGTGCTGGGTAATGTAGTTCTCTTTAATTTGCCACATACTCTGGCAGGCTGCTGTGCTGCATGCCATAGGTGCGTTCCTTTCCTAAAAGGCTTGATGTAATAGCATCGCACAATAATGTTGAATAATTATACAGCTACATACTTTGGGGGTTCTTAGAAATGACAGCCTTTCAGTCACACCCTGTCCATTACGCCATGGTTGATTATCCCAAGATTCCAGGTGTTGGTTTGTTTTGTTATAAAAAACCCTTAAAGCCAAAAATCCTACTAGTCTCTGCCAAGAGTGAGTCTCTCCCTGCACGATGTGTATGAAGCCTTCGGAAATCCCCAGATGCTGTCATATAGTGAGGCCGCTGGCCCCCTGACTCCCTTCCTTGTATTTGACTCCCTCCTCAGATGTAAATGAGTGCGACATTCAGGACAGATGTCCGGGAGGTCGCTGCATCAACACTGAGGGCTCCTACGCCTGCGAGTGCGACGCCGGCTATGCCCTGTCCAGAAGGGGGCAATGCGAGGGTGCGTCGGGCCTCCGTGTTGTGCGTTTAGCATGCAGAGCCATTAAACTCTGGTATTTGTAAGCCACAAATACCCAGAGTTTGACTGGCTGCCCAGCCACAGAAAAGCCTTTGTTTTAATTTCCCCCGGGGCTCGCACCAGAGGGGGAGAACAAACAAGGAACTAACTGGAAAAGAGGCAGCCCTGAGTATGGAAGGCTAATGTGAGCCTAGTTAATATAATATTATTTCAGCTAGTGCTTACTGTAATGGAATTTCCCCTCCCTCGGCTGCCCCCACCGACCAGACGTGGACGAGTGCAGAAACCATAGCGCCTGTCCTAGCGGGAAGTGCATCAACACACCAGGCTCCTTCCAGTGCCAGGATTGCGGAGCGGGATTCAGAGCCACCGGAGGCAGATGCCTGGGTAAGGAGGTCTCCCCTGGAGCCAAGTCTTGTCTCTCTGTTTTTTTTTTTTTTTTTGGGGTGTCGTGGACCCAGACCTCCTTGACCTCCTCAGCAGCCAGTGTGCATGTCTGAACTGCGCCGTCTGAGTTACACCTGGCAGCCTGACTGCTCAGCTTCCCGCCGCATCCGCACGTTCTTTGTGAAAACTTTTGCTCAAAGGCTGAATTATGGAGGGAAATACGCTCCTCAGACCGTGTCAGTGATGTTTTTTCGGAAAAGGTCCTTTTACAAATAATTAATCGATGGGTCAAGTGCATCTGCACCTCATCTCAGACTCTGGGGCCCAAACCCACGTTGTTTCAACACCACAGCTTGTTATTGCTGATCTTTTCATATCTTTTGCCACCATAAAAAGGTTGTTTGTAATATTTCAATTTGGGAGAGTCAAAATATTTTTCCTTTGGCCGTGGCCTTAGACAAACATGTTATCTTTGGATGTGTGCGGGCGCCGCAGTCGAGCCGAGCCAGGGGGTGCAGATTCAGTGCTGATATATGGGGAAGTGAACAAAACAATCAAGAGGCATTGAGGAAGTGTGGTGGGTCGTGGGGGGATTTGTTCAAATGTCAGGAACAAAGATCACTTGAACTATCAATACTCTGCCACTCAATGCCTCATTTTTGAAGTCCATGCAACATGGACACATGTTACATGCACATGGTCTGCCTAGGCTGCAAGAACAGCTTAGATATTCACAAACATGATCCATCACCAGATCTGTGCTGGACTGAATCATTTGGGGCAAACCAGGGTGAAGTGTTCCTCTAAATTGATTGATTCAGTTGTTTTCTATTGCCGTGATATTCCATGAAGTTCTCCCAAGTGACAGTACAGTGTTCCATCCATTCATCCATCTTATTACTGTGCAGGGTCATAGGAGACCTGGAGTCTATGAGCAGCCTTTTGGCATATTTCATATTTTCCAAAATATTTTCAAGAAATATATAAACAATGTATTCCTGATAGATGAAACTGACTAAAGCGGGTGGGGGTGATCAACTAAAGTGAAGTGGGGAGGGTGGACCCAAGTGGGAAGGGGCAGACAGACCCAAGCAAGGGGGCATGCGATGAACTAAAATGAGGGGGGTGGGTGGGGCCATGAATTAAAATGGGGGGGGGGATGCAATGGACAATGGATAATGGATTCAAGTGGGATTAGGAAGTGCTGGACCTGAGCGGGAGAGTGGGAGAGGGCAATGGATCCAAACAGGATGGGTTTGATGGATTAAAGCGGGACTGGTGATGGACTTTAGTGTGGGGGATGACGGACCCAAATGGGGGAGTTAGGGTGGTGGTGATGAACTAAAACGGAGAAGGGCAATGAACCTGAGGGGGGGGTAATGGACTTAGGTGGGGGCGATGAACCCAAGCAGTTAGGTATAATCTCAATCACAGAACTGGCCTAGATGAACCGATGGCTTGTAAATGACACATCTCACCATCAGACTCCTCCCAGCTGGAAGGATGTCACAAACGGTGGATGGGGTAAATGGCTTGTTTCTGCGGCAGTGTAGCCAGCAGCCCAGTCGCCAGTCTGCCTGTGGTGTGGTAAGTGATGCCCAGCCTGCTGCCAGCTGGATAAGGCACATCCTGAACAGCGTTCACGGCGTGTGCAGGTGCCAGCAGACAGCAGGGCCTGGCGCCCCCACAAGCCCGTCCCGATGCGGCTTTCGGTCAGACGTGCCTGTTCAGCCTCCCCAGATACTTGCACCACCTAGCTTTCCACTGGTTTCCCAGTGCATGGCAGCAGGGTGGGGGATGCGGTCTGCCTTGGCTCCTGTCCTCCCGGCCGTCACGGCCGTGCCACTTCTTAATCGTGTTAGCTATACCTGCCTGGCGAGTGCTGCGCGCCATAAAATACGGCCTCTGCCCACCCGTCCTTCTCGCTGCATTTCGGGGAAAATCTTGTTTTTCTTTCTTGAGTGTTCAGTACAAACACAATTATTTTCACATCTTTTTAAAAATGATTTCTGGCTCAGAGTATGATGTGGGGGAAAGAATAAATGCTTGGGGGGCTGCATGCGTCCTGTTTCAGCCCCGGGGATCGTTGCGGCGCCGTTCTCCAAGGCGGAGAACTTTTTGCGGCTTCCCCTGTGTCCGCTCTCACTGTGGGTCACTTGGATGGACTTCCTATCTGTCACCCACTAGTCTCCTGCAATACAGTCTGCCATCAGTCTTTCCCTTTTGTCACTGTCCTGAAATGCAGTGCCTGTCATCCCCCCCTCCAGATGTAAACGAATGCCTGAGCCCAGACGTGTGTGTCCATGGGAGGTGTGTCAACAAGGATGGCTCATATGAATGCATCTGCAATGTGGGCTTCGTGGCCGGCCTGGAAAGCAAGAGCTGCCGAGGTAGCGATGGCGCAGGGAGTTGCTGGATTGACTGAGAGCTGAAACGGTGTATCCGTCATAGCGTTGAGGATCCCTGTCTGTACTGCCAGAATTCCTCCACCAAGCTCTTGCTTATTGATTTAGGAAACTTATTTTAAACTCCGGTCTGAGCCTTGCAGTATATTTGCAAAGGAAATGAGGAATTATTTTTCACATTGAGGTTGGAGGGAGAATAATCTTTACTAAGTGTTTCTAGTTTTTTTATTTCCTCCCTCACTCCCCCTGTCTGTCGCTGCCGCCCCCTCCAGACAAGGACGAATGCCTGCTCCCAGAAATCTGCCCCCAGGGCAGGTGCATCAACCTGGAGGGTTCCTACAGGTGCAGCTGTGACCTGGGATACCAGCCCAGCCCTGATGGCAAAGCATGCCATGGTAAGACAGCGGCACGATCGTCACAAAATGCATCTGCTGTGTCGGGCACTTGTCTGACTTCCTGTTGCATCACCCCCCCCCCCCCCCCCCCCAGACATTGATGAGTGTGCGACACGGAGCGTGTGTCCTGCTGGCATATGCAAAAACACGCAAGGCTCCTACCAGTGTACCAGCTGTGGGCCAGGCTTCACGCCTTCAGCGGATGGTCTTGTTTGCGAAGGTACGGGCTTTTGGGCTTAGATGTGGCACGTGAGGCTTATGGTTGGGGTTGAGCAGGTCAGTCACCATGGGCTACTACTGCAAATACTAGAAGTGGGGGACTGGCCTGGGGTTTAGGTTGAGAAGCATCCAAGAGCTTCTTGATGACATGCATCTTGATGAACGTGCCTGAACATTCCCGCTTTGCCGCAGACGTCGATGAGTGCCTCACGGACGTCTGCCCAAATGGGATCTGCTTGAACTCCGAGGGCTGGTACTCCTGCATCTCCTGCCCCTCAGGCTACACGGTTTCTGCAGACCGGACAGTGTGTGAAGGTCAGTGCTTCCCTAGGTCTGGGGTGGACTGGTAAAGAGTGGGTTTCCTTCTAAAACTATGAGACCAATGCCTGCCCCCCTCTCCCCCAAACCCCTTCCCCACTGCTGACACTGCTCCTCCATGACCCCCTACAGATGTTGATGAGTGCCAGGTTCCTGGGACATGCCCCGCGGGCATCTGCGTCAACACAGAGGGCTCGTACTCCTGTGAGGGCTGCGCAGATGGCTATGCGTTGTCGGCAGATGGACTCAGCTGTGATGGTAACCAGTGATGGGTCACGGGTTGGGGGGGCGGGAGTCCCTTACAAATGTATCTTTTTCGCTTCGGCATCGATTTCGGCCTGATTTGATTAGGGTATAAACAACGGCGCAGCATGGCCTCTGTTTTTTCTGCTAGTGCTTAGCCTGCGTTGGCAATCGATTTAGCTACTAAATAACACTGAGTGACTGGATGTGGGGATCGGAAATATGACGTCTGTCTGCAGATGTGCCCCAGGAGTCTATGCTCCCACATGCCGACAGAATTAGTTTATCTTAATAGGAAAATTGCCGAAATCGAAGGCAGCTACTTGTCAGCTACTTGGCTGGGGACCCCTGTCCCCCCTGGACAGAACCTGTCTGTCTATATGACTCCACCCCACCTCCTGGGTTGTAAACAGATTTGAGGACGTCAGTCGACAATTATGTCCTGTGGGGCTTTGTAGCCCATCGGGGAAGATTCGTGGAAAAACATAACATAATCCTTCATAATCTTCTATGCCAAATGTTTCCATATTTCAATTAAGAGCACAGTGATTCACAGTGATTTGTGGCCAATATAGCTGAACTTTCTCCCAATGACCTAGACTTCTTAATCACTTTTGCAACTCACTAACAAACTGTCTGTGACGACCTTTGCACTTATTTTGTCAGATGAGAACTTTTGATTCCTAACTTGTTGGCACAAGAGAGGTGCCTCTTGATGATTTTCAATGTCTGGCTTCAGATCAGTAGATGTGTCCTTTACGTTTACTGGTCGATTTCCATCCTGTTCTCCTTGGGAGCTGTCTCTGTCCCACTGGGCAAGGACAACAGGTCACAACTCTCTGTACAGGGAACTGGCTTGCTGTTCCTGACAGGGCAGGACCAGACATCAACAGTCTCCCCACTCACTGTGCTAAGTTAGCCAGCTCATATGGCACCACATAGCTCACGTCAAATAACCCAGACACGCTGGGAATCTGGGCTGTTCTTTAGAGGCGTCGCCATGAAAACACAGACTAATGGGTTGGCTTGGACGCGATCAAACGCAGGAGAAAGAAGTTCTTTATGAGAGCTGTCAGCTCAGGCCGCCAAACAAATGAGCGCTGATTAATAAACGCGGCGAACTTCATAGTTTGTTTCTCTGGGGAGCAGGTATGTGGCAATGGGGATTGTCTCCCCTCTGTGGAAATGTTTTGAGGGGGGTGGGGGGGGGCTCATATACAGGTGCAAAGGTGTCTGAATCATGAGACGACATCTCATCTGCGATGCTGTGGTTCCAGAAAACCCCCCTTCCTGGTTTACCCCCCCCCCCCCCTTTCTGGCTTGCTGCCACAAAAAATATTGGAATTTAATTATCCTATAAATCAGGTGCCTGGTATATTTTCATAGTGTGTTTTTTTTTTTGGGGGGGGGGGGGGGGGGAATGGGTTTCTACCTTCCACTACCCAGGTTTATTGTAACCGGGGCACATTCCGGGACGGGAGGG
>JAODKE010000028.1:1239424-1264901 GCA_026779605.1 Mormyrus hasselquistii | reverse complement strand
GGGGGGGGGCAAACCCAGTGATCTGGGTGTGGGGTGGGTGGGAGTCTACACTCAGAGATATTAATTGCCTTTAAAAAGACTGTCCCTTAAAATGGGACCGAGGGTGGGAATTCCCAAAGTCCCCCCAAAGGATTGTGCACTCTCTGCCAGGAAAGTGCCACCCACCCACCTCCTCCCCCAAAACAGCCCCAGCTCATGGCTGCTTCCAATTTAGCTGTTCCATTGAGATAGGACTGTTTGTACTGACCCCCTCCTTTCCCACAGGTCAAAAACACTGAGACAGGCAGAGCTGCCCTACATGCAGCTGTACACTGTAGCCATGACACCTGCACCCATCTTTGGGGAGTGTTCAGGAGTGTTCAGGAACAGCGGTGCAAGTGAGGCTTCAAAAACCTGCATTAGCAGGGCTAGCCGTGTGCTGTCAGTCGATATGATTGTTGTTATCGACCTGCTATTGGGCCCCCCCAGGCTGTGATTGACAGTTCATCACAACCTTGGGGGGACTGCATCCCTTCTCCTGCCCAGATCACTCCATATGGATCCATCTCACACCTTTCTTCCTCCCGCCTTCTCTCCACAGACATAAACGAGTGTGAGGACATCAGCGACAACGTGCCTCTGTGCCAGAATGCTGTGTGCTCCAACACCGAGGGCTCCTACAAGTGTACCTGCCTGCCTGGCTTCATCGCCACGCCCAGGCCCCACGAGTGCATCCCAGAGGCCGGAGAGCCTGCGGGGAGGGAGGCCGGAAAGTAAAAGGGACAGAGGCGGGAGACGGGGATCCCTGCTTGCCAGGCCAATGGCCCAATGACACTTCCTGTGTCTCTCTCCCGCTGAGTCCACTCCCAGAGTCTGGCACTAAAAACCTCCCACAATAACAAAAGAAGAATGTTTGGCCTAAACATATGCAAACACACACACAGACACACACACACACACACACACACAGACATGCACGTCAGTCGCTGTACAGTCCGGGATCTCTCCTGTCCCTCTGTTTGTATTAACCCCCATGAAATGCATACAAAAAACCCACCCCCTCTTCCCCAGCCGTCCAACCCCAGTCTGCCTCTGTAGTCGCCAGGCAGAATTTTATGTACATACACGTTTTTTGATTTTATTTCCTTTGTTCTGTTAATTATTTATTTCTTTTAGGGTATGAAGCTTTTTTTAAAAAAAAAAAACAACTAACAATGCTAAGTTATGTTTTGTACAAAAATATATATATATGAATAAATACTGAATGGCTGCGTGTTTTGAATTATATCTGAATCGGAACAGCGAACTTTCATCAGGGATGCAGGGAGAGAGAGATGAAATGCACGGCTTACCACATCTGACGTTTCCCGTATCTTCATGGAAACAGGATTGTGACCCATGGGAGGGTCTGTAAGACTGTAGTGTGTGCCGGGGCGTTTCTCATTGTGCCTGAGTGCTGTGAGCTCCGTGCGGTGAGGATGTGTGTGCCCCCGTAAGTGTGCCTGTGTGAAAAGCATGGTGAGATTTCCACCTCTCTCCAGCGCATGGAAATGGCAGCTCAGCCTCTCTGGGTCCCCTTCACATCCAAGCACACGACCCCACTCAAGGAACATCCCTGAAGTGGCTCTTAACAGACCAGAGCCCCCACCCAAACCACACCACACACTACAGGGCCGGAATTGTTCTCCGGACCTTTCAAAGCTTCTGCCCCAGAGAATGATCCGCTGATATTCATGACACCGCCTTTTGCTAGCCCCTTGCATAAAAGAGCAGCCCCTAATCAACATTAGACATCAAAAGCTTGGTCTGTGGGCCACTTGCCGTCAAGGGCCTCTCATGGGAGGAGCGGTCCTCAAGGCTGCCCTGGCATTACAGCTGCCAGCTGTCAGAGCGGGCAGGAATGGCACACCCGCTCCAGCTAGGAGTGCTGTAACATCTTATGTGGAGCCATATTACTTCAGAGCCTGTCTGCTCACTATCATCTCCAGCAAAAGGATGGCAGTGCCGTCGTGTGTTCAGCATGTAATGATGTGCATGAGAGGTAGACAGTGGCACAGCTGCCACTATGCTAGTGCTTTAGGTGTTTCATCACGTCCACCTGCTATCTGTATTCCCAAATCCCAAGAAAGCTGAGGCTCTGATGACTGAGTTTGACATCATCTGTACAGTTCTAGTCCTAAGTATTTAATGTACAATTATTTACACATTCTAATTATATAGTGTGACCAGTATTTGTGCAAAAATGGATCAAAGAACAAAAAAATGCATATTCCTTTACAATAATGACTTAGCTATGTAGATTTTTATATTTCTGTAAAATTGTGTCTGTTTTAACATTGTGTATGGAAAAAAGTGGTTTACACTGTACCATAGAAAGTGTATGTTTCCTGCCCTGTGGTGCAGACAATGGAAGTGATTTTTAGGGCCTGACAGAGTTTTTTGGACACAGGTGAATAGCCGTGCCACCTTTCCGGCCCAGAATCTGGCCTGTTACCCTTGGCAACTCGACAGGGTCGCAAGGATGCTTCTCCAGGACCGTAGGATTAGTTTATGCTACTTTACATTTTAAAAAGAATACTCCACGCCTTTAATGTGCCTTCGATGTAACTGTACCGCAGGCCTTCATGACTGTGTCCAGAGAATCAGAATGTATCAGACTTGTTTAGAAATGGGAGTCAGTTTCCTCTGTGAAATCAGGGGTTGCCATAATGGCCGTGTCACGGATTTTTGGAATGTGCCTGTGTCCCAGAACATCCTGCCGACCCCTAAAAAGAGCAGGCACTGTTCCCGCTAATGGACAATGCCTTTTTTTAATGACTGATACCCTCGACCTGCATTCTCGATTCCATACACGGTGTTTGTACTAAGCAGACAGCACCAACCCCACAGGCTGATTAGTGAGTCTTCCGTTGCGGTTTTGTCAGGGGCAGTGGACTCTGTAAACCATCAGTGATATGAATGGGCTGTTTCTACCCAGCACTGTGGTTTCCTTCAATGTTGTGTTCATCCCCGTGTTTACCTCTATAACTTTTTCAGTCATTAAAATAAAATTAGAGAAAATACATGTGTTGCATTTATTTTGACCCATCTAGCATAATAATGAGCATTAACAATAATAAACAATAAACACAAATATTAATTACTAAGAAACATATCGTAACATACTATATACACCTGTGCACACTTTGTGTAATAGAATATGTTCATCTGATACATTTATTTTCATGCTATCAAGGCAGAAATAAATTTTCCATTAAATTGATAAATATATTCAACAAAAAGATAATAAAATATAATAAATTAAGATAATACTTAAGTTGGTCACCTGAATTGGTGTATTGTAGCGCCACCCAGTGGACAAATACGTCTTCAAGGCTACAGATCGCTTCTTTATGATTGGCTATGGGCACAGAAGCCATGCTGTCTAGTGGATTGTGGGACTTGTAGTCTTCCGTCGCCTTCCCAGCCTGCCGAGACCCCGTGGGCGAAACAACATCTCCCATCAACACATGTATCAATATGTCCGTTACTTTTTAACCAGCTGTTGGGATCATTAGGTTCGTGTTTGGGCGAAGTTTAAATACTCTGCAAAAGAATGGCATGAGCGAGGTTTCGTCGTTTAATCCCTTTATTTAGGCTGTTGGAGGGTAGCCGGTTATTATTCACAAACAGTTATTATAATTAGTAGCTGCGTGTCTCTCTCCTAATGGGAGTTTTTAAGGCCAATATCTCAAAATGTGTTTCGGACGCTGATAATTTCTGTGCCATTTTTAGATGCTGCATAGCGCATATATGTTTTTACTGAAATGACTTCGCGGCCATCGCTATTTACTGAATTGAGAGGTTGACGTGCTTTAACACTTCATATTGCCCATAATGAACACGGTCATTATATGAACAGCATCACTATTATAGAACTGAGCGTTGAAATGCCGGCGTTGCAAGTATAGGAAGAGTTTCTCTTCAGCTCGTACCGCTTTATTTGTGTCAATGGAGAGCCAGCGATGCCAAATGCAGCCCCCGGGAAAGGAGGATCTCGATACCTTGCGGAGGCGGAAAGGCGGCGGGAAGACGAACGAACAGGACGCGATTAGGGCCGGAAGACTGGGGGGCTCCGAGAGGGCGAACGGGAGGCCTGCGGCGGCGTCGGAGGACGCGAACGGGCGGCCTGTGGAGCGGAAGCGCTCGCTGCAGGACGGACATCGGAGGACCGGGACATGCAGTGTATTGGCGCTGGTGGCCGTCCTCTCCTTAACAACCCGCTTCTACAAGATCCTGGAACCGCCACATATATGGTGAGTTGGGTTGTTATTCTGCCGTTACTGGGAATCAGCGGTGACCGTGACGGAATAAATGATAACGGTGCACGTTAACAATGCACTATTGTAACTTATATTTAACCTGTATACTTTCTCATATCTACATGGATTATGGGATATAGTCCGCATCAGAGTTGCAAAGGTTGTCTAGATCTTCAGGTGTGTTTAGATAAAATTTTAAGTTAACTGCATACTGTCTTATTGGCCCTCCTGTTGACAAATGCTGCTTCACCGAAAGTGAAATGTAGTGTGAAACGATGTATGTTTCAGCTGGGATGAAACCCACTTTGGAAAAATGGGCAGCTATTACATCAACAGAACCTTTTTCTTTGATGTTCATCCACCGCTGGGTAAGGTAAGAGAGCTGTCCATTTAATGGGCATTTGAGTTTAACATGGAACTGGCTGTTGGTGTTGATAGCTAAATACTGTATGACATAAGTCAAATTCAAATGACAATGAGTACTTGTTTGCCTGTTTGCTAGATGCTGATTGGTTTAGCTGGTCACTTGACTGGCTACAATGGCAGTTTCCCATTCGTCCGGCCTGGGGATAAATATGAGGATCACAATTACTGGGGGATGAGAGGGGTAAGCACCTCTGCATGGCTCATTTCAATTGTTGACCTTGTTACTGGAGGATGATGGGAAGTGACAGTCTTTTTTTTTTTCCTCTTGATAGTTCTGTGCCCTCTTGGGGTCCTGTCTCCCCCCTTTCGCCTACCTCACCGTACAGGAGCTGTCACAGTCTTCAACTGCAGCCCTCATGGCCGCTGTCACGCTAGTCTTTGGTGGGTGGGTGGTTACCATAGTCACAGACTTTTGTCCCAAGTTTGTTAGGTGCTTTCCTGTCTGAGTATGTGAACTACCTGGCATCAGACGGGTATGTGTCTATGAGCAAACAGCTTTCTGAATGTGAGCTATGTAAGTTCACATAAGGAAAGAGCTGCATGCAGTTAATTTATTCCTGTTTTATCATCTGCAGATACCGGCTGCATCACCATCTCTCAGTACATCCTACTGGACCCCATTCTGATGTTTTTCATAATGGGCTCAGTGCTGTGCACGGTCAAGTTCAACCAGCAAAGGCACAGGTGGGGATGTCTCGCATCTTACTCATTTCGTGTTATGTGTCTTGCTTTTTGTCACTATGGTTTTGGTATTTGTGTTATTTCTCTGGGCCCTCTTGATGATCATGTGACTCTTGATTGTGTTTATTATTTTCACATAACCCAAAATACTAAGAAGTGGAGAATCTTTTCAGTTTTATGATTCTGCTATCTATGCTAAGGTTTTGTGTATTTGTGTAGGCCGTTTAGCGCCCCCTGGTGGCTGTGGCTGGTGCTGACAGGGGTGAATTTAGCAGGTGCTCTGGGGGTGAAGTTTGTGGGGCTGTTTGTTATCATGCTGGTGGGACTGAATACGGCGTGGGACCTCTGGAGGCTACTTGGAGACCTGGATCACCCTCTGGTACTGATTTGTAGGGATGTGTTTGCTGACTTTCTGCTAACTGGGGAGTGCCATTGTAGTAAAGTTGTCATCTCCATCTGTCAGATGGAGTTTTGGAAGCACTTGTCAGCCCGGGTGTTTGGCCTGATCCTGCTGCCGTTGACCTTGTACATCATGATATTTGCTGTGCACTTTGTCGTCTTAAAAAGAAGGTTGGTGTGAAGTCAAACTTTTAAACATCCAGCATGGTATTTCACAGAATATTTATTACTTAATGAAAATGGAGGTTTTGTAATCTACAGATATATAAAACTGTAATGGTTAGCAAAACTAGCAAGCTGTAGCAATGAGCTGTTATGAAAAGTAATGCACATAACTGGTATGCAAGTATGCATTTGGCATATGAAGTGATGCGCGTGGGCAGTTTCTTGTCATAGCAGCACAAATGTGGATTTATTTTATGTGCATCTGTGCTGTTATGACAAGGAATCACTAGGGATGCACAGATTCCACTTTTTCTGTCCAATACCGATACCTGTGCTTTGGGTAACAGCCGATACCTAGTACTGATCCAATACTAGAGATTCTCCAATCAGCATTTTTGGGGCCGATCACCAAGATCGTGATCTGCCGATAACTGCCGATCGCAGAATGGCAGGGGAATGAGAATCTTTTATCTATAATCTAGCAGAGTTTGCACATGCTTGTTGAAACTCTACATAAATTAACTATATTGAAAAAAAAACTGTAGAAATAGGCTACAGTCAAGATCTTGAAGAACTACCAAGTGTTTGTTTTAAAAAATGAGAACTTAAGGCTAATGTTGTGATAATGCGCTATACAAAAATAAATTTGTTGTTTGTTGTTGGTACTGTAGGCAAATAAGGCAGAGTAACTTAAAATTATTCCGAACAAAGAGGGGTCAGGCAGACCAACACACATCAGATCAGCTTAATGGGATGTAGCCTCTTAATACACTGATTATTCTCCTCTTTATCCTCCACAACGGATAGAGGTTGTTCGTCGAGGCAAATGAATTCTATAATTCTGAACGTGACGTCTTTCCACCTCGTACTATCCCTGCTGTATGGTTCACGTCGTTTAAATGCATCGCTCACAGTCGGCTGGTTGAGGGATGGGGATGTTGTCGGCTTCGGCTGGTTTAGTTTCTCATACTCTGCTTATTCAGTTGTATGGCGTGTTCTAAGATGCCTGATCATGTTAGTGGTGTTAAAATGCCGTCGCTCGCTTCCACCTCGAGGGATTTCATCACGACATGCATCGCAAACGGCTAACTTTACGTCTTTATCGGACACTTTGAAAAACTTCCCAACGGGAGAACTCATGTTGCCATGGTAAGCTCTGCTGTTGTTTACCCAGTATCGGCCAAGCATGATGTGTCAGGCGGTATACCGGTTCATACGAAAAACGTTTTTTATTATTGTTACGATGCAGATTTTTCTTATATCGCAATACTGGTTTAAATAGTCTATACCAGTACTCCCCAACCTTTATTTCGTCATGGATCGGTTTAATATCAGAAACTATTAAGGCCCGGCCTTTAAGGAGTGGCAGATAAATATACGTATGCGAATAAATGATGCATATAAAAATGGGGATATTTTAAAAATATATCTTTAAAATATTATAAACGTAAATCCAATGTGTATTTGCAGCTTTATTAACAGCATTCTCATAACATCGAGCCGACAACATACGGGTAACATCCACTCAGCACGCTAATGCTCTCTGGTCGCCATGGTAAACTTTGAGCATCTTATTAAAATAATTCAAGATTTACCACAAAAACAAATACAAAGTGCATAAAAAATGACATCACCACCAACGCTGAATCAGTGAGAGCCGAACGATCAAGAGACATTTGCTTTCTATGCATCTTACTAGCTTGTGGGAGTATTTTTAGCGGTAAATAACACGTGACCGAAGTTTTATTGCAGCCCGCGGACCGGTACCACATGTGTTTATTATATTTTAAAGATACCCCATTATTATATTTTTAAAATATCCCCATTTTTATACGCATCATTCATTCGTATAAATACGTATATTTATCTGCCACTCCTTAAAGGCCGGGCCGTGAAAATAGTTTCTGATATTAAACCCGTGACAAAATAAAGGTTGGGGACCACTGATGTAGTTAATGTGGGAACAATGCAAACGCATAAAACAAAAATATGTCCTGTAACGCCCAGTCACACTTAAAAAAAAAATAAAAATAAATACTGTTGTATACCGATATAACTTTGAAAAGTACCGTGTTATAAACTTTTGGTCACACATAGTGTGTGCGTGACTGCTGACGTTCTTGGCATGTAACACCAATTTGCCAGTGCCAGTGATCTCTGCATTTATTCTTCCCAAATGTTTCTGGTTGACAAATCTCTCACTAAATGCCAAAATCTGATTGGGCAACACAAAAAGAAATGCAGCAGCTTTAAGTTTTATCATAATGCTGCAATTAAGTGGTGTCAGTTCTCTGTATCGGATATTTCTTATGAGCCTGAGGCTGGTATCGGTGCATGCCTAGAAATTACTATGCATTTTAACCTTTATGTGGCTAATTTGTATTTTTGATGGTATAAAGGCTAAAATGCACAGTGATTTCTTGACGTAAGTGTGAATGCACATAAAATCAAAGCTTTAGTGCTGCTTTGACAAGAAATTGCCACACATCACTTTATATGGCATTTATATGCTGAATGTGTATATGCATACCTGTTATGTGTGTGTGTGTGTGTGTGTGTGTTATGTGGTTATGACATTGTTTGAATAGGAGCGACTGTAACTCTGCCCCTAGTGGTGGGTTACATAAGTGCCCCCTGATGACCTTTGTTTCCTCCTTCCCAGTGGTCCTGGGGATGGCTTCTTCAGCTCGGCCTTCCAGTCGCGATTGATCGGAAACAACCTGCACAACGCTTCTATGCCTGAGTGTGAGCTGCCCACCACCTAGCTGGCGCTGCGACCTGTCCATCGCTGGGAGTCATGGTTGCCCATTGACTACTGGTGATCTTACAAGGTTTCGGTCCTCATAGAGTCCTGTCCTGTCACAGACCTGGCGTATGGCTCCACGGTGACAGTGAAGAACATCCGTATCGCAGGGGGATACCTCCATTCCCACTGGCACCTGTACCCAGAAGGCGTGGGAGCACGACAGCAGCAGGTCTATATACAACCTGATCTCTGATCAGCCTTAAAACACCTGTCAGGTGTGCCTACCTGCGGGCCCCTGTAGCCCTGTGTTGATGTAGTCTTGGGTTTTCCAAGTACTGACAATAAGCAGGAGCTCTTGGGAGTTTTACTTGCACAAAATATGAAGGCTGAAAGAAAATTGAGAGAGAAACAATCAGGTTGTAGGGAAAGTGGGTCCTTGCAGCTAAGGGGGTGGGACCAAGCAATCAGATGTCTCTTCTTTCTGCCCTCAGAACATTTTTGTCCAAGTAAAACTCCAACAAGCTAAGCACGACTGGGATGTCCTTGTTTTAATTAGCTGTCTGTCTCTCCCTACAGGTCACTGGATACCTCCATAAGGACTTTAACAACCTGTGGTTAGTCCAGAGACCAAACAACTCACAGGGTAAGAGAGGGGTTTACAGGTCACCATTTACAGAATGAGAATCTCAAGCACTGCTATCCCAACCTTTTCCCTGTCTGTGTTCCAGATCTGTCTCAAATGCCAGACCTTGTTCGCCATGGCGACATCATCCGATTGGAGCACAAAGAGTAAGCCGCACCCTCCAACTGGCATTGGTCTGTGGAAGCCATTCTTTCCCACGTATTGGTCCATTGAATGGTAAAACAGATTTTAATAATACTTCTCCGTTTCACTGTAGGACAACTCGTTTCCTGCACAGCCACCTCCACAAAGCACCACTGACCAAGAAGCACCTGCAGGTCACTGGCTATGGCATTGTGAGTAGGAGGATGTCTCATCGCCATGGTGATGGTCATGACCTGTAAAATCCACAGTGTGGTACTGGGGGTGGAAAATTACTGTAATGTTGCTGAACAGGTATGTGCTACCAGCTGTTTTCATGAAGATAAGCATCGAGGCATAAAAATTGCAAATGGAAATCTGTTTGTACAGTGTTTCTTCAGTAATGTTGATGAGAGATATCTGACTGATTTCTGTAGGTGTCCCACCTGCCTTGTAGCTGAGGGTAGAGTTGCCTCTTTTTGGGTATATTACGGCATCGTCCCGTGCTGAAAAATAAAATGCTGTATTGATCCAAGAAATCAATGAAATCGACAGTTGATCCGCCAGTCGATCCCAGGTGTTTCACTTATCTATGAAAATAAAGTACTCCATAAGCCAGCCCGTGGACATGAAAGGTTTGGAAACCCCAGTTTAGTGCTTGTTATGGTTATGGTTAGGTTTAGCTTAACCCTCTGGAGGCTAGGGGTAGGGGACACACTTTCACTGACTGAGACATGGTCACTTATATCATGAACTTATTTCATGGCAAACAATTTATTTCTTATATATTTGGTTTGGCAACAAACTCATTTTAATGTTATTATACTTTGTAAATATGTCAGATTTATGTGAAGTTTGTAATTTGACATCAAAGTATAGGCATTGCAAAATGCAGTTTGGAACACTTGCAGAAACATTATAAAAGTACATAGTAAGCAATGGTGGAAGTTTGTTTTGATCCCAGATATCCGATCACCAAAGTCTTGGCTACATGAAGACGACTAAATTGTTTAGTTGCAACATTCAGTTGGATAAATAAATGAGAAAAACCTAATTCATGTCACTATTTCGGGCTCCTGTTATTGAATATGTAGCAACTTTCATGTGTATGAATGAGCCATTGTCACCTGGCCACATCCCTACCCCCCTTTTATGGCACTGATGGGGATGTATCTGGATCGTGTTTCACCGCTGCGCTGTTCATCAAATTACTATGTGAATGCGATTTAAATACGCCAGAAATGCAGCTATTTAGAATGTGAATAGCGATCTTCGGGTGACAGCGGCACTACACGCCCCAATTCAGGGAAACAAAGTAAGGTGACATGGTTAATTTTTTGCCGATTTAACCTAATTTTAAAAACTTTAATAGAAGAAAATAAAAGAAGACAGATTGCGGATTTAGTCAGCGTTTTTTTCATATTTTTATAAGATTTCAGCAAGATATGAGCTGAAATATACGTGGCATCGCTGACGATGCTGTCGACTCCAGATGGTTAATGGAAACCCAGTGGTAGCCTTTTGGAAACATTGGCTTAATTTTCTCAGGGACCGGTGGTGCATCAATAGAGATTTTCCGGCTCTTGCAGAATGGGACTGGAGACCCCAATGACTTGTGGCAGGTGGAGGTGTGCGGGGGCCGGCGTGGCGACCTAGTCAAGGTGCTTCGGAGCAAGGTGCGCTTTCTTCACCGAGCCACAGGCTGTGTGCTCTACTCTACTGGCAAGACACTGCCCAAATGGTGAGGAGGGCCGGCGTCCTGGAGCTACCATGTGTATTGGTCATTACCCTACTCATCTGCTGACTGCCAAAGTAAATCATACTGCATGTCTAAAGGAAGTCTATAAGGATAAAACAGAATGACGCTAACCTTTGTAAACAACTTTAGATTGCATAAAATTTATGGGATACCTGATAATAATGTACCAAATTATTAAAAAAAATCTTAATTTTGTAATTAGAATATCCATGAAATCCATGTGGCAGTTGTATAGATATAATAATAATCAATAATAATAACTACTTTATTGATCCCCATGGGGAAATTCTTTTTTACGCCTCCCTCAACTTGCTCTTTGTAGACCACCTGTTGGGGCGCCCAGGGAGCTGGGGGGGTTAAGGGTCTTGCTCAAGGAGCCGCAGACATGCTGAGGCTGGGTTTGAACCTGCAACCTTGTGATTACAGGCATGCAGGCTTAGCCCACTGAGCCACATGATATGCGTGCAATATAAACTAATATATAAAAAAAGTATATGTAGTATAAACAAATTGGAAAATAAGTGAAATCAGAAAACAAACAGGGTATTTAGGTTGTGTATAGTTGGCCATGAATGTGTAACTAGTAGGTTGTTGGTTTGAAGCTTGTGAGGGACCCTGCTGTAGGAATGTGCTCAAACTGAGCTGCTTCTTTGTAAA
Source organism: Mormyrus hasselquistii (assembly GCA_026779605.1). Classification (NCBI taxonomy): domain Eukaryota; kingdom Metazoa; phylum Chordata; class Actinopteri; order Osteoglossiformes; family Mormyridae; genus Mormyrus; species Mormyrus hasselquistii. Next base: position 1,253,025 of record JAODKE010000028.1, on the reverse strand, counting down.
TGGATAAAATCACATATAGGATTAAAACACAGCAGTTATCGGTAGAATGAGAAGGAGTCTAACATTATTATTACTGTTATTCAGTAGGTCAGTCTTAACTTTACAGTATACAAACACTTTGTGGGTAGTTGTGGCTTGATGGTTAGGGAAGCGCACTTGTAATCAAAAGATTACAGGTTTGAATCCCCCACCAGCAAGTCACCACTGAGGTACCTTGAGCAAGGTACCGTCCCCAAGCACTGCTCCCCAGGTGCTGAATTAGCTGCCCCCTGCTATGTCACGAAAGTCGCATATGGGTTAAATGCAGAGGACACATTTCGTTGTTGCGCACTGTGTGCTGTGCTGTGCTGTGGTGTGTTAATGATGACCACTGATCACCTAATTCTAATTAGGTGGCTCTTCACTTGAAGAGTTGTGCTGTAGTTCATGAGACTTACTCATCGTGAGTCTGTCTGTTGACCAGGGGCTGGGAACAGGTGGAGGTGACGTGCAGCCCCTACCTGAAGGAGACCCCCAACTCCCAGTGGAACATCGAGGACCACATCAACCACAAGTGTAGGCTTAACTGTTTTACTGTAGCAGTACTTTTAAATACCTGGTAGTCTCTCACTTTGTGTTGTGATGTTTCATGGTGCTGTGATCAAAGATTATTGGTCAGTTATTTCTAGTCTACAGTGCAATAATTATCAGTGCTTCTTTACAATTTAAAGAAGTATTACCATGTTGTAGCTATTTATTTTTTATTTATTTATTTTTTTTTGTACCCCACTGGTCATGTGCTTCTTATGGTCTCCAACAACTGTATTCCTGTTAATGCTGTCATGCATCCTTCTCTCTGCACTGCCAAGCTCCTGTCAGTAAGACTTTGTCGCTGCCTGTTGTAAAGGCAGTGGATGCAGTACTGGTGTGTTTCTCTTTGCTTACATGCATGCTTTTCCATAGTGCCCAATATCAGCCTGTCGCTGCTGAAGCCATCATTCCTGGAGATCCTTGTGGAGTCTCACATCGTCATGATCAGGGTGAGCTCGGCGTGAAAACTTGATGTCTCCGGCTACTTGATGGCTGTCTTGACCAAACCCTGAATACTTTCTTGAATGTTGTCATCTTCGGTTAGGGAAACAGTGGACTGAAACCCAAAGACCATGAAGCCAGCTCCAAACCCTGGCATTGGCCTGTTAACTACCAGGTAGATGGCATGTCATGGTCAGACTTATGGGACTTGCGGCTTGTGCAGAAATGTTCATAATCCAGCCTTTGGTTTCCTTTGAGGGCTTGAGATTCTCTGGAGTGAACGAAACGGAATATCGAGTGTACCTGCTGGGGAATCCTGTAAGTGTCTCAGCCTTTCTCAGCCTCTCTCACTCTGCCCAGGAGTGCAGTGGTAGATGTCTGTGTTGCCAAAGCACAGTGTTTTCCTTTTGAAAGATTGGCAAGAAATGTAAGATCTTCAAAGGACCATCTCTTCATACTTCAGAAGTCTATGAAATGTTATAAAGAGGATGCTGGGTTGAAATCTGTGCAGAGTGTGATAGACCTGGTTATCTCCCAGTCTGCAGGCTTTCTTCAGAAACTCACCCATTCCCCTACCTTGGCAGGTGATCTGGTGGTTGAACCTGCTCAGCATTGGCCTATACCTGTTGATGGCTACTACTGCTGCTGTTTTGCTTCAGAGAGGGGTTCAACTTGGTGGGAGGAGTCAAGGTAGGGCAGGGTATCTATCCACGTATCTCCGGATTTGATTGGTTGAGACCTATTCCTGCCCACAACCATGCTCCTGTGTTGCAGAGCGCTGCCAGGTGCTTCTAGATGGAGGGGGCCTGTTGTTTCTGGGCTGGTTGCTGCACTACCTGCCTTTCTACACCATGGGCCGCATCCTCTACTACCACCACTACTTCCCTGCCATGCTCTTCAGCAGCATGCTCACAGGTCCCAGATGATGCCCCTCCTTCCTGTAATTGCACTGACCATTTGGATGGGCATGTATTTGAATGGCTCTCATCTCTGTATTTCAGGCATCACTTTGGACATCTTGCTGCAGTGTGGAGATCTACTGTTTCCCCTTGCTGTGGCCCGCGATCTGCACAGAGCGGCACAAGGCCTGCTTCTCTCAGCCTTTATCTACAGGTGAGCGGGTATTAACTGCACTGCCACCTAGTGGCCATTTCTCTGACACAGCAACAGATAAACCTTAACCAAACAATCTGAATTGCTGTAATAAATGTCCAGAAGTTTAAAAAAAGCCACAAATTTAAGCCCCTGCGTTGTAGAAAGCAAATGCATTGAACTGTAATGAAATACAAGTCAGTAAAGCTTCTAAAGACTAAATTTAATTTGATTTAATTTTAATTCTAATTTCCTTTTCATGTCTCATTTGAGAATGTTTTACACAAAAAAAATGATTGCATTTGGCTGATCAGTGAAGACATTTAGGTCCTGTTGAATCATAGGAATTGGGTACTTTTAAGTTTTAAGTTGACTCTAATGATGTTAATCTTTGTTCTCCCAACACTGCAGTTTTTACCTGTTCCACCCCCTTTCCTACGGCATGAGAGGCCCCCTAGCCCATGACCCAGCCAGTGCAATGACTGGCCTCAGGTGGATGGAATCCTGGGAATTTTAAAAACAACAAGACGACTGTTTATTACAAAAAGCAGCAGCAATGACCCCGAACTTCCATGCAGGAATTTTCAGTTTGTTGTGACGTTGATGTTAGAGATGTGACCATTCCAATCATGAGCTTTCTGCTTGGGTGTCCGTCAGACACAAGCTTGTCCTGAAATTGAAGCAGCTTTAAATCATGGGGTATTTTTATATCATGCTTTTGTATGCATATTGCATATTCAGTGTTCTGTAAAGGTGAACATTTCCAATAGCCTTTCATTTTATGCAACTGAAGACCTACAGTAGCTAATAAAAGGCCTGTTTTTTCTCCTAACCAACATACGTAGTGTGAACTCTGAAGACATTTTTTTGAGAAATGACTGCTCTAGATTTGCCTTTAAAATTGCAGTTTGCAAAAACGTGCAAAGTCCAGCTAAGTGCCTTTAGAAAGACTTCGGACTTGAAAAACTATAGTAGTATTTCCAGTATTACTATATGATCTATATTCTTTTGTTTAGTGTTATTTCTTAGTGTATTTGTTATTTGTATTAATGCTGCTATGTTTAGTCCCTACTCACAGAATATTGGTTACTGTTGTTTCACGGGAATTTCGGAGTGATGTATTTAAAGTAATTTTAAATTTTAAAGTTTTTAAATACTGTACTGTTGCTTTTTCACTACGTTTCTGGAGGATGTGTATGTGAGTTAAGACCATTAGAACAACGAACTAAGATTCAAAAATAGTTTTTTTTTAAATTAAATTTGATTAAATTAACACGATTTTGTGTCGTCTTTTTCACCTGATAGTTTCTGTTGTATTATAAATGGCTGTCTTTCGGTAATTAGCTGAACTAAAACACAACGCACACATGTATTGCATTACACATTCCAATGGAAATTAAAAGTAATACAAAAATGGTGGAACTGCACTGCAAGTTAAACGACCTACTGCAATGTTAAGTTGGACACGCTTCTGCTCGCGCCGCAGTGCGTGACCGACAGGACACCCAATAGCGTACGAGCGGCCGCCGATTGGTTGCCGGGCATCATGTGACATTGTTAAAATGGCGTCTCCAACTGGAGGTAAATTTTAATTCCTGTGTCCGCCGTATTTTTCAGAAAAAACAATCGGTTTTGTAGCCCACCTTATACTCAATAAATTGTTCGTCAACAGCTTCGCGGTATTTTTTAAAGATTTTTGAAAGAGATTTTTTTTTATGGAAAGACATTTTGTAGTTCGCTTCTGGCTGTGTCAGTGTTTTGTTTTGCTAATTGTAGATCCATAATTGCTATGCAGCCATGTAAATACGTATAGTCATATATTTCTTGTTAACTGTAACGTACATCCTTCACAGTAAATGATCGAATGACTGCTATTTACGTTAATGCACGTTGCTGGATGTAACGTTATTTTTACAGTAGCCTTCATTTCCTCTGTCGACCTTGAAACTTATTCCATTATTGTCTATTCTTACAGATGGCCAGACGTTTGTTTTAAAAAATAATCTCTCTTTTCGGATTTTGTTTGTATTATGTGTTTGCAGCCAGTTAAAGAGAAATCTAATGCACCTGACGTTAGATTTGTTGTTGTTATTGAGTTGCATTGAATAGTAACACCAAGTAAGATTAAGAAATATTCGCTCCGTATTTCGTCTCTCAAATTGGTCTCTCTTGCTTTGGAAGATGATGACTTTGAGTCCTCTTTGCTGAGCTTTGAAAAGCTGGACAGAGCCTCGCCTGATCTGTGGCCGGAGCAGTGTAAGTGATCAGCTAAGTGACGTTATTGGACGGCTTTCTCTTTTAACCGGCCGGATTGCACCGGAAGAACAGATGTCTTTGTGGGTGTCTAATGTGAGTTTTATGTTTGCAGTGCCAGGAGTAGCTGAGTTTGCAGCTTCCTTTAAAAGCGTAAGTGGTTTTCATACGACCTTATACGAAGATGAATTAATATTCCTCCTCCCACTTATCTCCACGGAGTAATTTATAAATAAGTCTAAAATAGCTATTTCACAATTTTTGCTCTTGTAGCCAATTACCAACTCCCCCCCTAAGTGGATGGCAGAATTGGAGAATGATGACATCGAGATGTTGAAAGGTAAACACTGGCACTTATCTTTACGGTAAATTCATGGTGAGAATTTACAGGCCTGTTTTGGGTTTCATACATCCATTTTTTCATATTGACAGTTATAAATAATTTCAAGTTTTCTAAGATGACATCTTTTAGGGAATTAAAATGATTGAGTTGTAGTAATATATTGGTAAGTATTTAACAATTTTTTGCAAAAACTTCATTACATGATATTCCATTCTCTGCAGAGCTGGGGAGCTTGACCACAGCCAACCTGATGGAGAAGGTTAAAGGGCTGCAAAACCTGGCCTACCAACTTGGTTTGGAGGAATGTAAGTTCCACCCACACTCCTCCCCCCTCCCATCCCCATCCCCATCCCCATCCTCATCCCATTTAGTCCATTTTCTTGGTGTGTATGCAAGCTGTAACGTTTGTTCTAGCCACTGGGTGGCACTGATAGCCTTAGTGTACATAATTATGTCAGTTAGCATTAAGATTTCAATTACAGCCCATGTGATGTTGCCACCTTGGTCTTCTTTAATCAGCTTTAAGTTTGACGTGCAAGGCCTTGTCTTAACCTTCGCTGTCCTGTTGCTTACCTCTAATTGAAATCAACTGGGAGGGGCTTGGGTGCTGAAGTAAATTTTGGGATGCCTTTAAAAGGAACAGATGGAACACTTGACTGTTGCTTTCTGACATAATGGTAATCTGGAGAAAAAAACCTTTGATGGTAAATATTTTTTTCATGCTGTCATGGACCTTGTATCCTAGTCATTTTGCAGTGCAGGTGGGCTTTGGGTTCATTTGAGTGTGTCTGCATACACGTGCAAAGGAGATGAATCTTCCAATCTAAATCAAGATATTGCTTCTGACCTCCACAGCCTCCTGGAGTTATACTGCAGTTGCAATCTCACTGCAGATTTGTCAAATTCCATCAAGGCTGGTTGATTAAACCAGGCTTTTCGGGACAGATTATGGCAAACTTGATTGTCCTGCTGGGGAAATGAGTGTTTAACTGTGACTCTTTGCTTTGTGTTTCTGAAACCTGTCTAACGCTGTCTATGGATTTGCCCTTAGCCACGAGGATGGAAATATCAAGTCAAGGAGACAAACCTGTGGCTTGTTGTGAGAACGGATCTTTATTACAGTAATTTGCTTAGCTGTGGAAATCCTTCTTAATTGTCATTACTATTATTCACAGAGAACATGACATTCTGAACATTTTGTTATTCTTACAGATATGTTAGCACTTCAGAAGATTGTAGGGTTACAGCCTTGCCAAGTTTCAATTAGAGGTGTTTAGTTGGCTCTTTGTCGGACTTTTTGACCAGGTTATCTTATCTGCTTCCCAAATTGACCAAAATAATAGTGATTATTAAAAAGACCGTAACTGATAAAATTGTCTGGTTTACAATTGTTACTATTGTGATCTCTTATTTATTATGGATTTATGGAGTCAATTTACTTTATCACTGTTTTCCACATTTATGCAGTGGTGTCACGAATGCTGTGGTCTACAAACAATTTGGTTCGCGACCAAAAAAAATACATTGGTTGACGTTCAAAAAGATTCCTGCTTTTTAATACTAGTGCAGCACTGGTGGGGCACATGTCCCAGCATACCCTGCGTGCAACTGTAAATAGAAGGACCACAACAGGCAACCAATGAGCACCGAACCCAAATACACACTCGGCTTGGCCCGCTAGGTCAATAACTTAAATGAAAATCCTGAGTGTGTTTGAGTCCCTGCAGCGCTGAGCTGCTCCTGGTCGCGTGCGCCATGACGGCAGCCCTGTCCTTTGGTGGCTCCCAGTCACTTATTAGTACACACAAACGCATAGAGGCCTTTTTAATGGTGTCTCTCTAATGTGACCAGGGTTTAATTTTCTCCTTTGCGGCCCAGGAAGGGCTTGTAAATCTCAGTTACTTTTCATCTCCGTCCCGCATGCTCTTTACACCCCTCAAATGAGGCAGGGGTGTGGGGCGGGGCCACGATTTACTGCCCCCCCCACCCACCATCGAACGACGCGGATCATTAAACACTTCAGCTGTTTAATGAGCAGAACACAATCACTTTAGAGGGATGCAGTGGTTTGGTGGGGGGGGTGGTCATGATTCAGTTATAGCTGGGTGTACCTGTCCTTTTAGCTCTGTGGGGTGCAGTTCCAGGTGGAGGGTGCTGATTGGATAAGCTTAAGCTCAGTACATTTGGTTTACCTGTGTTGGTGGATTCTGATGAGGGCGGGAACAAGACTCCCTTTAGTCTCTTCACCTTTTTCTGCCATCAACCAGCAAGCACAAGTCCCTTTCTTGGCTACATCACTACTTCCCCTCTGTCCAGCTGCCCCTTCCCAGCTTTCTAAGACCATCAGAGGTCCTCAGAGCTTCAGAGAGCTCTGCTGCATAGTCCAGATGTCGTCGGGATTCTTTTTTTAGCTTTTGTAGTTGTCTTTGCATCTCTCAGTATGAGATTTGGTAGCTTTTTCATTTGGCTGCGGTGCGGCGTCCATGTCCATGCCTCCGAGAGTTAGCTGGCCACAGTAAAAATCGCTCTGGGTTCGTTTCCTGCGCTTAATGCTCTGTGTGTGTCTCTGATTCCCCCGCTCAGCATCCGCATCAATGACACTAAGCCAGTATACATTTCACAGGAGGCCCTCTGCTGCTTTGAAGCCCTTTCTTGATCATGCTGATAAGAAAGATTAAATGTTTCAGGGGGTCATTCCACCCTGACTGCTTGTTCTTTGATTGTCAATATTCTAATAGCCCCATTTGCCCATGCCCGTGATTAATATGAGGTGGTAGATTTAGAAGGGGTGTGACCCCACCAGATGGGTAACATTTGGACCCCCAACGGTGAATATGGGCACAAGCGATGGTAATTGTGCCGCAGTTTACAATGGTGAGACAGAGGTGAGCTGGCGTCCTGTTAGTCTGCGTGATGCATTTGTCAAAACCAGTGAAAGTAGGGGAGGATGTGACGAGGCCCTGGGGGATGTCCCCTGGGTCTCGGTTGCCCACTTTTCCCCGACCCTCTGCCGCGTCCCTGGCTTTTCCCGGAGGGCCCGACGCGTGCCTCTCCTCCGGACTGCAGCTGCTTTGGCCCCGCCCCCAGATGGATATATGAATGTCCCTCATCACGTATCGCAGATTGGAGTCCCCGAGGGGGTAGCAGATAGAAGAGGCTGATAAGTGCTGTTATCGGAGACACTTGAATTGAAGGGTCCCCATGGGGAACAGGCCCCTCTAATACGCTCCGTGTGGCCCACCTGGGCCTAGACGGGCAACCTCATTGGCTGAGCTGTACTCCCCCGATTGGCTCCCCGGTAGCACGGCCCAGATTGCTGGAAGTGTTCATGGTGACTGATCAGGCTGCTTCCCTGACAGGTGGGCAGAGGAGGGCTGTAAGCTAGAGGCCGTGTTTGAGGCCTTCCCAGCGGGAGCCACTGAGCACATATGTAAAGGTGTGAATAGTAAGAACTGCTTAAAAGGAAATGTAAGGCGTAGCTGATGGGAAAACTGTTTAATGTTGTTTTTAATGTTTTACATGCTTACTTGACCTGGATGTTTGATGGTTTGTTTTTTGCTGAGATGATTTTTCTTGTGTGTTGTGAACGCTGTAGTAAGTGTGTTGGGATGTAGTGATTGTGCAGAACGAGCCAATGTGCTTCGTCTAGGAGGACCTCAGTATTTTGGGAGGAATATAGTGCCGCTGCTCCACTTACCCCGTGCTGAGTGGCTTCTTGGCCCAAGAATATCTTCTTTCATCGTATTTGAATGTCTCTCTCATTTGACAATTTGCACAGTGAAACCAGTCTAAACATGTTGTTGACCCATATATATATTTTTGCAATTATCATATGTTAAAAATTAGACACCCCTCTGTAAATATGGTCCTGTACAAAAGTCCTGTGAAAACAAATGTTAAAATGATCTTTATGTTGGTGGTTTGTTGAAGTGTCAGCTTAGCCATTTCAAAACCTCTCTTACATTTGCTGCAACCATACAATACACCTACTAATACCGCTGGCACACCTCATAGGACTAATCAATACCTCATTGACTTTTTAAACTATTTAAAAATAATTAATTAGTTGAGCTGGTTGTGATGCATACATGGAATCCCTGAGGAGAGGTTTGGGAACCTAGTTTGGGAAGTAGTGTTGTTCTAGCAGTTCAACAAAGTAACAGGAACTACTTCTGTTCACCAAAAGGTCACCATTACTATCTGTTGTCTCACTGTTTGTTTGCATATGTTCTTATGTTAAATTGTCTGTGTTTTTCTTCTGAGTGAATTTCATTCATTTATTACACAGATAAGTATCTCTGAACATTTCCTTTGACTGCCTAAGACTTTCGTACAGTACTGACGGTGAAGGCGGATGCTTTGGCCAAGCAGTCAAATGCCGCGTTCCTGCCAAACTCAGCCTGGGTGTTGGGCTCAGAGCCACACCGCTTGGCCCCTCCTGCCCAGCCGGGTCGGGGGGGTTAATATACATCACAGCCCGTAATCTCGGGAATATCAGATGTGATGCCTAAGTGATAAAGTTTTAATCAAAATGTGAGCGCAGGTGACGGATAATTAGACCGTTGAGTAGGGGAAGGACGAAGGGGGTTCATTTAAATAACATATTTGGTATTCATGTCGCAGGGGCGTCAGGGCAGGGGGGTCTGGGGGAGCATAAAGGGGCTGGCATAGGAGAGCCAGTCATCTTGAATTTAGGGTGGGGGTGCGTGGCGGTCGGACACGGGGGCGCGGCTCGACTCGGCTCCTTTCAGAGCCAGAGACCCGTAAAAAAGCAATTTCTGCCTCCATGTATATTGCAGCTTTGATTTTACCCCCCCTCAGAAATATACCTTCATGTTTAATGGTGGTTGTCATATCAAGTGTGTGCTTCTTAACACCTCCCCCCCCGACCACCTCTTTCATTTAAATTTCTCGACAGCCTGTTTGGCCCCCAGAATTGCAACACATAAAGACAAGATGTGTGTCTTGCTGCAGCTGCATGGGCTGCTTTATTTAGATCATTGCACTGTCGCATTTAGGGCAGTAGAGTTGCACCCTACCCCGCCCCCCCACCTTCATTATCCCATATGATTGGTTAAATTCCTCTGAGGTTCGTCCGCCTTGATTTACAGCCCCTCGTCCTGCCACCCCTCCTCACACACACGCAAGGGGACCCTGAAGGTCAGCCCTGACTTCTCCAAATCAGCCCCTCCACCCTCCCCCCCACTCGCTGTGGGGATCAATTTCCGCCCGTTGCAAGGAACACACCGCGGGTATCGGCGGATGATTGTGTTGCTGCAGGCCTGCCCCGCCAGCGCCCCCCTCTGACCATCCATCATCAGCAGGATGAGCCGTTATGGAGTGCAGCCCCTGACAAGCTTGTGCTGAAGGATTTTTATTGCCTGCATTTTAGATAAATAGCTGAGCTTAATGCGTCCCTGTTGAGATGCTATTAGCGGGAAGCCTGCACTTTGCTGGCTGATGGGCTGGGCTTTTTCCCCCCTTGTTCTGTTTTGTGTAGCAATGTCTAATAAGAGGAGATAACTCTGGTTTTTACTGTCTTGCAATCAGACCCCCCCCCCCCAAATCCCCGGCGTGTCGGCTGGACCTTCAGGGGTACTGGGACTGGGTTACAGTAAGCAAACCGCTACAGCAGATCTCTTCTGTGTCTATCTGAGCCCCCCCCGACAGATATGAGATGACAAACTCATCTGCATAAATAAATTAGGAATTCATAGGATTTTCTTTCATAGCTAATCGCAGTGCTGGAGTGAAACCTTTCTGGATGTTTTAATGAATGAATTTCAGCTGATTTGCCTATTTATAAGGACACCTCTGGAACGGGACCTGGCGTGTGTTTTGGGGGGGGGGGGGGCATCGAGTGGGCAGGGGTGTGCATCTGTGTGCATTAGTGCATACGTGCATGTGGGTGTGCGTCTCCACGGCACGTGTGCAGACAGCAGTGAGCTGGAGGCGGGGTTGTGGGGGGGGCGGGGGGGTGTAAAGACGCACTAGTGTTGGCCCCCCCTGGGGAAATCATTACCCGTGTCCGCATCTTAAACATCCCCGCAAAGTATCAATAAGTGGGTAATTGAATTTTCAGCGGAAACATTGGCGTCCAGTGTGCGTGCGTGAGTGTGTGTGTGTGTGTGAGAGTGTGTGCGTGTGCGCGTGCTTGCGTGCGTCTCTCCACGCCTGGCTGTGTGTGCAGGGGCTGGGTCAGGATGGGGGTAGGATAGGGGGCTGCTGCTGTGGCTGGGATGTCATCTCTGCTGTTCAGCCTCTTTCCCTGGGGACATGGGCCTGGAGAATGGATGTTAAATCCATTAAATAAAGATTACACTCCGTAATGGCTCTGTGTGGCAGTTTAAGGATAGCAGCGGGGCTGGGATTACAGTCTGTTTGAGGCTTAATGAAAGTGCATTAGAGGAGTCACCTAGGCGGTCATGTCCCAAACCCAGCCGGTGGAAAGACCTTCCGAGGCCAGTCTGCCAGTCCACAGCGGTGCTGTCTCCCCTGCCCAGGACAAGCGCCCAGCCTCAGCTTCCAGTACTTTGTTCACTGGTGGGAATGGTTGCTTGGTTTGTACGTATGATGCATTTTGCGATGACGACGTACAGGGTGTATAGCCTCGTGATCCTCCCCTATAATAATTTGGCGACATCTCTGATATTTCCATTTGCCAACAATGTACAAAGATTGGGGTGGGGAAGTGAGGACCGCACTTCAGCTGTGTTTACAAACACCATAATCTGACACGGTGGTGACCCCCACCCCAGTAGAAACCCCCAATTGGATCCCATGAGCTGACATGCAAGGCCGGAGGGGTCGAGCCATACTGGCAGCCAATCCCGGCATGAAGCGGAGTCTCACAAGAGGATGCATGATTCTGGAATGTCTATTTCTGTGTTCAGATTATTATGTAGATAGGGCTGGTATGCTTAAGTTAAACGGAGGGAAAAATGCACATCTGTGCACAACTGTTAGTCCCTTAATGAAATGGGGGGGGGGGGGATTGCCCAGTGTATGCTTATGTTTTTGGTTAAATAGCTCAGTGCTGACATCCTTTCTGCTCAGTTGGAACATTGTGCCTAGATCGATCCTTTTTGGGGTCCCCAAAAGGCAGATTTTAACAGCGACATGTGGCGTGATCGCAGTGCATGCACATCTCGGGTGCGTATGGGGAAATCGACAGTTCGCCTTCACATCACAAGTGCATCTGTGTTGCCTGAGATGTGCTGAATTCTTAGAATTTAATTGTCATTGTTGACACACCATAGCATTCAGTCCTCTGCATTTAACCCACATGTGCCAATGTGACATAGCAGGGGGCAGCTAATTCAGCGCCTGGGGGAGGTTCCTTGCTGGTCAGGGATTCGACCCCCCAATCTTTCAATTACGAGTGCGCTTCCCTATCCAGAGAGCCACCACTGCCCACCCTTTCTTCAAGAAAAATGTATTATTAAAAAAAGTTTTGTATTTGTAGGGTGGGCATAAAATGGATGGATTCAAATAGAGGATCATTAAATCACGAAAATGCACCTTGATGTAGTTGGTGGCTGTAACAAGTTGCTGATTAACTAAGTACAAAATTAGTAATTGACCTTTCCAATCAGCTAAACAAATCTCTGTCCCGCGCTAATCAGTATCGATCCCCGCTGGCCTCTGACAGATCCCTGCGCGTGTGTGCATGAGTGTGTCTGCGCGTGAGTCTTTGGCAGGATGCTGGCTGGACCCGCAGCTCTCATCTTTTATTTTTATTTTTTTTTTTTTTTTACGTTGTGTCCCTCGATCTGAATCCAACAATGCAAATCATTCCGCTTTCAGGGCCGGCGGAGATGGAGGGTAAATTGAAAACTAATTAATGACTGGAGCAGAAGGGTGACACGAAGGGAGATCTCAGGGGAGCTGAGCTGAGCCCTTTTCATTTGGGGGGGTGTTAGTGGGGGTGGGCGCATACTCCCTGCTAGGGTGGGAGACAAAAAGCAGTAAAAGACTTCACTGTCTTCTGTTCTTCTGCCTGGAAAAATTGAGGGACGCATTTGCTATTTGCACACGGAGATGGATGCAGACATGCACCACTGCTAAACTTTTCATTTAGGCTCAGAGCTCTGGGACCATCTACGGACAGACTACTTGTTTGCTTTTTAATCAGCGCTTCACTGTTTTTACACTGATGCATACGACCAGATTGACTGGCTGGCTTCTCTAATTTAGTTTGTCGTTTTGGACGCAGGGCTATGCCTCTGCCACACAGGCCGACGCGAGATCAATGGTGCCACGTTGCAGTGCGTCTCACTGTCGCCTCCTGTGGGGGAGGTCCTCGCTGACGGTCGATTTTGGCCAATTTCCCAAGGCAGGTTCGGCCAACGTCTGTATTGATACGGGAGAGTTTTCCGATCTTGCATTTAGCGGAGGATGAGGGTTCCATGTGTGGGTGCTGATGGGTATAGGGACCTCGGTGAGGCCAGTAGGACATGTACACAGCCTTATAGACAAAGCACTGGGGTCTCGCGTAGCCTCCTCAGGCCCCACGTTCAGCAGGCCAGCGATGACCAGATACCCTGGTCAGGAGAAACAGATTAATCAGCATAGCGGCGCCAAAAATGTTTACCAGCCGTCCTGATCATGTGTCCTGCTTGGATTCACGCTCACATACTCCTACCTAGAGAAGTCGTGTTTTATATATCTGTGAGCTTTAGTAAATGTCACAAAGAAACAAAATATGAAATACCTAAAGATTTAATCTCCCTCCCCACTTGTGGAATCAGACGCGATTTCTGGAAATGTAGTCGGTGACTCTCGTCTGCCGTAATGTGCCGAGATATGAAAATGGTATGTGGACAGCAGTAATTACGGGTGATACTGATTCATCTCCCCCCCCCCCCCCCGCAAACCCCCCCGCACACGCACAGCGTGCGCC
>JAODKE010000028.1:1214783-1226601 GCA_026779605.1 Mormyrus hasselquistii | reverse complement strand
ACCATTGATTTTATGCCTTTTTTACTCTTTTGGACTAAATAAAATATACCCTTAAAGTATATTATATAAGTGTATAGAAAACAGTTTTATTCTTTTATGATAAAGTGTTCTAATAACTTAATATAACGAAATTAACATTAACATTATTTCAATATAACAAAATCAAATTAGGACTTTTTAATATAAATTCGATATAATTTCTGCTATGTCAGAAATTTTACATTATTTGAAAGAATACAGCGCGAATCATAAAGGGGTCTATTAATTATATTATTTTGTTCCCCCAACCCCGTGTGTATTTTGCCGAAATCCACCTGACAAAATTGTCTAGTCTTCATTGCGCTACAATCCTGGAAACCTTTCAGAACTTGTTCGGTGGGTGCATTAAATTTAAGTAATACGCTCTTAACCACGCACAAAAATATATACGCGGGTTTTAAATGAACCCATACTTATTTTATTTGATCTATTTTTCTGAAAACCATGGTGTTTTATTTTAATCTAAATAATATTGATGAAACTACAACGTTGAAAACGAGTTTGTGTGTTCGTTTTCATCCGCTAGGCTACGTGAAGTTTCGTTTTAAATGGACTAGCATTTCATTTGGTTGTTTTTGTCGTAGCCGGAATGGAGCGGGAACATTTGTTTTCTCAAATAAATCGCAATATTCACGTGATGGAATAACACCGTGACTGTGGGTATAAGCATCACGGCATCGGCATTGATTTGAAAACTCTTCATCCTTCTGGGTTTAAGAAAAGTGGGACCATCCGCGCTTTATTCCTCATATATTGTAAATGTGGAAAAAAAATATGAAACGCAATTTTTAAAAGATCATACTTGAACCTCTGTGAAGGTCGTTTCAACCATTTAACATGTAATTACATTCTATTTAAAAAGCTATGAGTTTTACATAACAGTTTTAATAAGTTTCATAACTTTAATAGGCGGAACGGGTTTGTATTCGATATTTTACGCGTCGGGTAAAACACCTGCATATATCCTGTTAATTTTCAGTTACAGAAGTAAGACGCATAATTGCATGCTTTAATTAGTACAACTGAATATCTAAAATAATATCGGCTTAATTTTTTCGCATTGCTCTCCTTTACTTTCAAGAACCATTTTCACATCTTACCAGCTTGAGGAGCTGGAGAAGGCGTTTAACGAAGCACATTACCCGGATGTGTACGCACGAGAGATGCTGGCCATGAAGACAGAACTACCTGAGGACAGGATACAGGTACAGCATGCAGGACTTTCCGGTTGCCTGTCTGCTTTTTGAGGGAGGGGGAGCCTATCCATATATGATTTCTCTTAGAAATAATAATTTGACAAAGGTAATACCACTCAAATGAGATTTTGGAAACTACGATTAGGCTATTCATTTTCTAGAAGTTTCATCACATTTCGCATTTCTGACATTGAAGTATCTATATGGAGATTTTGTGAAAATTCATAAATTTAGAATCAAAGAATTATATGTGTTCACATGAAAACAGTAGGCTAAATAGGCCTGTATGTGAAAATACTGATTATATTAATATTCTATACTACTATATATGGAGGAATATTGCTTTCATTTTTATTATATAATTATTCAAAACAATTTAAAGCAACATGCACGTAAATTAGATGTCCGTGCGCTTTATGATCTATTAACGTCCAGTAGTATTAAGGAACCCTGAAAGCCATCACAGGTTACACAAAAATAATTGGCAAAAGAAGCCAGACGGTAAAACCGCCTTCTGTTAGCCGTTACTGTCAAGTTTTCCGGGTATATCGATTAGCGTTCAGTACCTCGTATCCTCTCTGACTCTTAAAAAAGATTATTTACTGCCCCCTCATTCCCCAGCGCAACACTCCGCGGCCGATCTTTCTCATCAGGCACAAGTTGGATGTAATTTCCCCCCCCGACGAGTGCTAACGACCTAATCACGCAATGAACGCTGCAGCAGATTGGAGGAGATTGCAGAGTGACCCAGCCCATCCGTCTGTCAGATCGCCTTTTAATTCCACTTTCATTACGGCTCTTCGTGGCGAAATAAAAAGAAATAAATAACTTGGAGAATTAAATAAATAATAAAATGAATTCGACCCTAAACAAAATTAACACCCAATTTTGTCATCGGGTGTAATTAGTTAAATCAGATGAGCTTTCCACGTTCCCCGGGGGGGGAGGCCAGCTCTAGACGCGAGGAGTTAAAATGAAATAACTACATTGAATTAATTAGCATGGGTCAATGGCGGAGTTCCCCTGGGCCCCGCTGGTTTAATTTCCCGTGATATTTGCGCGCCTGTCGACCATCGATTGGGCTTGAAATTAACTTATTTTTCAATCAGCCCTCGCGTGCCCCAGGGGTCGCTTTGCCTCGCGTTTCCCTCTCGGTTCCCTTTGAGTGCTGGAGAAGCAATTTTTCATCAGGAACACATCTCGTGTACGAGATAGAGGCTATCATCGGAATTACCCGAAAAAAGGCTCTAAAACGGTTTTGATCATTTTTAATTTAATACCCAACACCCCTTCTACACACATACAGGCAGAGGCAATAGCACTAAAGCATTATCCTATGGACGCCCCCCCTTCACAATTTCTGTATTCCTTACATACGCATCTATGAAAGTATGAAAGCTAAACACTGCAGGAGCAGAGTGGAAATCAATTTAGACAACCAGCGATCTGACTGAGAGCCCCAGGCATCGGCGGCTGGTGGGGAGTCAGACTCGCAGTGGCGTAAACAGCCTGTCACTGAGGTGTAGGGGTGGGGGTGGAATTACTTAATGTGCATCCTGTGAATGTGAGATGGGTTTGTGGCTGTGCAATTTACATGAATGATGACCGACAAATTACACACACACACACACACACACACATACTACCAGTTAAAAGTTTTTTCACGCTACAGGTACCGCTATTCCATGTATTTTAGAAATTGCTGGTTTTTTATTCTTGTTAAGCATTGGAAAGTTGAGTGAATAACTTTAAATGAAAATATTTGTCAAATAAATCAAGTTTCCTTTATAACATGGAAAGAGTCCATAAAAGTGCATGTTTGGCATCCTATTAACTGCTCGTGTGCTGATGGTATAGTCCATTTTTTTAAGAGGATATAGGTGAGACGTGTGTGTTAGGGTTAGTGACAGTACAAGGCATATGTGTATGTGAGCTGTACACATTTGTGAATATCTGTACATGTGTATAAGTGTGCATACCCCCCGCCCCCCACCCCCCCCCCGCCGTGATCAGCTTCACAGGGCCATTTTATGGGAAGTCCTGACACAATGATTATTTATGTGTCATCTTTCGCCTGCTGGGGTTGTCAACAGGTGACACACACACAGATACAATGCCTGGTATAGTGAGCCAATATTACATCTGTCTAAAGCCGTTTCATGTGCATAATTCAGGTAATATAAAACATAAATGATGTGATTGTGGCTGTATGTTTACTGGAATAATGAAAATTCCACAATAATATATGAATCATTCAAAATACGCATCTCATTGTCTTGTGGGTCATCTTCTAGGTTTTGCTGTAATTACCGGTGTGAATTGACTGGTGTCAGTGTTTATATGGTCAGTGTACTGGTGGGTTGCTCTTCTCTGCGTCTGTGGCTCCGTTAGTGTCACTGTTGTTGTAGGTTGTTCTGGGTGATGTTAGTGGCAGTTATCCTGCTCCGTCACTTGATTTGGATCCATACTGACGTTCCACGGTGTCTCCACACAGGTCTGGTTCCAGAACCGTCGGGCCAAGTGGAGGAAGCGGGAGAAGTGCTGGGGCCGCAGCAGCGTGATGGCGGAGTATGGCCTTTATGGCGCCATGGTGCGCCACTCCATACCTCTGCCCGAGTCCATACTCAAATCAGCTAAGGATGGCATTATGGACTCCTGCGCCCCCTGGCTGCTCGGTATGTTATTGCAGTCTTGTACCGATCGTTCCTCATTTCCACTCTTTCGCTCGTTCCTCTGTCCATTTGCACAATAAATCAGTCATTATGACATTACAGTAGGTTCCTTTAAAACATTTAAAGGGAAACGAGTAGACAAAATAACTTGGAGAGTTTTGGACCAAAGTGCGTGTTAAATGGATGAATGTGAATGTATATATAAATCCCTGTTGAAGTTCTCGGCACCAGTTGGTTTTCCTTTAAGGGTTTATGTCTCCATGTTTTGGAGATTCTGAACAGGATTTTTCCGGCACCTATGAGTAGCAGTGTCTTGCAGAGATTCGCCCTGGCTAATTGAGTTGGATAATGAGAATATGCTTCGTTTTGTCTTGAGCGTCAGTCCATTGATAAGCAGAAATCAATGTAAACTTTGCATGAAATACATTCCAGCTGGCAGGTGCACCACACAAACACACACACACAGAATCGAGACAATATTCAAACGATCCCAGTCCCCCACAGCACCACACAGTGCCTGTTTGTCTTAGGTCTATCAATTACTGAACCGTTCTTAAGAGTAATTAATTGAAATCAC
This sequence comes from Mormyrus hasselquistii, assembly GCA_026779605.1. NCBI lineage: Eukaryota > Metazoa > Chordata > Actinopteri > Osteoglossiformes > Mormyridae > Mormyrus > Mormyrus hasselquistii. The sequence goes on along the minus strand of JAODKE010000028.1, from coordinate 1,222,117 downwards.
AAAGTGCAGAGTTTGCAGAGACCGACTGCAGAGCTGATATTCAGAAAGACACCTCTGCTCTTGCTGAATGATTGTAGTAATCCTGGAAGAAGGCCCGCAATTTCCTCAAAATGCCCAGAGTGGACATGAAAAAGGGGATCTATATATGTGTTTCTGTGTGTGTATATATATGTGTGTGTGTGTGTGTGGAGTTAGCATGTTCTCTCTGTCTCAAGCAAGTTTTCTGCTGCAGTCCAAGACCATACAGTTAGGTTATCACATGTTTCTATGTTGCTCATGAAGTATACCAGTGTATGTGCCCTGCATCGGACTGACATTCTGTCCAGGGCGTACCAAGCATTGTGCCTGTGGAACCTGGGGTTAGCTCAAGGGGCTTCCGTCACCCTTTCCAGGGGTCAGAATGTGGATGGGATTTAATCCAGCCTGAATAATGTGATTAGTTTTATTTTTCATTGTGTGTTGCCCTTATTTATAATCTCACAGATAAGATGAATGGAAAAACATGAGCATTAAAACCTGCTATTTCCTGCCTTTTATCTGATGGGCAGTGCTTTGCAGCATCAGGCTGCATTGAAAGGTTAAGACAGCCAGTCATTTGCATCTATATTTTAGAAACTCACTCATAGGTTTGCATGTGTTTGTTTAAGTGTCAAAAAGTATATGCATTGATACACACATACATTTCCTCACCTGTCCCTCAGATCATTTCCATTCCTTCTATGCAACTATTATGGCACTTTCGCCACTGCCACCAAGAACCAAGCTGTAACAGACCTGTTCCATGAACTGGTGCTTTTTCCATTGCAAAGTACATGAGTTACTCCTGAGGGCTTGTCCAGCCGCTGACATGACCGCTGAATGACCAAACGGGGTTGGTTGGTCACCACCATCTAATTAATCGAACTTCATGGAGATACCAGTGTCCTGCTTGTGGATTATCTTAAAAAACAGCATATATTGTACAAAATATATTATTCATTATTAATAGTATGGCACATCACAATGCATTCCTGAACACTTGGAACTTGAAAATTTCCCAACTCAACACTTTACAGCATCCCCACCCAAAGCCCCCAGTGAGTAAAGACATAGGCGACAGTGGCAAGGAAAAACTTCCTAGAAACAAGAAACCTTGGGAGGGACCAGACTCAAAGGGGGAGCCCATCCTCCAGGGGCTGGCAGGGAAAGTCAAATACAATAGAATTTGACTCCAAACTGCTGCTTGAAAAAGTACTATAAAACAGCTGACGGAATGCATTCATAATGCAGATTTACACAAGCAAATGCTAATTCTGCTGGTATTTGATGCTGTGAGAAACTATTCTCACAGATGTGCTAGCGGAAATTAGCTTGCAGAAATAAAATAATGATAATTTCACATAGTAAATCATGATCTACACCGGGTGGCCGGCATATATGCGTCTCTTCGGTCTTATGTCACTGTCGCTTTTCAAACTCAGCGACACATTTACCGAGCTGACCCTGCTGCAGTGGAAAACCAACGTGAGTTGGAACCGCACTGTAACTAGACAGCTGGAACAGCTTGAGTACGGGTTGGTTCCTGTATGCCAGTGGAAAAGCGCCATTAGTGACAATCGTACTTATGAAAGACCATTTGAAACATCAGGAGATGAAATGATGTAGTCATCAGTGATGTCATACCCATACATTTGTATTGTTCAGGAAAAAAACAAATCAGTGAATGTGTCTGTCACATTGTAGCTTACTCTGGACTCTTTCTTTGCTTACCATTTTCAGTTCAAGATGGCTTTCCAATGACAGGACGCTTGTCTAAATCCAAGTACCCACAATTCTTTGCAGGGATGCACAAAAAGTCTATGGAGAGTGTGGCTGCCCTGCCAGCTGGGAAGCCAGAGACCATCCCGCCTCCCGCCACCCAGAAAGCGAACGAGCGGGAGGCAGAGGGGCGCATGGCGGAGAGCAAGTCTCCCATTTCCAAAGAAGAACTGAGGGAGAACAGCATCGCGGCTCTTAGGGCTAAAGCACAGGAGCACAGCGCCAAGGTTCTGGGGACAGTGTCGGGGGACACGCCGGGCCGAAAGATGGAGGCCGAGGTGCCGGACGACAGGTCCAGAGATGAGATAAGCCCAGCGGAAGAGGACAAAGGTCCATAAGACCGCCACTTTTCGAAGGGATTGACTGTCTGCTACATTAAGAGTCCTCACGGGTGTACCTACACCTGGTGTGGTGCGCCCAGACCTATTGGACTCCCTACCTATTACAGTTGTACATGTTCCCATGTTTAGTTTTTTTTTTTTAACTTCAATCAGGTGTCTCAAAACAGCAATCTGTCTGTCTTCTCTTTAATCGAATGACTCAATTGCCAGACATAGAAAAGAAATTCCTGTAAACAAATCACATAAACACATTCTTCAGGATTCACTTTACACGTTATGATGAGAAAATTCCAGAGGGGGAAAGTTCAGGTCCAGAAAGTAAAAATCCAGACTGTTTCAACCAACCAGTTGAGTACTCTGTGACTGTGACTCTCTATAGTCAAGTTGACAAAGTACTCAACTGGTTGCTTGAAACAAAGTCTTGGTCTGGATTTTTACTTTCTGGACCTGAACTTTCCACCACTGGAAAATTCCCATTCACACCCCACTAATGTATGTTAATTTCCATTCCAATAGTATCCTGTCTTTATTAGGGCATAGGGTATTATACTACAAATGGAAAAGGGGACCTGTGTGTTGTTTTAATTAGTTAGAAGAAATGATCATCATCTTTGGTGAACAAATCAGGAGCTGGTTGGCTTGGTCAACCCCAAAATAATAACCACATCCTTTGCTGCATAGACTATGAATGAATGCGATTCATTCCCTGCAGCCCGGGAAGGAGCCATGCGAAACATACATGTTTCTACCTGGAGCAAAGCTATGACAACATTTAATGGCTAAAAATCACAGAATCTTTTTGATCAATTTCATCAACGACTGTCTCATTCGTAAATAGCATTACCAGCAAGATGGACAAAGAAACATTTGTAAAATTATTCTAGGCATGAAGAAATTATTTAAAATGTCTACTTCCATAGACACACGGCAGAAGGGGTCAGCCTTTAGAACAGACCAAGGAAACTTCTTACACGTTGTCTTTCCTCAAAGAGGAGGACATTATTTTCACTGTCATTGACCTCCTCCAGGGGGGAAAAAACTACAGTCAAGATTCTTCACTCTTCACGCAAAGCTAAACAAAACTTTTGTAATTTCTCTGATCTTTTCAAGAAGGCAGTAGTGACATTGGTTTTAGAATGTACTTTTATGTAAATACTGTAAATATAATTGGGGAGCGGGCTACACACTTACTGAAATGATTAAAGTTGTACTTTAATGTAGTTAAATAACCGTGTTCTTGTTTTGACTTTCTCTATAATAAAAATAAATGCCGGTTGATATTTAGACTATTTCCGTTTTTACTTCTTGTCGGCATTTTTACAATCATCGGGTTTCGTACACAAATAATTCAGGTTCTGCTTAAAGCACTTGGCATTTTATTTTAATCGAAGAGTTCAGATCTTAAGATTTGAATTAGTTGAGAAGGAAAACACATTTTATATACAAATACTTTTAGTTATTTATATTCATAAGCAGGGCTACAAAAACAAAATACAAATAGGCCTATTTTTTATTATAAGCTTAAAACGTATGTATTTATTTATTGTGAATTCCATCATACACAATAGATACCGCATTCAAGTTTTTCCTCGAGATTAAGGAACGTCTATTATTGTGTTCCTTGTGTGACTTTTTTTAAGAATCCTAAAATGCATCACCTACAATAAACGTACGTCTGAGTAGCAGTAAGAATAAGGATACGCCTATTATTATTTTTTATTATTATTATTATCGTTGTTGTTATTATTAATTATTTGTTCATTATTTTATGTATACGTTAGCTCTTTTATATTGTAAAATATATATTATATTCTTTATCTTTATGATAAAGAAATTATATAATAACTACAACGATAACATCTCAGCTCGGGATATTTGTATGAATCCTTTCGCATTATGTGTGCTCGTATATTTACAATTACGAATAAGATGGTTTTGCATGAATTCTCTTCTGTGGAGCTTTGTTCCACTAATTTGATAGCCTAATTTTTTTTACAGCCACCTAGATTAAATTACCATTAATATGACGTAACCCTGCTGTTTTTTTAAGTAAAAATACAAAGAAGATTTAAACGACGAACACAGCTTTGATCGTAAAATTTAAATTATTTTTGAAAATATCATCGCTTTGCGGGCGTTTAAAAGCTATTTGCCAGTAACACATAGCCCATGTTTTTTTTAAAACGTATGTTACATAAACGTTATTATTTATGAGCGACATCATTCATACAGTTTGAAGCAGATGGAAGTTTCACAGCGACTCCGGTGAGTATACAAACATAAAATTAAATCCAAATTAAGCAATATACTGAGTATTATCAACTTACTCATTGTCCATTTAGTCTCATACACAAAAGAAGCGCTTGTAAAAACCTCTGACATCGTTGCTGACAGGCGTAGCTGTAAAATAAACTGGAGTTTATCCACCTGCACGTGGCAGTCTGACTCATTTTACAGAATCAGGGATGAACATTTGAGTTATATCACTAAAACGTTTTACATCTCATCTTTTTATGAAATCCATCCATCCATTTTCTGTACCCATTTCCTCTGGTATTTTGCCACATGTGTCGATCACAACCTGCCAAATCATCATATAACTGTACTTAAATAATTATTTAAATTATATTAGGAAGACTGCGGGCAATATTGTGAAGGATGTTTGTAAATCCCGCAGACCAAACACACGCTGAGGTTAACTGGTATTACCAAAATTTCCCGTTGGTGTGTGCATGTGTGAGTGAACGGCGTGTGGCGCCCCATCCTGGGTTATTCCCTGCCTTGCGCCCGAAGGCTCCGGATCCCCCATAACCCTGAATTAGAGAAGCAGCTACAGAAAATGGATGAATGTTTCTATGCTATGAGATTTTCATTAGATATAATGGCATTTCACTCTTCATACCAGTATTATCATTTTATATCTAAATTCCCAAAAATAGTTTGTTTCAGTCAACACTAAATGCAGCGTTACCTAAGTTAAAATGAGCTAACCTTTACATTATGTTTTTTTTTGTAATAGGAAAATCCAATTAATTTTATGATCAGCAAAATATTGTGGCATTTGCTTTAAATCTTTCCAGGGTTTAACCACGAACATAATTTTCATATAAAAATATAGACAGTAATGCACACATATATCCATCCATCCATCTTCTGAAAACTTGTCCTATTCAGGGTCACACGGGTGCTGAACCTATGCTGGAGGCTACTAGCACAAAGCAGGGAACAACCCAGGATGGCGAGGCAGCCACACACATATTTTTTATTTAATTTTCTTTAACATGGTTTGACAGACACTGGATGTTTGTGGCAGTTAGGTAGACTAGTGCACAAAATCTCTGAATCTTTCGAGAGAGATGTGGGTGGAGCAGTATTTTTGATGGCACATCTACAGAAATAAATAGGTTGCTGGTGAGCCGAACTCCGTCATTGTGAGGAAACATTTAAAACCAATGGCTCTTCTGGATGTTACATTAATGGGCTGCTCCTTTTACAATGGTAGAGTATGCCTGCTGTAGGAAGTACAGCGCCATCACTTTGTGATATTTGCTGATCAGGGCTGGATTGGGATTAAAATCGGTCCTGGCTGTTAGGGTCTCCCACAATGAGTGCTTGGGTTCCTCCACGATTAATTTTGCTGTCCCACAAACCCATGAGCGCACCGGGAAAATGCCAGATGGCCAGTCTAGCCATGCTGCAGATCCTCATGTCCATAGAAATGTAGCTGTTACAAGTGTTAGAGTGGCTTGGATGTTCATTGGAGAAACTTCACCGTTCAGCTTGTCGCAGAGAAAGAAACGTAGTTTGTCGTATTCATCATAATCTGTAGCCTAAAATTAAATACAAATTAAAATCCATTGCAAATTGTAGATCTAACACTAACATTTGTGTTGTGTCGCATGAGATTGTGTGCTTGCAGATAAGGAGCAGTTTATTTCAACTATGTACATACTGCATGATATAAAATTTTTCACTTAGCAATATTTGTATATCCACCCTCCTCCCTCACCGTCCCCAGCCCAGGGTCAACGACCTCCATCACATCTCGCACCCCCCTACCCTCCCCCCGGAACTCAAAATACACAAAGCGGAAGTGAGCTGGCTGTTCCAAAAACAGAAGATCAAGAAGGCCCCAGGACTAGATGGTGTATCCCCCTCCTGCCTCAAAACCTGTGCTGATCAGCTGGCTCCCATCTTCACCAGCATCTTCAATAGATCCCTGGAGCTGTGTGAAGTTCCCTCCTGCTTCAAACCCTCCACCGTTTTCCTGGTCCCCAAGAAACTCACCATCTCAGGACTGAATGATTACAGACCTGTCGCCTTGACGTCTGTGGTCATGAAATCCTTTGAATGCCTGGTTTTAGCCCATCTGAAGGACATTACAGGACACCAGCTGGACCCCCTGCAGTTTGCCTATCGAGCAAACAGGTCGGTGGATGATGCAGTAAATATGGGGCTGCATTATATCCTGCAACATCTCGACCGGCCAGGAACTTATGCCAGGATCCTGTTTGTGGACTTTAGTTCAGCTTTCAACACCATTGTGCCTAATCTCCTCTCCTCTCCTACAAACTCTCCCAGCTCAACGTGTCACCAGCTACCTGTCAATGGATCACCAGCTTCCTGACAGACAAGAAGCAGCAAGTAAGGCTGGGGGAGATCACTTCTGAAACACTGTCTCTCAGTATTGGTGCCCCTCAAGGATGTGTCCTCTCCCCACTGCTCTTCTGCCTCTACACCAATGACTGCACCTCCAGGAACTCAGCTGTAAAACTCCTGAAGTTTGCAGATGACACCACCATCATTGGACTCATTCAGGATGGCGATGAATCTGCATTCTGACAGGAAGTTGAGCGGCTGGTACTCTAGTGCAGTCAGCACAACCTGGAGCTGAACACGCTCAAAACTGTGGAGATGACAATGGACTTCAGGAAACTTCCGTCAACACTGCTCCCCCTCACCATATCAGACAACCCGGTGTCTACTGTGGAGATCTTCAAGTTCCTGGGTACCACCATCTCCCAGGACCTGAACTGGGAGTCCAACATCTCCTCCATCCTCAAAAAGGCCCAGCAGAGGATGTACTTCCTGAGCCAACTGAGGAAGTACAGTCTTCCCCAGGAGCTGCTGATTCAATTCTACACTGCAGTCATTGAGTCTGTCCTCTGCTCCTCCATCACAGTCTGGTATGGAGCA
>JAODKE010000028.1:1187552-1201584 GCA_026779605.1 Mormyrus hasselquistii | reverse complement strand
GTACAGCATCACAAAGACCAGATGTTATTCAACTCTGACTGTGACTCTGGATCAGTCAGACCACGACAGGAAGTGGATGTGTCAGCTGACTGTGAATGGGAGTCTGAAGAGCTCAGCCAGCTATATAACCACTGTCTCTGGTAAGGACTCCTCTTCTCCTATCACACTTAGAATGGTGCCAGAAAAGAAAAACTATATTCATACAGTATCAAAGAATAGTTACGGACTCATTCAAAGTAACAGACCTGCCCTTCATAGTAAGAGTAATAGTACTGCATCTGCAATGCCACATATGCATGTCAGGACTGGCGCCCATTGACCCCTGTCCTATGTTGATTTTGACCAGCAGATGACTGGCCAGCCTGTTCCTTCTTCCATCTTGGTTCCGCTGTAAAACAGAGTGATACAGCTAATGTGAAATGCGGTCATACTCTGATAACTACACTCATAGAAAGCTTCTTGTCTAATCAGACATCTTAGTCGGAACTAACTGTTCTATGATAATAAAATGTAAAATGTAAAAAATAACGAATGCACAAACTACTTTGTGACACTTGTGAAAACATTGCACACACAGTCGTCAGATTGAGGTACACTACCACATGTGTCCTAGTTACTATTATTTTTACTGTATAATTATTATTTTTCACTATTATTTTTCTGACATACCTATAAATTCCACAGACTTAGGGAGTGTGTGTCATTCTTTACCTGGGGACTGTCCGTACAGGGAATTAATTTGCATTGTGCATTATTTTATTAGCTAGTCGAAACAGTACGTGTTGGTCGTCCGAAGGAAATGCAGCCGAAACAAAATAATTACAGTTAAGCGGATGTGGCAGTGAACAACTTTACGCTTAAACATTTTAGAATTTTCAGTCTGTGGGCACAATCTGTTCATCCACTCAGTTATACCAGCCAACTCTAACCCCACCCGAGCAGGCCTGCCAGTCTTTGGGCACAGCGCCTCCTCTGTCCATCCACTCAGCTCTAAACCCTACCCGATCAGGCCTGCCAGTCTGTCGGAACAGTGCCTCCTCTGTCCATCCACTCAGCTCTAAACCCCACCCGAGCAGGCCTGCCAATCTGTGGGCACAGTGCCTCCTCTGTCCATCCACTCAGCTCTAAACCCCACCCGAGCAGGCCTGCCAGTCTGTGGGCACAGTGCCTCCTCTGTCCATTTACTCAGCTCTAAACCCCACCCGAGCAGGCCTGCCAGTCTGTGGGCACAGTGCCTCCTCTGTCCATCGAATCAGCATACTCTCTGCCCTGTTAGCTGTGCAGACTAGCAGATCCCAAGCCACTCCATGGATATCTGCATGACAACTTTAATTAATTTGCAGGGGGTAAATAAGGATTTACATTTGAAAGAGGGAACTACAGTGTTTGAGACTCACAGTATGTGAGTTCTATGCACCAAACTCTCTTCATTCAGCTATGCCGAGATTAAGTCAGATTTTCATTCTATGGCACCTACGTAATTACGTGATGAATATAAATTGTCAATATTTCATCCTGGTGGAGACAAATAAGGACAGAGAGAGCATCGAGAGTCTAAGGCAGTGTGACTTGTCACCACCACTTTTTACCACTCACATTTTGAATTGGTTTACATGAATATTAGTGACCTACATATGCCCTAGCAATGTGTGTGTGTATATGAATACACTATATATAATCTCTATGGCTGCAGTATGTATGAATGGCTGCAGTTTATACATACATGTAGCTTGTGTACATATGTACATCCATCCATCTGATCAGGATCACAGGATTCCAGAGGCCACAAGGGCAAAGCAGGGAACAACACAGTATGGAGCACCAACTCAGCACAGGGCACACTCACACTCCATTCATAGCCCATGGGAAACCCCATGACATCACAGGGAAAACATGCAAACTCCACACACATGGAATCTCAGCAGTGACTCGAACCCAGGACCCAAAGGTGAGGTGACACTGCCAACCACTGTGTCGCCCTGTATGTATGCATATTGTTTATTAATGTAAAATCATTTATTGTTTATGTTTTAGATGTATATTTTGTTTATTGAAATAAATGTCTAATTTTGACTGGATTGTCTGTTTGATACCTCATCACAATTTACATGGTGGTCCTGGAGAAACAACATTGCATAGATCATGTGGAACATGGAATACACATGTTTGTGCTCATGTATCCAGTACATGATGAGATGACGATGAAGAATCGTGAAATCTGATTGGTCACTCATCATCATATGATCATTTGTGACTGCAGGTCCTTGCTCAATCTGTGTGATTTTCTTTTCCAGATCCGACAAAATTCAATCTGACTGCTGTAGTTACTTTGTGCGCAGTCTTGTGTGTAGGAGTCTGCGTCACAATAATTATAATATCCTGTAAAAGAAAGGAGAAGAGGGGAGATGAGACAAAAACAGGTGACACAAAAGAAGTCCAACTAAAAGAATATTAATATCGATGAAGCTATAGTTTCATTTAAAAACCTCACTGGCTTTATGGTCACAATCACATATAGCCATGCTTGATGGATGAATAATAGCATTTCTCTATTTTTCAGAGGATCACAGCACCCCTTCCTTTCAGGACAAAGTGAGCAAACCCATTTTCTGCTACAGTCTGATATTTTACTCACGTCTGTGATGGTCTGTCCAGTCACGCTGCATTTGCCTCCGTTTAGATGGAAACTGGGACCGTGGTGTATGCTAATGTTTGTGTCAGGTTGGACGACCGGCAGGAGAAGGACAGAGGCCACACCCACCCCAACACCGAATACGCAACCCTCAAAGTCTGTGTTTAACTTCCCAGATGACGTGTGTGAGCTTTACCAACTCTGAAAGGAACCCAGATCAGTTATCTAACAAAATATCCAAATACATTTTCCACTGTGAGCCCAAAGTAACTTCTTTTTTATTTCTTTTGTCTTTCCTGGTATCCCAGTTTTCTGCTATATTGATAAACTGTTTTTTTAATTTTTTTATACCACTTGGAATAACAAAATATGAATTATTTATGTCTTTTATTAAATAAAATTGATTAAACTATTGATTCACTGATATCACTAGTGTCTTTAAAAGTTAAAAATCATACCACAGCCACGAACGCTGAAAATTTAAAAATTACATGGCCTACACAAGAGGGTGAACAGAAACATCATAGGGTCAATATGACGGCCATGATGGGGCCAAAATCAGGACCTAGTGCTGGATTTGTTTCAACTACTGTAGCCTCGATTGTGCTGGAAGAAAAGTGTACTTTCTTGACAAATGATCTCTGCTGTGTCTGCATATGTTATCTAGTCTTCCTAGAAGAACCTTTCTCACTGGCTACAGCCAGCCACTATTACAAAACAATGTGATGACATAATTTAGTCTTATTGTCACATTTCAGATGTTATTTGTGGAGCTGAAGATTTATTCTATTCTATTTATTCTTGTTGTTTTTAAATTTTAATTTCATTTAAGGATAAATTTGTCCAAGGTTACCAAAGCAAAAAAGTTGTTGTACATTAATGTCACAGACCTACTTAAAAAATGCATAATGAGAATTTTCTTCAGCGTCATGTATTTCATACAAAACTTCCAAAGACAAAAAAAATCCAAATGGAAACAATAAAATGATAAAATGACACATCAAAAATAGAACAACATTGTGTCATTTAGAGAATGGTCTAAACGAGGTTTTCCTGTTTAAGAAAATACATGCAAGTGCAATGTGCCCTCTGGCTTTTTTAAACATGAAAAACTGGGCTGAGTGGATGGACATTGCCCACAGATTAAACTCTGAAAGAAAGATAAATTAGACAGTAGGCGAAGAACGAAAAATAAACAGAGGTCTTTCTGTGACACCATGGGGTGAATCCCAAAACAATGACCAGAATTAACCGTACAGACATTCAGGGCGCATGCTGGGGGATGGCCTGCCGCCCCCCCACCAGAGGTGTGAAGTCCTCGCTCTTGACTGAGTCACAGCCCACAATGCCAAGCTCAAGAACAAAAGCCGGTAGGCCGCATACCTCCTGCTCCCATTCCAAGCCCTGTCCCCTGCTGCACCTTTGAAGAGTGGGGGTTGACCTGTTGTCCTGTGCTACCCCCTACCCCCATCCCCCGCCTCCTCTGCCGCGTGCCAGACCGACGGAGCCGACACTGACGCTATGCCATTAGCATTTTCAACACTTGTGGCCAGCCCACCACTGTTCCTCCAAGATGTGGCCCAGCTCAGATAATATGCACACTTAAGGTGTGGAATGGAGCAAGGGGCCGGATAGGGGGGTGTGGGGTCTGGTGAACGGGAGTTGGTGGTTTTTATGGGCTTGGTCGGAACAAAGAGGGCACAAGGATACCCGCCTTCAGACCTGAACATCCAGCCCCAGCTCCTCTGTACTGTGTGCACTGAAAACAAAAACTCATTTGAAAAGATGGGTTTCATGGATTAAAAAAACCATCAATCATCTTAAATACACATTCTCCATTGCATCCCCTCACTGCCAAGACCAGAAGCACCCCAGCTGAAGTTATTAAAGAATGATCTGTTTGCAACAATAAGCACCAATGCTTACTGCTAAACTCTGGCTATTTCCTTTAGTTGCTTAATGATAAATGTTCTCTCTTGCTGGTCAGGCATCTATAGATTAGAAACGGGAATGACTCATTCTAAATCAGAATCTTTATTGCGACGTGACTTAGGGTGGTGGGATTTTTTGTTACCACACAATGCCACTGTTATAATAGACAATTAACAATTACAGAGAATAATTACAAGGCACAAGATGCACAACAGAGAGGGGCAAATGCAAGGTATGATAAATATGGTGGTTTCTACAAATTTAAGTAGCGCAATGCTGGAAGCTGACACAAATACAATACAGACAACGCTGAGGAATAATATACATAAGCAAAGCACACCAATACGTACAAACACACAAGGAAGTCTCATTTTTTTGCAATGCACTGATTAAGATATTGGAGGCTTGATAATAGGCTAAACAAATGTGAAGCCAAGCATCAAATATATATTTAAATATTACGTTTTTACAGGGAAAAGATCTAGACAGTCTGGTTACTCAGATAGTGGGCCTTACATTTACATAAATATCCTGTGGCCTCGTTTGCATTTTGGGCTCATTGTGGTAAAGCGCTGAATCCACATGGGCCCACATGAAGGGATGAATCAGCTGAGGGGGTTTTTCCTCGCTCTGAAAGAGACTGAAGTGTCCCGGCACCAAGCTGTCTACATCTACACGTCCAGCTGTGAGTAAAAACCAATCCCCCCCCCCACCCCAAACACCACCCCATGGGCCTGGACAGTTGGGACAAATGCAGAGACCCTGGCTCGACAGATTTGGGGGTAAGGAGCGGGGGTGGGGGGGGCAGGCGAGTGTCAAGGTGATGGGGGGTGAGGAAGCTTTGATTCTGAACGTCTTCCAAAAGGCAGGCCGCTGCGAGGTGTCAGGAGCTATCTGCCGGAGGAGGGGGCGCAAGGGTGCCGTGGCTCGCATTCGCTCACACCCTGTCTGGTCAAGTCCGTTTGTTTATGTGGGCAAATTGCATCCCTGAGAAAGAAGGGAGATCACTCAAGCTCTAAGGCAAGTCATCTTCTAGTGCTGTTTACTAATAGTATAGAGTACAAGAGCAGAGCTGTTCCAGTTCTGATTGTCCCCGTGGTCCGGGGCCCATGACAGCATGTCATATTGTACCCCCAACCCAGACCGATCCAATTATCTTCCGAAATGTTTTCGGCCCCTGTCATTCACGAGTCCCTGTAATTGTCCTAACTTCTCTCCTGGTCGCTGTGCCTGTGGTCGTCGATGAACCTGCTAATATAACCAAGAAAAGGTCTGATCTCTCACTGAGCGGCAGAATTTACTTGAGATTTGATGCGAACAAACACTTAGAGTCGTGTCTGGTGAAGCTGAACAATCGCTTGCTCAAAAATAGTAATAGAAAATATGGAAACATGCCAGAAAACAGCCTTTCCCAATGCATGGGACAACAATGTAACTGGGGGCAGTGCAAAAAAAAAGCCTTGAAAAAAATCTGTATTCATCCAGGAGCTCAATGAAAGTCAAAACAGTAATGACACGAAAATGTGATATCTGTACAGCCACTCAGTTTTGTTTTTATTTTATTACAGCGTTACAAAATGAACTCATTATAGTGACACACTATATCAAATATTAAAATGCAATGAGTCATTTAATTCAAATATACTGACAGAGAATCTAATATGAAATCAAATAAGCTTTTTATGACACTTACGTTGTGGTATATATTTAACTCAGATTCCTAAAATACAGAATAATGCATTTGAATGAATATTTTAAAAGGAAAAACATTTATTATAATTCATATGCACGTAAAACTATGGGGCTACGTAACCTACTCCAATAACAAAAAACAGTTAGTGTTTGAAGGACCTTAATGGTTCCAAATACTAATTGTTATTCATGATTAAATAAAATTTAAAGTATATATAAGGCTGTTGACTAACCATATTGTTTCATGTTTATCAAGGGCTTTTATTAGTCCGGTATAACCAAACATTTGTAACACCGGGGTATCGCTTAAAACAAACAGCAGGGCGAAACTATACTAAGTTATTGTTTGTGATGTTTCCCCACAAATATCTTTAATACGCGCTTTACATTGAAATTGACCCTGGCTTTGAGGGGGGTGTTCTTTTTTTTCAAGCAGAAGACAAAAAGAAGCTGGTGATTGACTATTTCCTGGAGGGAGGTACCATTGACATCATTTCAAGTGTTTCGAGTCCGGTTTGGGCTCGCTTCAATTGCTGCGTCGTCCGTCCGTAGACCGGTTTCAGAACCTAAAATGAATTCACACTGAATACGGATCAGAAGTTACCGCAACGCTCTGCTTTTATTATCAGAGAAAGCAAACCTGAGGAGGTTAACCACAGTTTCAGGTATGTAAAGGAAATAATTTTAGTTGAATGAGTAGCCAAATCTAAATGCCTCATTTGGCCGTCTGGTGTCCATGGACCTCATTACAACATTATGTTTGTTAATTCGTAATGTCGCTTTTCTCCACTGCTCCACTGTGAAGAAGCGTGCACGGCAATTTTTCATGAGGTGTTCTGTTAACATTTTGTTCGATCATACAATTAAATCAGGGTAAATCTAGCACGGACGGCGGATCATGGGTGTTTACTATTCGTGTTTGGTGCTTAGTTATTGACGCCGTGATACAACCATAAAGTTCGAAATAAAACCACAAAGGCCCCGAAACGTGTTTTTCTCTTAACGAATTACACGTAGTTCATAAGCGGCTTAAAGTACGAGTTTGCGTACTTAAACTCGCCATTCTCTCTCGAGTAATTTTAAATATTACATGCCTACTATATTGTGAAATGTAAAAAGGATTATAAACGTAACGCCATAATGAGTTATTTTGTTTGAACACGCAGTTAATTGCATTTTTAGTTTCGTTTGTTAATAATGGTTAATTTTTAGGATATTGGATTTAATTTCTAAATACTTATTTCCTGAGGCATATACGGTCTTAATCATAGGGGTAAATTATTAAAGGAGTGAACTTTAACATAAATCTTGAGCTTATGCTCTGATGTCTAGGTCTAAAATTTGGAATTGGTTGTTAGGTATTGTACATAATTAGCATAATGATCATATCAATTTATTGACCCTGTTTTTTTGTCCTTAATTCAGATTTCTTTTTCTACGCTTAGAGTTTTAATACTTAGAATTTGTGCTTTATAATACTTAGTTTTTGCAGTGTGGTCCAGAACAACCAAACTTCATGAATGATGCATGTACAATTTATCATAAGGGGATTAATGTTACATCTCATATTATGACCCATTTGACTGTGGAACAGTAATGGCCTAATAATATAATTTGATCTATTTTCTTTTTAGATACTTCAATGTAGATTACATAGTCCTCCATAAGACTGGAGTTTTCTGATGTTTGCATATGTGATGGTCACACTATACCAAGTATACTAATGTCAGTGTTCACCAATCTTCTGTGCCCATCTTGCACACTCAGGTATTTCCATCTTATTTTCTTCAATTTCAGAAATGATTCAGAGGAATGAGGTGGTGCGCTTTGTCCTGGGGGAGCTGCAGGAGGCCACGGAGTGTGAGGGCCTGGACTCACTGGTCAGGGTGGCCCAGGAGGTAGAGCGAGCCCTGGCTACATTTAATCTCCCCACGACCCTCTGTGAGGAGTTCTTGAGCAAGGTGGAACTGGACCAAGTGGCCCACTGCCTCTATCCCGGTGATGCCCCCAAAGACATGGTGCCGCTGGCCTGCAAAGGGGAGGGGAACCTTCTGTTTGATGCAGCCAGCATGCTGCTCTTGGGAAATACAAGCCTCAGTTTGGAGTTGCAAGTAAGGACTGTTGTGGAGATGCTGCTTTGGAAGAGGTACTACCTGAATGGGATGATAGACTCCAAGGTGATGCTCCAGGCCGCTCGCTTTTCCCTGTGCACAGAGGAGTCGGTAGAGATGCTCAACCTGCCCATGGCTGTCCTGGAGGCCATATTTGATGCAGATGTGAAAGCTTCCTGTTTCCCAGGCTCCTTTGCCAACATGTGGCACATATACGCCCTGGCATCTGTCCTTAAGTGCAACATCTACTCCATCTACCCGATGTACAACCTGAAGATTCGGCCATACTTCAACCGCCTCATCCGCCCCAGGGCCCTGCCCCAGTATTCCAGTCATATGACCCTCCATATCATGTGGTCAGGGGAGCTAGAGTCTATTTCTGTATTCAAGCCCCATCATTTTGTGGCTTTGGTCCAGCTGTCTGACCTTCAGAAGGGAAGCTGTAATGATGAACATCAAGGTCTGCCATTAAAGACTTTAGAACTTTTGAATCAGGACCCTCAACTCTCTTACTCGAGTCTCAAGGACCGGTACAACATCACAAAGAGTACCTTCTACAGGTGGAAGAGACAAACCCAGGAACATCGGAAAAAAGCAGCGGCCAGGTATGAAGCCAAACATTTCCTCCAGGCATGTTACATAGAAGGAAAACTCTTACCTCTTCATCAGTTCAAGGAGTTCTTCCCTGATATATCTCGATCAACATATTATGCCTGGAAGCATGAGTTGCAAGCGTCGGGTGGTTGCTTCTCAATAACAATGAATGGTGAAGAGGCTGGATCTGGGGAAAGTTTTGAGCAGAACTCCTGGCCATCCCCTGAAGGAATCACCAAGAACCACTGTGATGGTTTTCCTAGCCTAGTGAATCAGTTGGGCGAGAAGGTCGGAGCGGATCGAGCTCAAAACCTTGCTTTCATGCAAGAGGCAAAGAGATGTCTGCAGAGCTGCATTGCTGTTAACACCTCCTTCCCATACAGGAATTTTAAGAGGAGTTTCCCTGGCATCTCAAGGTCCACATACTACAATTGGAGGAGGGAGGCAATGCAGGCCAATCCTGGCTTCAAGGATTCGTTGGGAAGCAGCGAAGATGGCTCTGATGCTGACCCTACTCAGCACGATGCCCAGTGGACCAGTATCCCAAGGGTGAAGGTGTGCAGACAAAATCATAAGAGCTTTCAGACCTGCTACCTTCGAAAGAAGAAACTGAGGGACGAGGCCAAGACACGAGCCCAGAGGTCAAAGATGACCTTTGCCAAGTTCAAGCTCAAGTACCCCTCTGTTTCATCCTTCTCTTATTGGAAATGGAAGAAGGGTCTCCGCCATAATGTGGCCAAAGAGCCTGTGACCTCAGCATCTGATTTGTCTGAAGTCTCAAATGACCCGATGGCACAATCAATGGAGCCAAATGCTCTTCCATTCGAGAAGAATGTAGAGCATTTGAATGGTCACACCTTGAGCCCTTATAATGTTACCTTGTCAGGGTACACTGTACCAGAGAAGCATGCAGAAGAGCAGATGTTTGTCATGGATGTGGTGGCCTTGGCTAACTTCAAGGCTAAAGCCAAGCTGTTCCTGCAGCAGCGTTTCGAGGAGAAGTCCTTTCCCACCTTCAAAGAGTTCAGGTCTTACTTTCCTCTCACCCCCCGTTCCACCTACTACATGTGGAAGAGAGCATTGCACCATGGGCTTCCACTAGTTCATGGCTGATTGGTGGGTTGGGTTGGTGGTGGGGGGGGGAGTTGAGCTGGCAGTAGGTCTTAAAGGGTTTTTTTTTTTTTTTTTTTTTTTTTTTAAACCTACCGTTTTGGTAAAAACCTCAAGTAGGAGAAGACAAGCTATTTCATGGGTTAGTTCAGCTGCAATGGGCAGTCTCTTTGGAGTCAGGCATCCAAGTGAAGTCTGAAAATATCTAATTGCAGTTTCAGCATCTTAAGTACCTCTTCACCTATTCAATGTTGCTTTCAACATGTCGAAATTTGCATGTGTTTGAAACAAGACTCTGACTCCACTTAAGAGGTCCTGATGCCCTCTGGGCAAAAAGCAGTTTCGACTAAATGTCTTTGGAAATCTGGCTTTCTAAAATCCCTTTTGTCCATTTCAAAGCGGTAGCTCTGGAATCCCCTCCAACTCCTACCATCCCTGTACCTTTTGGGTCTGACCTTCCTTCATTGCTTGATGGCTGTATGCAATCGAATATCAAATTCATTGAAGTTTTGTTCCCTATGGGCAGATCATGCTACAATTCCCAGTAGTGTAAAGGAGAAAATGCCACCCCCACCCCACAAAAAAGCAATGTTTTTGTGACACTTCTCACTGAAAGTTTAAAGGACAAAATCGTTTCTCTGTTCACTGGGACTTTGAGTACTTATTTCCTTGCCTGTTTTGGGGAATTTCCTTGGAATCTTTTGGTGAAAATTGAGTACTATGAATGTATACCTGCTTTCTGAATGTTACTCTTCACTACCCCCGTGTGGAGAATGGTACTAAAGCTGTGTTAAAGGGGTACTTTCCTAAAACCCCGTTTCCTTGAGTTTGAAGGCTTTGTAAGAATCACACAAGTTGAAACTGGCAGGAATGAAAAGGGCTTTTGCTACGTTTTTGCTTTTGAAGACTTTTTGTGTCATTCCTAAATTCTGGGTCCTTTTAGGAGACAAAGCAAATGTATGTATATATTGCACTAAGAATTTCTCTTGATGCGAGAAATGTGGAGCATGGTTATGTTTGCTGTTCAATCTTTATCTTTTTAGAATTCGCTCCATGGTTTTTATTTCCCGTCTGAGAAATTTGTCCACTATTCAGGGTTATATTAGTCCAAAAGATGTAAAATATATTTCTCTGTTTTAATTTTCTGAAAATCATCAAGCTTATTTCTTCTCTCTGATTTTGATTTAGGGATACGTCAGTCGTCATATGGGACATTTGATTTTATGATGAATTATGTTATAAGCTCCAGGATTCTACGTGAAAAACACCCCCCCCCTCGTCTAAGTAACATTAAGTAAATGGTTTCCTGTTTTTGGATGGTTCCTACTCTGAATCACTTTATTCTTGTATTTTTTTCACTTGGTTTGTGCATGACCAAAATGAACAGTGTAAATATATCTATTTTCAGTGGAATGGGGAAAATGATTTTCATTGTGAAACCAGGAAATCAATAAACTGTCCACTTAAGTTGTCTTGTACTGTGATGTCCTTTATACAGAGTGTTCTTCCATGACTCAGAGTGCATTTTGTAGACTAATTCTGTTACACACGAAGGGGAAGGATATTAATTACTGCTAAAATATAGTTTAGGGCCGTGATTTTCAGCCTATTTTATTCCTCCAAATTTTTTTTTTTTTATTTTTTATTTTTTTTGATGTCATGACCCTATATAGCAGTATTTCCCAACCCTGTAAACATTTTTTGGCCTTTCCTAGCTCTCTGCCATTGCTTTATGATATGTGTGTCCCAATCTGGTTCTTTGGGGACCTGTAGACAGTTCACGTTTTTGCTCCCTCCCAGCTCCTTGTAATGTGGACTGCTATCTGGAGGTCCTGTTCAGCATTCACTTTGTTTCTGTCTTTGTTCTTTAGCTGGGTGAGAGAGCAGAGAAGCCAGCCTTGCAAAAATATATGTACTGAAAGGCAAAATGACGGATTGCATACTCGCGTGCAATGCTGGCACTGAACTCAGAGTTCAGTATGGTGATCAAATGATCAGTGCATTGGCAATCTATGCCAATGGACATGTCTCAAACAAACCTGACTGGACATGCCCATGCATTTGAAATTGAACATCTGGGGTTAGGCTAGTTTGATCGAATATTTGGTGTATTCGGTGATTAAGTATTTTGCACTAAACAACTGCAGATCCAGGATTTGTTTATAAAGAATGCTAGGATTTGGTCCAGAGAATCTGATCATAGATCAGCTGGCTGGTTTTGAAATGTATAAATTTCCAACTCGGACTCACTCCCCTTTCAGAACTTGCCGTGACCAAATCTGGGTTGTGACCCATATGTTGGCAGAGTGTAGTAAAGCTTTATTTAAGGGGGCACAAATAATATAATTATAATAATAATAATTAATAATAATAATAATAATTGAACCCTTTATTGTCCCCGTGGGGAAATTCTTTTTACGCCTCCCTCAACTTGCTCGTTGTAGAGCATGCTGTCTGAAGAGCTGCCACCTTTTAGGGTGCCCAGGGAGCTGGGGGTTAAGGGTCTTGCTCAAGGACCCGCAGACATGCTGAGGCTGGGTTTGAACCTGCGACCTATATACTATGGTGATCTTAAATAATGATGACCTAGCAGTTACTTAGTTTGTGGTTAATACATTAAGTCTTAGTTACAAACAAATTACTGATTATATCCTTGACAGCGAGTCATGAAGTGTGGTTACCCCTCACTTTATAGGGTAGATAATGATTATCTACCTGCTAGGTATTGGTAATCATGATTCTCATGAACCAGTAGGGTTTGCTGAAGCTATATTTAAAAAAAAAAAAAAAAAAAAAATATGAGAACTGACCACTATTTAGTAATTACAACTTTATTGATCCCGTGGGGAAATTCTTTTTTTACATCTCCCTGAACAGACACCTGTTGCGGCACCCAGGGAGCTGGGGGTTAAGGGCCTTGCTCAAGGACCTGCAGACATGCTGAGGCTGGGTTTGAACCTGCAACCTTGTGATTACAGGCTTAGCCACTAAGCCACATGCTGCCCCTTCATTACTTAGCTATTTGTTCAATTAATAAATGTACTTGTATATTTACCTGATGTTCATTCATCATTAGTTGTAACATTTATTTTTAATTTTTTTAACATTTATTTCTAACAGTTGCTATATTTGTTATATCTGTTAATTCTATAAACCTTTCTGAACTAACTCTAAGCACAGGAACAGCGACGCATTAATGTATGCACTAGATGGCGATGGTGAGCTGTAAATGCTTTCTCCTGTTTCAAGACGGCGTGCGTGTTGACTGCTCAGCGTCACTTTATTTTAATGCGTAGTCATGTATTCGTTCTGCAAATATCAGTTTAATTAAACTTTAAACATTGTTTATTGGCTTCCCAAAAATCAAAACGTAAATACCTCGGGAATTTAAAGGACACTAAAGCGAAATATCATCACCGCTCTCGCTACGTTAATTAGCTCTTCCACACTGGCGCTTCTCTTTGAAATTATTTCTTTGACCTCTTCCCGAAGAACTTAAAATGAATAATTATAGTAATGTTCTCCTTTCCAGTTAATTGAAAAGGCAAAACTTACTCGAAATATTGACTTTCCTATAATCATTAAGTAGGTAATGGGAAGAGATGCTAATCCGGGAATTCTCAGAGGAGGAAAATTTTCACAGGAATTTATGGGAAGTAATGAGAGGGTGTCTGTGCCTATGTCTATATATATATATATATATATATATATATATTCTGACATTTAGCTAGAAGTCAATGGTGTTGTGGATCATCAGATTTTTTTTGCTGTATAGATTATTTTCTCAATTGTTTATCATATGTAAATATAAATGGTATGTGTATATACCATTTATATTTTCCAGCCCGCTTAATCCTATTGGGGGCACGAGGCAGGGAACAACCCTGGATGGGGGGGGGGGGGGGGGGGGGCCAACCCCGGGCCACCCCCACCCCCCCGCACCACCAACCGCCCGCCACGT
>JAODKE010000028.1:1165987-1176242 GCA_026779605.1 Mormyrus hasselquistii | reverse complement strand
ACAGACAGACACATACATAGACAGACACGGACAGACACAGACAGACAGACATACACATGGACAGACACAGACAGACAGACAGACAGACAGACAGACACATACATAGACAGACACGGACAGACACACACATGATAACTGATTCCTTTTGTGATATGAACACTGGAAATGTTTCGGGACTTTGTAGAGGGGTGGCAGTACTGCGTAAGGCCTGTCCCCTTTGCTCTTGCCATTCATTCACTTCTCTCCACCTCTTTTGACCTTTCTTATCTAGATCTTCATTTCTTTCCTTCGCTGACTCAGCATCTCTTTTCCATCTCTCACGTTCACTCCAGAGGTACCTTTACCTTCATTCTTTTTCCCCTGTACTGTCTTTCCCTTTCTGCTGCTGAGTTTGCCATCGTTCAAACTGACAGCATAAATATCTCAATGACCTGCTTACCCCCCAAGGCCCTTTAATACATCTATTAATAAAATCAATGAACGTTAATTTGATGGTAATACTCCTAAAGACGTTAATGTGGCAGAGAATAAGATCATTCTCACTTTTATAAGTTATTTACCAGGAAATTCCCTGTTTGAGTTGATATTGTAAAATCTTTAACAATAAACATTCCCATTGATAACTAAATATCATATATAATGAACGAAAAAATTAAATATCACAAAGACATAAGAGAAATTCAGTCTTGTAACAAGTTTTTAACCCCGTTACATTAAAAATGTGATGGGGCTGAAGATTTCGTGGTAATCTGTTGCTAATGTGTTGATGCTAACATCTATCAGTGCACCACACAGTATGATCCAATTGGGATATTTTTTATTTCATAGCCATAATAACACTTTTTTTTAAAACCTTGTTAACTATGAGTTTTCCCCCTAACAGTGTTGAACATCTGAGCTTGACAAAGTCCATATGTGCATAAAATAGACAAATATTCATAGAAATTTAGAAAAGAGATATTTGTAGTACCATGCTATTCTGAAGACTTTGATGATTTCAGTTCCTCATAAATGATGTCAAATGAATCATACCATTATTTTATGGGGAGGGAAAAGTGGTTGCATTATGGGGTTGAATGAACAGAAGGACAAGGGCAAACATTTCTGTATTATATTAAGCCTTGTTCAGAGAAAATGTGTAATGCATGAAATATTGTAGTATTATTTAACATTGTTTACTCAAAATGAATAATGTTATTGTTATCATAGTTAATTGGGACAGGCGAAATTCCAAATGGTCCAAGGAACAACAAATGTTCAAATAAATTTAGATTTTAATCTCTGTTCTACTGCACATTAAAAAAGGCACACTTTGATATGCAGAAGTTGATGTGTATTTTTATCAATGATCTGAAAAGTCTTATCAGTAGTATAGGACATCAGAAGTACTTAAAAAGCACCAAATCCGTAGAATGACCTGGAACATCATGCCATATTATGGTCTTATTCTCTTTCTGGTCAAGACACCGCTGGCAAGGTCTGCATTTGGCATTTGCATTCTCTTGTGTGTGTGTGTGTGTGTGTGTGTGAGAGAGAGAGAGAGAGAAAGAGAGAGAGTGCCCTGCAATGGACTGGCACCCCACCCAGGGCATCTCCTTCCACATACTCGGTGCTTCCTGGAGGCTGCGGGCTCCCTGTGATTCTGTATAAGAAAAGCAGTAATGCATGGATAGGTATGGTTTCGCATTAAAATGTAATAAAATGAATGAATGTATTATTCTTAGATAAAAGCATGTTGTATGTGGGCCAGCATATCAGAGACCTGCAGCCACCTTGGTAATCCTGGGCACTTAGCAGAACTCACAGTCAGACGATGAAATGACGCATCAGGCTTTTTAGTGCCTGCCATGCTTTTGAGGACAAAGGCTTCACAGCCGCTTCTCCAAACCAATTGGCATGTTTGCGACAAAGTAGCCGAGGGCAAGGAGAGACAGCAAGAGACGAATCAGGAGGAAATGATTTCTTTGAGCCCCTTATGTGTGCAGACCCTAAGGTGAGGGGAAGTGGCTAGCCAGCAATGCACAGCAGCCACCAGAAGAGAGCCTCTCTAAGTGTGATCAGACTAGATTTTGAGTTTATTTGTCGTTCATCTGAATGTTTATTTGTCTTTGGAGTTCCTGCAAACTTTTGCTTTTAGAGTTAATGAAAAAAGAGTTAATGCAACCAGTGGGTTGGGACACGAGCGGTTAGATGTCAGGCCATTTGGCCTCGCTCCGATGAAGATTCATTTTTGTCACTGACAATCCTGGCTGTGTTAAGAGGGCTGTCTTTGGATGAGATACTGGGAGAGATGGCTTTGTGTGCCTGTGCATGAGAGAGAATAGTAGTTTATTGGGCGACCTGACAAACACTTTTTGAATAATATCAGCGTTCTGTCAAAAGCCCCATGCTGAGGTAATATTACTTTTTACCAGTTTTATGCGGCTGGATGGTTATACAGCTGTGATTTTCTTGTCAAGGAATCAGCCAAGAATATAGCAGCAGACCTTTCATGAAGCCCCTTCAAATCTGTAAAACTGTCAGGCCCAAATGTTTAACAGCGCCCCTCTCATCCGTTGAAGTTATCTGAGCGTGCCAGCATGGCGTCTTGGCTCTGGGCCTGGCTCTGACCTGTTTTATACTGCAGTACAGAAATCCGCTTTTAAACAATGGATGGATCCCGTATTGGGCCCCTCAGTCCCCATGGCTTTAGCTGGGTTTGCCTGGAACAGGGAGCCCAACCTCAGGAAGGCTGTGCAGGGTGCCTCAAAGGTCAACTTCGCTTTAGGCATCCCAGGGGCGGGCAGGCCATATCATGGCAGAGCAGTGCTGTGAAGAGAGACATGAACAGATTTCTTCTGGTTTAGATAACAGCATGCAATTGGGAAAAAAAAGACTTTTGTGTGTGTGTGTGTGCACAAAATGAAAAATTCCACAATCTGATCTCAGATTAGGCTTTCCTTTAAATAGACTCTGACATTTCTCTCTCCCTCACAGGGGGTATTTTGTCTTGGCTATTCTCCTCACCTGAAAGCTGCTTTTTATGCACATATGTTTATGCTGGATACTTACTTCATCCCTGCATATTACTCATCATAGCGACCGTGCCCGGGCCCTTAGCAACGGTGATGATGTGGTACCGGTCGCCACCCGCCGCGGGCTTGCTGGAAATGGGCTGCACCTCATGAAGCTGAGCTTCGGGGATTGTCTGTCTGCTCTTATGTGAGCTGAGGCATGCTGGGCTTCTGACCTGCTGGGTCCTCCTACTACATTTGGTGCTGATGCTTCAGGGAGATCTGAAGACACTGCATCCTGCTGCTTTGCTCTTATGGCGACTATCGCTCATGAGGTTGGATTTACAGCAGATTAAATTCAAGCTAACTGGCTTTAGGGGGTAAACATGGTGCTCCTAAACCTCTGTGCCACCAGCTGCTCTGCCTTTATGCGAGTGATGCTTAGCGTTCCGCCTCCACATCCATCATCTGACACCTTAGACACCAGCGTTTCTGAGTCTTGACTTGCTCCACCCCTACTCGCTCATCTAGAGGTACCGATATGTCTGTTTCTGAAGCTATCAGGCATTCAAGGTGCTTAATGGCCTTTTGTTTAAGCTCCCTGAAGAATTCCTGGTTCGATATAAACAGACAAAGCAATGTCTGTTACATGTGCAGCCAGGCTCCAGTCCTCTGAATATGCGAGTCTGACTTCAGGCTGTACAGGCAGGGGAAGCTTCACTCACAGATACTCTATATGCACATTGTGGCCCAAACCAGACCCACTGAGATGTATAAATTTATTTGCCCCCTGGAATGGTGTAATGAGTACCATCGTGGTACAATTACACTTTACTGTTATAGCTATTCTAATGGAGACTGACAGGGTTGTTTTCTCTTATGGTTGTAGAGGTGTGTTCTTGTCATTATGGTCAGGTGGTTCAAGGACCCCAGGCTCTGGAAGACTGCATCACTGTGCAGTGACATCATACATGTCAGCATTTGTTGGGATGGCTGTAGAACAGGAAGTGTCCCACTCGTACCCCCTCACCCCTCCAAAACTCCCCTCTTTCATTTCCTTTTGAAGAACGTGCCAACAGCTGGGCCCCCATGATGGGATGAACTCGCTGTCCTGCTAATTAGTGCCACTGGAGTGACAGCCATTGTCTTTCCACAGATGGCCTGGCTTGTCCGATGGTGTGTGTTGTGGGGAGGGGGGGAATCGAGGTTTGTGGCGAGAAAGGAATCAGTTTATTCCGACCATGACCATTAATACTTCCTTGGTTGTAGAAGGTATGTTGCAGGGTACTAGTAAGTTTAGATTTTTAACTTTCCTTGCATGTCTAATTGCCACATAAAGTATTCAGTGACTGCTCCTCAGATTCCCTGGTGGCGGTGAACCGAACAGTCCAGGCAGTAAAAGTGCAGAAAAGAGTGGCCGTGAAGGTATTGGGGCTGTTATGGTAACTGGCCCATCTGAATTTACATCTGATCAGATATCTGTAGCACAGCAGCCACTGCACTCACTCTGAGGGTGACCAAACAACACAATTGCTGACTCACTCAATTGTCCCACAGTTTGATTGGTCCTCTTCTGTTTGATTGAATGTGCATAACTCACTACTCTGGCCAATGGGACGCTGTCATACTTTGAGACCCTCCCCATTTAGCATAATGGGAACCCGTCAAGTATGATTTGAGACACTTTTAATCTCTTTTGTTTGATGTATGGGGAGTTTCCAGTAAGGCAGTATAGATTTAGACAGGGAGAAATCCAGTGAAGCTGATTCATGTTCCCACATTCCTACTCTTTAGCTAGAGGGGAAGCTGGTGCATCCTTCCGGCACGAATTTCTAAAAGCTTGTTGATGTAATTAATTAAACTGTTGTGATGTGTAATTATCACCCAGTCTATAAGTTTTGCACCTTGTAATTCCTTAAGCACTGGAATCCATTTAACAGGAGTTTGACATGGGATTACATTAACATTTTAGTATTAGCATCTTTAACTTCTCGCTGTACTGTTTTTGTTATTTTCACAAACACACACACACACACACACACACCCATATAATTAACACAATTGTGAATGTGCAAGCCCTTATTATTAATGTACTGGTTAAAATAATGAATTGGTGGAGCAATCAAAGCCATCAAAGGCCTACAATGAACATCTGTCCATCTGTTTGCCATCTTCCAACTGCTTCCTATTCAGGGAGCCCTGGAGGACATTGCAGGCAGCATAGGATACTGTACACCCTGGATGTTGGTACTATATCTGCCCTCACTCAACATATCAGGACAAATACCAGTGTCTGAGTATATCTCACTTTCGCCTTGTTGGTAATTTTTTTTTTTGGCCATTAGCACAAATACCACATCTCTTCACCTACCCCATCTTGCTCTTCATAGGTTTAGGGGGTCACAGCACAAGGTCAGCCATTGTGCGGCACCCTTGGAGCTGGGGGTTAAGCAGAACAGTCACATGTCTGTGGGCCCTTGAACAAGGCCGCTCAAGGGTCCACAGACATGTGACTGTTCTGCCAAGGCTGGGGATCAAACCAGCGATCTTCTGATCATGGGCTGGTCCGCTGAGTCTCCTTGTCGGCACTCCAGACGAATGCCGCTTGTTTACTGACAGAGCGACGTGACCTCATCTTTGAGCCCTGGCGAGTCTGGATCACAGACCCGCTCATGTGCTTTTCTAACTCTTGGGCCATACGGTATGTTTTTGTACTTTACATTCAGCCTGGGCTTTAGGTTCTGACATGGCGGCAGTGAAAAAATGACAGAGTGGGTACTTAATATGCTTATTTATGCTGTCGGAATGCATATGCACCTGCGGTACCAGAGCAATGGATTTAATGAGACAGCAGAACACGCTGGAAGTGCATTAGGAGAGACAGCGCTCCTTTCACACTTCACGGCCACCCACTGAGGTTTATGTACTCGCTCAGTACTCCGAGGTACTTCAAAGGGACTGCAAAGCACTATAAGTTCATTTCCATACTTTGCATTTTGATGGGTTTGGAGTCTTTGGAACAGGCTCAGTGAGAAGGCAGCGGTACCTTTACTGAGAGGTATTTCCCCTGGCAACAACAAGAACGTACTACTCCTGTGTAGCAGCTGAAAATAAGACAGCTGGTGCTTTTGTCATTTGATATGATGTCATGCGATTGAAACAATTTATACATGTGATTAGGTAGCACTAAAGAAGTAGGGGCGGTATGTAGCTCATACTGTGATCAGAAAGTTGACAGTTCAAGTCTCTGCACCAGTAGAGTGAATTCGATATGGGGCCAGTAACCCCAGTTGTTCCAGGGATTGGCTGATCCTGCTTTTTTTTTGGATTAAAAAAATAAAAAAACCCTAAATACATAAAAAAAGTCAAAAGTGTTTATGCTGTATTCACATGAATTCATTTGGAGGACTGAAGGCTGTAAATGTAATATGTGTTCAGAAGAATATGTATCGATTGTGAAACACTGGTTGACGTTACACAGCACCCGCATGCTGCTTGTAAATAAAATGAATGGTCTTTGCTTGACCTCGCCCCGTTCTGGGATGTCTGTGCCATACCATCATTTTACAGTTATGTGAATTTTTATTACACACAAAGCAGGTGAAATCTGCCACCTTTCAGTGATTACTGTAGTTTGTCTTTGCACCTTGTGTTGGCTTAAAAGCATCCCAATTGGTTTTGCTGGCCCATCCATGCCTCCGCACTGGCTGCCTGCTGAGCACCCCCAATGCCTCCTCACCTCTTACAATTTCATCTGTTCCTGTTCTTGTTTATAAAATCTGCTGCGGTTTACAGTGCCTCCTGCTGGTAGGCCGGGGCAGTGCTGTCAGATTGCTGAGCAGGAATGTCGTAGATGTAACAGCCTGACACGTGTATGCACAGGAGTTCAATGAGTACCTATTACGGCTAACCATAAATTTTAGTTTTGTTTTGTTCGTTCAACCTTAAATAAATGATATACAATCAAAAGCACCACATCAGTACTATAACGCAATTTCAGCAAACAATTAAACTTGCAGCGTTTGTGTTTATCTGTGATGGAGGGACAAGCGTGCGATATTGGGGAAGAAATAAAACCAATCTTTGACACTTGATAGAATTCGATCGCATGAAGCGCAAATGGAGGCTGCTTATCGCTATCACGTGCCTTCCGTGCGTGTTAACGAGGCCGCTTTGAGCGACATCCTGCAGTCAAAATTAATTTTTTTTATCACAGTGAGAAGGCTTTGAAATTTCAATCACGCTGCTGCATATTCAGAGTGATTATGATACCGGCTTAAGACATTAAAGAGCCGTCAGACGGATTGGTGAAGGGGAATGACGTTATCCGAGTGAAAGCATGTCGACGGGGAAATTCGCTTTCTCCATAGCATGGATTTTGCCATTTGTGGGAAATTACTGGGCAAATCCCCTCATTCCTACAAATGTAAAACTCGATGGAAAGGCCTACAGCTTATTCCCTAGCGGCACTAATCCTAACACTGAGGAAAAACCCAGAAAAAGGAAGCTTCTTCTCTAGTCGAAGTATTTTTTCCTTTGATGTGCTAGGTAGATGAGTGTATTACACCCACTCTGAGGTCAATAAAAAAAAAAAACAATGTGAAATTGAAATCGTAAACAGGGACGCTTGTGTAATGAAGCAGAACAGGAGAAAGCAGCAGAAGTGTGCACTCGCCAGACAGGTGTCGATGGAACAACAGCCCTGGGGCTCAGACACGTCAACGACAACTGATGCAGTGTAAGCGGAAAGGTGCGCTCCTCACTGGGCTGTCCCCCCTCACTGCATTGTCACTCGTAGAGCCAAAAAGACGATTTCTTTTAGATGTGAGTTGTGGTTCTCTGCTTTTTCCTTGTGTGGGTATGAAGACTGGCTAGAAACAGCAACTGTGATGTTAGCCTAGTTTGTATTTTTTTGTAGATAGGCAAGGGAAAAAATTCTATTCATAGTGTGACAACAGCACTCACACGTAGGGATAGCTAATAATGTTAGCGGAAGCGACTTAAATAGTTGCGCTAGCTGAATGTGTGACAGTGTCCCCCTGTACTCTTATTATGGGAATCTGGAAATGACTCACCAGTGCTGAAGTCACAATTAAGTGAGACTTAACGTGGCCGTTGACCCTGTGAGTTAATACCGAGAAACATCACCATGGTAACCTTGTTCTGGCGACGCCGCTTAAGTCGGAGGATGGGAGGTGTGGAATCGGAGACCTGGACGAGTGTCAGGGCGCACAGAGAGGGAAATGTTCAGAAAGCGGGGCTGGTTCAGAGGAGCCCGATTTGCTGCTCCACCTCCTAACCATGACGGTAAACAGGGCTGGGGCTTAGAGGTCCCCAAATCCTCTGCTGATAGATTTCCTCTCATCGCTGAAAGCTTTTGAAGCACAATCTCTCAGACTCGGGGGAGCTGCCATCTTTGCCGGGGCCTTTCTGCTTCGTTCTGGCAGCAAAGATTTCACATGAAGTCTGCTCTGTATGTATGGTGGTAGTTCTGGGTTTGGGTTCATGTTCTGCTGGCCAGATTCCTCATGCCCTGTGAAATGGGAGGGGGGGGGGGCGGTGGCGAAATGCCATTGCTTCTCCCCCAAACCCTCCAAAACCGTATTCCTTCCCTGAACCACTAAAGGTTAAAGGCAGAGATAAACCTGGCCCTAATTCAGCTTGTATGTTTTTCATACATCTGTCCTGCTTTTCTTCAATCAGTCCTCCCACCCTCGGTTTGCCTCCATTCAAGATTAAAGGTCTTTATTTGCCTTTTGCACATCAGCACACAGGAATTCTTATTTGCACCATCCAGTTATTTGCACACATATCAGCCAGCTGAATCAGACAGCACAAAACACCATGAAGGCACTTACAAATATCAAAGTGGACATATGAAGAGGTAATGTAGAGGTATGTAATTATGGATTAATTAAAAATTAACAGAACAAAAGGCTAAAACAAGAATTATGGCTACATACATTATAAATATATGAGATTCCTATGCCAGTGACCTCTCACTGAAGGCATGTGTCGGGGGGGGGGGGGGGGCTCAGTGAGAGGTCGACCCCCCCTGCTGCTGTTCCATCTGACTTTTCCACCCGCTTCCTTTTAAGGTCTCGCTACATGCGGAGGAGCAGATGGAGTGATGAAATTTAGTGAGCCGCCATTACGGCACAGCGCAGCAAACCAGTCACATCTACGGCCCTGGAAGCCTGGTGACCCCCCCCATGCCATGTGAGGTGTAATCACATCTTTTTTTTGGGGGGTGAGGCCTTGTTGTAAGTCATCTTTACAGCGATGTGCTACACTACATATGCTGCAGTGAGATTTGTGTACACACTGAGCTCCCTCCCATGTTACTGCATCAGTGCCATTAAGTGCTCCAGTGTTTCTCAATGGGTAGCAGAAATGGAGGAGCAGCTAACACAGGAGCTGCAAGACAGAAAACACAGTGTTTTGCTATTTGGTGCCTGACTGACATATGTGATACTCCCATGGCTCCAATCCTCGAACAAGTGTGTTGATGCAAAGGATTATGGGAAATGTAGTACAGGGCACTTTAAAAATATTTCAATGAGGTGCCTTGGGAGTATTATGCCTTGAGTCATACCTAATAAAAGTTAATGCAAGTCACTGTCTCTGTGCACCTCTAAAGATATTAATGGTCATTCATCTTGCATTTGGACTTCCCCAGCATCATCTTAATAGACCCTGTTGTTGCCCTGCATGCCGGCTATCATCCCTGTTCTCTCTTCCTCGAAAGCAGGTCAGCGTCTGGGTCCCAGCGGACGCCTTTGGAGCTGAGCGCTGGCCTGCTGGCTTCCTGGCCTTGCTGTGCTTCCACCCGACTGTGAAACAGCACAACTGCCTCAGAGTTGGTGTATCTTTTGAAGGGCTGCTTCATCTTGGGTTCATCACCGGGTAACGGAGAGATACAGGAGCTGGGAAATGAGCGTTCGTAAAATATGGATGAAATCTAACAGTCAGCCAATCCTTTTTACTCTCCCCTCCCACCCCACGCAATGTCGACAGAGAGAGATATGTGAACTGATTGCTGAATCTGAGTTTGACAGAATGTTAGGGATGCCAGCTCAGTTCTGATTGTTGTGCCGGTCTCCTGGATCGCCGGGGCCCTTTGTTGCCAGAACAGTAACATGCCCCCCCCGCCCCCCCCCCCCCCCTCAGGGCTGGCTCGCCCCCCCTTAATTTCCTCCCCCGTCTCCCCCCCCCCCCCCCCCGCCCCTCCCCCACCCTCTGTCCCTCACCCCCGCTCGCAG
>JAODKE010000028.1:1144394-1158268 GCA_026779605.1 Mormyrus hasselquistii | reverse complement strand
TCTGGGTTTCCCTCCTGAGACTGCTGCCCCCGCGACCCGACCTCGGATAAGCGGGAGATAATGGATGGATGGATGGAAGATTGAACAAGACTTCATCATGATGTTTGTAGAAGTGACAGCTGGAAAATTTCTTGCAAAGTGGCCAACATTCTTCAGGCCATGAGTAGTTGAAGAGAGTAAAGGGTTGGTTCTGAATGCCCATGTTGAAGATCTAATCAAGTCTGCACAAGGAGAAAGTGATTCTGGTAAGTACTATGTGTTGTAAAGAATGATGATTTTGAGTTAAGTTGAATCTATAATTTTTTTTCGTCTTCTGATATGTTTAGGTTGGGATCGTGACCTTGCCTCTTCTTGCTGCATCTTCTTCCTCCCATGGCGAAAGGTCATAAGAAGACTGCTAAAATCAGTGCTCTTCAAGCCGAAGACTACTTTTTGAGGTTTCTGCAGGTATGTTTATCTGATTGGGTGTTTTGGCTATTTCATTCACGTACAGCATTGTACAAGGAGACAGTTTGATTTTGCTTACTAGAATGCTGGCCAGCAACAGCCTCATCAGTTTTGGACCACGTGCCATATCGTTGCTATTTGAAGTTTAATGGAAGGACAAACTAAATTTGATGCTTGGTATTAATGATCCATAATCTTATTTATTAGAAATTAATCAAAACCTCTTTTCATGATTAAAATTTCATAAAGTTATTATTATTACGAGTATTCTCTAAGAGGCTTTTGTGTGTTTCTTTACAGGTGGGGCCAAGCATCCAGACATTCCTGTCACAGTGTGACAGAACATTAGGGATATACAGTCAAGTTCCTGTATAAGAAAAATTTTTGTCTCTGTTTTGAAAACAATTCAATCAATGTTTAGAAAAAAAGAAATACTTGAAGCCTTCCAACTTCCAAAACAACACACTGAAGGTCTTTATGATGATATCTGTGATGGAGAATATGTTAAAAAAAAAATAGTCTTTTTACATCTGAAAATAACTCAACTTTATTATGACAATTTTGAGACAGCAAATCCTTTGGGTTCAAAAAAGGGAATCCACAAACTTGATTGTATGTATTTCATTTCACGAAATCTTCCCCAAAAACTTAATTTGGTTCTAATGAACATTCACCTTGTTTTACTTTTTCACTCTGATGTGAAGAAATATGGATTTGATGCAATTCTTAAGCCTCTTGTGGTTGATCTAAAAATTCTAGAAACCCATGGAGTTCTTACTCCTTTGTCTGACACTCCATTGAAAGGAACGTTGTTCAAATCACAGGAGACAACCTGGGTCTGCATAGTTTATTTGGTTTTGTAGAATAATTCACTGCAACATACTGCTGTCGCTTTTGTTTGGCTAAAAAAGATGCCTTCCAGAGGATCTTAACTGAAGACCACCCTGATGTTGTTTTCCGCACCAAAGAAGCCCATGTTGTGCACTGCAATGCTCAGGAAGAAGTTTCAAATTTATCTGACTGTTTGTTGAATAGCCTTAAGTTTTATCACACGTGTGAAAATTTTGCTGTTGACATTATGCATGACATTTTGGAAGGTGTGGCACGTCTATCAACGTCTGCTGAAAGAGAATGTTATTTCTTTGACTGATTTTTGTGAAAGAATTCAATGGTTCAATTACGGATACCTTGAAAGAAAAATCGTCCAAATGTTTTCAAATTGGCTTAAATGCAAGTCAGGCTTGGTGTTTGTTGCGCAACACCCCACTTAATTTTGGAGATCATTTCGCAAAAACTAATTCTGTGTGGCATCTGATTTTGTATTTGATACAGATTGCGAATATTGTTTTTTCACCCCAAGTAACAGACGGCATGACTTTTTATCTTAGACACTTAATTTCAGATCATCATAGACTCTTTAAAACAATATTTCCTCATAAAAACCTGTTAATTATCCTCGCTGCATAAGAAAAATAGGGCCCGTCATTCATGTCATGTATGAGATTTGAAGCCAAATACAAATTTTAAAAGATAAAATAAAAGCTTTTTAAAAATTTGGTCAATACACATCAATCATGTCACATCCAGCTCTGTCCGATCCTCGTGTGTGCCACGCCCACCTTGTTACCTCGTGTTGATTCCTGATTGTACTCACCTGTGGCTTGTTCAGTTTAGCTTGTCGTGTATTTAGTCCGTGTCTCAGTCTGTATTCCCCAGATCAGTCATTGTAATGTCTCGTGATCGTTTCCCTGAAGTGCCGAATAAACCCTGTGTTACCTGTCTGCCCGGCTGATTTCGCTTGCTTTCCTGTTCGCCTGCTCCGAACCCTGACAAATCATATATGGCTTATCATTTGGAAAATTTTCAGTTTGAAAGATTTCAGCATGGGCTAATAAAAACAGACATGGTATGTAATCTAGAAGGATGTGAGGTGATAATGGTAGAACTTCATTTGACTTCTTACTGTGATATTTCTACAACAAATTTGGTAATTTTTGAGTATCATATTTACATGTTTGCGTGCTGTGGACATAAGTCTGAAATGCTAGTGTTTAAGAAAATAGTTACTGCTTTTATAAAAGATCAGGCATATGTTTTAGTTAGTGACTTTTAACTTTTGATGATCATTATAGTGCTTTTTGTGTAGAGGAGAGAGCAGGTCTAAGTGTTTAAAGACTTGTTTCACTTCTGGCCTTTTGCAGTTTTCTTATAATTCAGATGGGAAGATGTATATTGTGCCTTACTGTCACCTTATTTGACGAATCTTGTCATGCAGTTGTCTGCATTTCTAATAAATTGTTTTTTTTTTAAACAAAACAAACTTGCCTTATTTACATAATGGTAAATGGCAGTAAAATAGTTGATATTGCATATAACAACTACAGCTAGTTGGAATTCTAGCAGGGTAGAATTAATACAAATAACTATTACTACTCTGAAAAAGTGTTAGAAAGGAAAGAAATGAATTTACTCTCTATGGTGAAAGTGTAACACTATACATGCTTGGTCTGAGTATAGTTAAATTCAACTCTAATGGTGTTTTTAACTCTACTAGAGTTGAAACACTAATATTTTTAAAAGTATTAAGTCAACTCTATATAGATTTGCAGTGTCTATATTATCCCAAAGTGTTAAAATTTTAGGAATTTTAACACTTTGGGATTTTAGGAACTTTAGCAGCTTTGATGGAAAACTGGTTAACAGGAAGCTGCTGGTAGTCTACAATGTCATAGGGTACAATGTCAGCGTGTCACACCCACACGGGCAGGGCAGGACAGGTGTGGCTCATCAGGAAGCAATTAGCGCCTTTTAACTGCGGCTCACTGCAAAGTATTGCGCTGATGTATAGAAGCCATACTGAGTGTTTTCTGTCCACAGTCTGCCTCGTTTCCCGTACCTGACCTACCTGTCCTGCCGAGCCCGGCTCCTCCAGTTTGCCCCTTCTTTTGTTCTCCTGTCCCGTGCTTCATCGTCTGACGGATTCCCTTGGTATCGACCCTTGCTTGCGATCTACGACTATGACCATTGCTTCTCGTCCCATCTCCGGCTCGCCTGTCTGGCCAGCGGTCAGAACCTCTTCGGCTTCCTGCCACCAACACCACTCTCAAGGCTGGCTGATTTCCTTCTGCATTCTGCCAAGCTTGCAGAAATCTCCTGCATTCGCTAACCCTTTTGTGCATTAAACCTCTGCATTCCCTGCATTTCTGGCACAGTGACACAGTGGGCCTGTGTTCATAGTGGGGTACCGCAGGGATCAGTTAGGACCACTGTTACTCCTAATTTACATTAATGATATTGATAAAAATATATACAGCAAGCTGGTTAAATTTTCATACAACACCAAGGTATGTGGTGTAGGTGCATAGCAGACACTCAACTAATGGTACAGATGCTACAGTGGGGTCTTGATTTAACTAGTGACTGGGCTGATTTTCTGTCCTGGGCATGATGTTAAACTGCATCCAGCCCTGCAAGCAGTCTTCCAACTTGCAGGGAAACGGTTTTTGAGGGTCGGTGGTGGGATTGGCACCCCAGCCACTATAAAACTAACTACTGCTCGATATAGACAGGCATGATACCCTTCTGCTCTCCGCGGGGGTAGCTCTGCTCTAGCTGCCCATTGGAAGGCTGCAGATACCATGAAGGGGATGGGGGAAAACCTTTGGAAGCTAATAAGAGCTAATAAGGTCAGGCCTGTTGGGGATTGGGGCTGGTGTGGTGCTGAGGTGTTGGCTGCTACATGGTGGATCCCAGTTTGAGGCAGCCCATTTGGGTAGGCACGTGGAATGTCTTGTCTCTCTGACAAGATGACCATTTTCCTCTGCTTTTTGGGGGGGGCTTTCCACGTTTGGTGGAAACTCTAAGGTATGCAGACTAGGGAGTGGTCAGATGTCAGCGTATTCTTGAATGGATCTGGAGATAGGAGTGAAAGTGGCTCCATGTTCCTTGACTTTGTGAAAGGTCAGAAGCTGTGGGTCACTGGATCCTGATTACAATGCCCTGAGCTGCATCGTTGGACTTGGTACTCCAAAACTGGTGGAAGAAGACCAATCATATCCTCATAAGCAGACACTGGAGGCTCCTGCAGAACTGCAGGGTCTACAGAATTACCTGTTTTGTGAAGTCTGACCACAAATTTGTTGTTGCTACTTTGAAGATTCAGCTTAGATTCAGTAGGCTACCACCTGCTAGAAGAATGAAGTTGGACTTGGCCAAGGAGTGTTTGCGTGAGGAACTTGCAGACTTGGGTACAGCTACTGACTCTAATGTAATGTGGGAGACCTTCCGTGATTAAACTCCGAAGGTTGCAAAGGGTTGTGTTGGTGTTGCCAGTGTTCCCAGAAGGAGATGTTTCGTCTCTCAGGGCACCATGGATATTATCAAGAGGAGCCGCAGCGCACAACTTAGTGGGACTCCTGTCTGTACCGGGAACTGAGGACAGCTGTGAGGGCTCAGAGCAGATAAGGAGGTGTTTGTTAAACGACTTTGTGAGCAGGTGACACACCATCTGTGATCTAGTAACCCACGTCCTGCTTAAAGAGAAATCGAAACATTATGCACATCTGAATCTGTTCCTTGGAGACTTGCAGGGTGGGTGATGGGACAGTTCTTACGGATGACACTGTGGTTGTTACTTGCTAGGCTAGCTACTTTGACCAGTTATTTAAAGCTGACACTTCAGCTAGGATGTTAGATATCTCTGGGTCCACGGTTCTGTGTTCAGCTGTGAACCACGCAATCTCATTGAGATTGCATGGGTGATGAATCAACTAGGGGTAGGAAAGGCTGCAGGGATCTGTGGTATCCAGGGTGAACTGCTTCAGGCTGTCCTCCTGGCGTTGCAGCCAATCTTTGCTTCCATTTGGGAGTCAGGCATCATCTCAACTAACTGGAAAGGGAAGGGTGTATTGCTGTATTGCAGCAACTATAGGGGGATAACACTGCTTGCAGTGCTTGGTAATGTCCTTGCTACGGTCATCCTTAACAGAATCCATGATCACTTGCTTGCCTATCACCAACCGGAGCAGTCTGGTTTTACACCGAAGAAGTCATATCCTGGCACTGAGGGGTCTCATTAAGTGCAAGTGTGAATATCGGCAGAGGTTCTTTGCAGCCTTTGTTGATTTTCGTAAAGCATTTGACTCAGTTGATCAAGTTGCCCTGGGGGACATCCTTAAACTTTGTGGGATTCCCCTGAAGTTGCTGGGTGTTATGCCCAGCCTGTAGATTGGTATTGCCAGTGCTGTGGAGAGTGGAGGGAGAACCTCTGTGTTCTTCCCAGTTAATTTTGGGGTTTGCCAGGCATGTGTTCTTGCTCCTACTCTGTTCAGTGCTTGTATAGACTGGGTGTTGGGCAGGGTCGTGGGGTCCAGCAGCTTTGGGACATCTGTTGGTGAAGAAAGATTTACTGATCTTGACTTTGCTGACGATGCTGTGATACCGTGAACAGAGTCAATGGAGGCTCTGATTGCGGTTCTCAAGAGATTGAGCGAAGAGTCTGAGTGTCTAGAATTGCGGGAGTCCTGGATAAAGACTAAGATCCAGGCATCTAATGACTTCTTAGGCACAGCCATCAGTAGTTTATCAGTCTGTGGAAAGAATTTCGACCTTGTCAAGAGATTTACCTACCTCGGCAGCAGCATTCATGTCTCTGGTGAATCTTCATATGAAGTTAGCAGACGGATTGGAAGAGCATGGGCGGTAATGAGGTTGCTGGAAAGGGTTGTGTGGCAACCTCTTTGCAAGAGGATGAAGGTCCAAGTCTTTAGAGTCCTGGTGCTCCCTGTCTTGCTGTATGGCTATGAGATATGGATGCTATCCAGTGTACTGACACATAGACCTACACTACTGTGTCTCTTCGGAGAATCCTTGGGAAACCTCTTGTCTGACTTGATGACATGTTGAATGAGCAGTTGCTAAAGGAGTCTCAAATGAGGTACATTACCTGCATTGTGAGGGAGCATCAGTTACGGCACTACGGCCGTGTGGCGTGTTGCCCTGAGGGTAATCTGGCTCTCAGGATCCTTACTATTGGGGACGCAAGCGGCTGGACCAGGCCAAGGGGGACGCCCAAGTAACACCTGGCTGCTGCAGATGGATGGCCATTTCCGGAGGGTGGGACTGGACCGTGTGTCCGCCTGGGGGGTCGCTGGCCGGGATCCTGAGGAGTTTCGTCTTGTGATGGGTGCGGCAACGCACTGCATCAGCGCATGCTCTCCAACCTAATCTGACCTGACCTGGGCTAATCCAGACAGATGAAATTTAATGTAGACAAATGTCAGTTAATTCATGCAGGGAGCAGAAATATAAAGTATATATATTTTATGAGCGCCACTGAAATAAAGGTAGCTGATTATGAGAAAGACCTTGATGTGTATTGTGATTCCATGTCCCATGGACATAGCTTCCATGTCCCACTCTTCCCAGTGAGGGAAAAAATTGAAAAGGCCAACAGGATGTTGGGATACCTCTCTAGGTGTGTGGAGTTCAAGTCAACGGAAGTGATGCTATGATTATACAATTTCTAGGTAAGACTGACCCCACCTACAAATACCTGGCCTAAATGGCCTCCTCTCTATGAATTTGAATACAGCTCTACACAGGCAGACTGATGCAAGTTAACTGTTCCACAAATCCTAATGATATTCCTGTTTTGGGTAACTCGGATTTATGGGATACTGCCTTTGGAGAGTATGGCCTAGCCTTGGATGGATTGCGTATCGCATATGTTGCCTTTTAGCTGCCTGTAATGCATGGTACAATGTCAGATTTTGTAGTGTGGAATGTAGTAGCCTATTGGTCTGGACACATGCCTTTATTGTACAGGGTTCTGACATCATCCTTCTCTTTTATCTTTTGTCATTTAATGGAGTTACAGCCCCCAGGTTTTGGTCCTGTGCTGCTGAACTTCACGGGAGTCTTTATCCTTCTCCTACAATAAATGTCGGCCAGCCCTCGGGTTCCCCATGAGTAGCATTTCTTGCTCAGGTTACCTTGGTTATAGCCAGTGAATCTTGTAAATTAAATGTGCAGGTCAGACATCCTTCCTAAGTGGGACTTTCCTCAGGTGGTCTTACCCCTGAATGCCTTCTGCCATTTTCATTAGCACAGTAAGGACAGTAGTAGATGATTCTTAAGAATTCCTGACTTTTTAGTGCGTTCC
Organism: Mormyrus hasselquistii; assembly: GCA_026779605.1. Classification (NCBI taxonomy): domain Eukaryota; kingdom Metazoa; phylum Chordata; class Actinopteri; order Osteoglossiformes; family Mormyridae; genus Mormyrus; species Mormyrus hasselquistii. The sequence goes on along the minus strand of JAODKE010000028.1, from coordinate 1,150,659 downwards.
TGTCAATAGCTGAACTGGTTAAGAGGTCTAAATAATGACTGCAGGTGAAAGCAGAGAAATATCTATATCTTTCCTGTTGCTCATTGGATTTGTGTGTTGGCATCACCCTACCAAACAATCACAATGGTTTGGAACTGGATATGTTCTTTCACTGGAGCATCACCCCTCCCCCTCATATTACTCTGCAATAAATGATCTCACCACAGGACCATTTGTCTATGAGAAGGATTCAGGATCCTTGACATTTAATCACCCAGAGGTCCCGTAAACAGACTGTAGCCCCTCCAAGGCAAGGAGGCAGATTTAATGCTGTCAGAGAGTTCCACGTGACACCACCACGATTTTGATCGCCTACGTTAACAAAATTATGAGCTGTCGCTTTAAAATTTGACCATGCAGCACAGCTCTGACGTGTGTGAGGCGTTCCCGGATAATGAAACAGGCAATCTGTCATGTTCTGTTTGCACCTTTTATTTCCAAACAACAGATATGAACACAGTCGCACCATCTGCCACAGAGCTCGGCTGAAGGCCCTCTGGCAACCCATTGAGGGCCAGCAGAAATGGCCCACCAAAATCGCCCCATGTGATTGGAGGAGCCCAGTTCAAGCGCCATCTAATTGGCTCTTTGTAATCAAGCTGTATGTACTCCCTCTAGTGGTACTTTTTGATCTCGGGCATGGAATTTGCACTGCCAGATGAGTGTGCAAATCCAGAACAGGATATTACATTTTGATAAGGAAATATTTTCATTCAGACAATTTACATTTATCCCCATGGTAACGTTAGGCAGTCCATCAGAAAGATATACATTTGTATTAACATCATTAGGAACACATCCACAGGGAAGCTGAAATAAAAAAATGGTTTGTATAATTACAATATGTGCTCTCTCCGATATGTACAGGTGTCTCTTTCCTTAGTGACACATGGTAATGTGTACGTGTTAGACAATACAAAGCGTTGATAAACAACCTCCACGCGCTCAAACAGCAGAATACACTTAGTGGTACTATATTTACAGAGCAGCTCATTAATGCTGTACAATGTTTTTTTTTCCAGATATTTTTCAGTGACTAGGTTCAAAGTTAACACTGGTGCTCAGCACAGAGACGGTTTCCATAGGAACATGACCGGTCAAAAGGGGCCAGTAGCTGAACAAGGCCAGAGTGGATGGTGGGGAAAGTTAAGTTAAGTTAAGCACTGGTTCACTGAAGGCCTGCCTGAATCAAAGCATCAGCCTTCTTCTCAACTTTACACACCTGAATGTTGAAGCAATGCTCTCACCGGCGTGAAGTTTGCGTTTCATATATGTGTGTATTTACATTGCCTGCCAAGACATCAAATGTCCAATCAGGTCATATAGAAAGATACATCTCAAAATCCATCTCAGGGCTTCTCCTGTCACTGTGTGCAGTGCTGGATCCATCCCTTTGATCATGCTGTTGTCCAAAATCTTGAAGCTGCCGTTACTGCTCTCATATGCAAGTTGCTATGGTTACAGCTGCTACTTCTTGATGACAGCTGTCAAACCGAGGTCAAAACTATCTGTGAGCTAATAGTTTCAGCTGGGACACAACACCAGTGCAGTATGTGACCTCCAGTTTGAGTCCCTCTGGTGCTTGTGGGACTCATTAGGCATGTATCGTAATGCCAACGGTGAACCACAGAAAGCCCAGATCTACGCTCCGTGATGCACTGTGGAATCTCAGACTCCTCATATAGGCAAAGAAGCTGCCTGATCAGTGTCCTCCTGTTTGAGGAGCCGCACATCTAGACAGGTGTTCCGATTAGTTCAAGTTCAGATTTGTGGAGCTCTCATCCTCTTCCAGCTTACATTAATGCCACCAAACTTGCCCATCTGTGTCTCTCTTTCCCCAGCATCAATTATTTTGCCACCTGTTACATATTTTTTCTCTCGCAAGCATTAACTTAATCTCCATAAGACTAATGGGTTCATGGTCTCAGTAAACATATGCTGTCTTTTCAAAAAGTTTTAAAGGGCCAAAGGTTTCTTACTTTAATCTTGTCGGTGTTTTCTGCTCCTGTTCCAGTTTTTTGGTGTTTTTCCTCCAGCTCTCGGTGTTGTCGTGGAGGATAAACGTTTTCAGGGCCAGCAGAATCATATCGATTCCCCCGGAGTATGAAGCCTCTTTTAGCACATATTCAGTGCCATTAAATTAGATGTTTCATTTTCCGGAAGATTTTTTTTTTGCACTGTTTGAGAATCATTGCATGCTCCTTTCATTTTCACTAATGCTGCCCTAACTTCACACCACCTGTTTTCTGTTGAGGATTATGTTTTTTATTTTAGCTAAGGTGGTGAATTCTGAGTCACCCAAAAGCCTTTCAGAGCATTCTAGGATTCTGCCCTGTTGACTGATGGGAATGAAGTGGTCTGTATTCCGTGTGTTAGATAACAAATGCGCCAGCACAGTGATTCATTTGTTTTGTCTGGGCTGCAGTCTTTAGAGCACAAAGCTATGTCTAGCCTACTTGCTGCAGCATTTCTATCCAGGAGACATCAGCTTTTGTCCTGAATATCAATTAATAGACACTGTTCCATCTTTATGGAATTGCTCCCCAGGGTCATAACTGAAGGTCCAAGGTACAACCAGGACTGCAGCTCATTTTTTGATTAAATAGCATTTTCGGGTAGAGTAACTACCAGCTGAAAGTAGTCGTCTTGACAGGGTAGATACAGGGTGAGATTGAGATCTTTCAAAGAAATCAATGTATGGTGATATATCAGGGTTGTCTGCTGTTATAGCACCTATGTTGAGTAGACCCCAAGGAGAGAATGACAGGTACATGGACTTTGAAGTCCCACAGGTTCCAGAACAAGAGTTGCCTCTTTTCATTCAGACATCATTGTCTTTCTCCTGTACCTGATATGCCCCATCAATCAATCGTCTGAAGGCAACGGTCCCGCTCCCACCGAGCTTCAGGCGACATCAGCTGGAAGCGTAACGCAGCAGGAGAAACGGATTTAGAGAGTCCCTGAATCCGAGAAGGACCAGACCTTCAGACTTCCATTAGACACCTCGCTGTACTGTACTGCATGTCCCTAACATCCAGCAATATTCCATCTCCACCTCTGTGCCTCATGGCTGTGTAGAAACTGCAGCAGAAAGGGGAGAATTCTCACAGAGTAATTTATTCTGAAGGGAGGGAAAGACACAATGGGTAGCATTTTTTGCTTCCTTTCTATGGCGGCCCTTGGCTTTCTCCTCTTTCTCTTCTGAGTCACGGTTTTATCTCAGTCCTCCTGTCGATTCTCTCGCCTGGTGTTCAGGGTCTCCGTTCTCAGCCACTCGTCTGGTACCTTTTTAAAGATCAAAGTGGGCCTTGATGCCTGTAAAAACACTTGGGCAAACACGAGCAATTTCCAGATGGAACAGTTTCGATGCTAACACACCATCTGTACATCATGGATTCTTTAAAAAAAAGAACAGATCTGCTCTTTTAGTCCTGGAAAACAGAGGGATAAGTAGGTTTTTTTCCCTCTTAGACCTCCAGGATATGTTTGTGTTTATGAATTAAGAGGAGCTATTAGCAGTTAGCCTCCAATTTCCTCCAAGCAGAACTCAGTGCTAATTATCTGAATCAGAGGGAATCGCAGAGCAGCGTCACCCCCGCTCTTCCAGGCGCCGTCTGTGCAGGCTCCCTTGGAGTTCTGCTAATTGGCCCACTCTCCCCCCGTTATTCAACCAACCCGGAATAGGGCTTGGATAGGCCTTGGTGCAGAATAGCAGGTTTAGTCCAGATTGATGTGAGTGATGTTTATATCTGTTTCGTTAAGGTAACGTTTCGGCAGACAGTCTCCGGTCCCTCCCTGTGACCCCCCCCTCCCTTCCTTTCCCTGGCTAATCCGATGTGGTAGCCAATAGGGAGGCGCTGTGGAGTCTGACGGCCCACATCTGCATCAGCCAGGCTCCAGTGGGGGAGGGGGGGGGGTGCGGAGGCCTCCCCTATACGTGGCCAGATTTGGACAGATAGGCAATGAGGGCCACAACCACGCCGACGTAGACCCCCGTCCCAATGGTGATGGACAGAGCGGCCAGGAGGAGTGCTCGTCGGGAGGCCGTGCCGGCTAGGGGGAAGTCTCCCTTAGCGATGGCCTTGCTGGTCTGGAAGAAAAAGAGAGAGAGTGTGAAATAAAAGAATGGAACAAAAAGGGTGAAGCACAAAGTAAATGAAGTAAAGAGTGAGTGATCTGTCATGGCGTGATGGGGATCGACGGTGCGTTTCCTAATGGTCTGAAAGCAAAAGCCTTGGTTTCAAGGGGTGATGTTAAGGCATTTAACTTGGAGACGGTAATGAATGATGCCAGGATGTATTTGCAAGTGTCTCCCTTGGCCCCTCTTCTTCGGGGGTGACGTGTTTGGAGGGAAATGACTAAAATGGGATGAGAAGGGCTTTCAGTGATTCTCCCCCGGCTCAGGTGCTGGGGGGGGGGGGGGGAATGCCAGGGGGGACTAATACTTTGTTTTGCAGTCAAAAATCCATTAAGGGTTGTGATATTTCTGGATTGCATAGCTGTGTCAGGATGTGTATTTTTGTAAGAGAAACTGCTCTGCATAGTTTTGTAAGCAGCTCAGGATGGGGAGTCTCTCGCTAAAGGTCAGGAAGTCCTGAAAATTCCTGCCACTTTGTCCTTCACTGCAATGGCATCTGCCTGGCAGGTGGCTGACTGAGTGGCAATATCAACTGTGGCTCCTGGCTTGGTCTTCATTTGGGGTTAGGGGTCTATTTCCAGGGATCGGTCAGTGGGCACGTGAGGCGGCATTTACAAATCATTTACAGGAGATCAAGTCTCACAAAACAACCAACACATCAGTTTATACACATTGTGGTGAACGTAATCTCACTTTCTGCCACGTCCCCTCACCTCACCCACCTCACAAAAAACTAAACCTCAACTTTGATGTTGGATTTAGGATGCTGAAGACAGAATGATTAGCCTTTATTTTGTGTCACGTGTAAAAAGACAAAAATTGACCTGCTCTATGATATTAATAGCCAGTTACAGATTAACTGTGATAATTAGCCAAGGATTAAAGGATGCAACCAAACAGAATCTTCCTGGTTTAAACATTTAATCTTTTCAAACAGGTTAGATGTGGCAGACTATGGCGCAAGTTCGAAGACGGGAAGGCGAAAAGGATCTCAGAAAGAGATAAGCATTAGTTGCTATGACGACCAACTAAAAATTAAACCTAACACCAAGTCCATTATCTCATTTGGACTAGAAGTGACTTGCAGTCATGGCTGCAGATGGAATACAGGAGCCCTTGTAGGTATGTCAAGACCACTCCACGGTTACACAGCCCCCAGTTAGCGAGCTGCTTTTTTTGGCTACAGGCTCTATGCAGCGGTCCCACGCTGTTGCTGTGATGACAAGCATCTCCGTTATTTTCCTTCACCTGTCTTCCACCATCCCGATGAATGATTGACCGTACTCTGCGGCCACTTTCACTAGAGATTGAAACTCATATCGTATCAAGCACTGTAAGAACAAACAGACCAGAAGTTTCAGGGTGCACTGCGTTGGAACTCGTAACAGGACAGCAATTAGACCACAGACATGGTGTTGTTTTTTCCCCAATTGACCCAGCAGGGAGGCCTGGTCTTCATCACGTTTGGTTCCATTGAAGAGCTGCCTTTGTAGGCTAATATATATATATGATTAATAAATTGAATCTGTTATTGCTGCTCATATATACGATACATACACATGGCTAATAGTTTAAATATTAGACAGTTTGACAAATATTGTCAGAGTCTCCTGTGTAAGCAGCTGCAGCATGTGTTAATGTGATGTATGCACAGGAATGACCCCAGCAGCTCTGAGACTCCCTCCACATCCAAACAAGCCCCCATTTCATCTGGTTTAAAGTTGTGAACACTGGATCAGGAAGCATCGCTTCCTGAAGGCTGGTTATTACTTCGCATTGGTAGATATTCCCTAACGAGCTCTCACCTGGGCAGAGTGCATGCTCGTAGTCTCAGTGCACAAAATGGATGATGCCAGATTCCTGTACCTTATTCCGCCAGATCATTATACTCAGCCCTGAAATAAATGCCTTCCCTGCCCCATCCACAGGCTCTCCGTCGTCCTTCCAGCGTGTGTCTATAAATCTATTACAGGCAGAGACAGGAGGTGGCTGGAGATGGGTGGCGGGGGAAAAGGGGGGGGGGGGGGGGGTTTTTCCGCAACGAACCGGGAAAATGGAACGCGGCCCCCCGCCGCGGCCTGGCTGGGA
>JAODKE010000028.1:1122345-1143578 GCA_026779605.1 Mormyrus hasselquistii | reverse complement strand
TGTCTCCGCTCCCACCCCCTAGGGGCAAGCCACCTCGTGGGGTGCGGGGGGGGGGGGGACAGCGCAGTACAGGGGAGGCCAGAGAAAACCTGTGAGAACCTTATCAACCATATTTGGCAAAGAGCCCATTCTTGCTTAAATTATGAGCTGCACAGCTCTATTTTAGGCAAGCGTGACAAAGGACAAAAGTTATTGCTCTATGTGAGACACAAACATTAAGCCAGATTCCCTTCTAACCAAAAAGACAAAATGCATAAATACATGCAAATACCTGGAAATCAGTCACATCTATAATATTGAAAATTTCTCTGAAGGCAATAGACAGGCAGCTGACCGCTGATGATCCTTAAGGGTCGGAGGTGACCCCAGAGGGCTCCCAAGTGACTGATGGAAACTTGTCACGTACAGTGCGGAGCTTTCACCACTGTAGGCCCCTCTATCATCTGAGCCATCTGCTAAAGTGTGCTAGGCATCATAAATATTTCAGTTTTTATCTACTGAGGAGTATCTAGCTTTTAGTCCACTTGCCCTCAAGTGTCAATATTTCCACCCCCTCCAAAAAACTGTCTTAGGTGTTGCAGTTTCACGCAGTGTGAACTGCTCTCCAGTGCTGAATATCTATGGGCACACTGGCAGCGTGGTGCTCTTAATACCTAGAGTGCCTGTAGCTTGCACTCCCAGAGGGGCTTTCAGTGAGAAATTGCTGAGAAATCAGCCAGAGAGGCAGCTAAGTATATTTTGTGTGGTGATGCTGCTGGTGGCCATCTTCCGGCTGATATGTGTTTAGTGTAAACCGCTTTTCGTCTTGGTGGTAAGAGGAAGGAGTCTGTGAGGTGCTCAGGTTTATAGCGCACATTGGCACTGCAGGCTTGCCCACTCCAGCCCAAGGCTCTGCAATATCATGATTTTATCGGTAATTGACAATATCAGACAGACAGTGACCAACTAGTGATTATTGGCTTTGCTGGGGAAGTACGCTTAGGATACAGACCACGCAAGATTTATACTGAAAGACTTATAATTTGGCTTCCAGTTCTGGCTTCTAGTCTACATTTCTGATGCAGTTTTAAAAAACACATCACTATCTAAAGATATCAGTGCCTGTAAACGCTGCTTATGATGGTGGTAATGTGGCTTGGGCTTACTGTAAGTTTGTGAACCAGTACTCTGGATGGTCCGAGACATTTTTAAATCATAATTAAATCCAGATCACTGATTGTTTTCCACGAAGACTAAAAAAATGACAATGGGTACTGCTAATCGGCATTCCACCCATCAGTCGGCAAGGTTTAACAGCAACTATTTAGTGGATTAGCCATAAATAATTTTTTCAGGCTTTCATATTTTTCTCTCGGCTAAGAAATGTCCTGCTTGGTGCCTAGTGTGTGTGTGTATGTGTATATGAGAAGGATATTTCCCAGCCCTGCCTCGCCCCCCGGCCCCGGCGCAGACCTTCTAGCATGGTCAGCACGCGCTTGCTTGCCGCCTACGCAGGGCAGCTCTTTGGCAGAATGGATGGACCGGGACTTACGATAGGAAAATGCAGACCTGGATTCAACTGCTGTGTGAAAAGCGCTTTCAGACTGCTAGCGATTCTGTACCTCTCCGCTTTCACAATAATAGGGCTGTATGTTATAAAGCTGGTCTTGGATCTGTGAGTTAGCTAAGACTCTGTGAGCTTTGCTTTTCATTGCAAGGTTGACGTTAATGTGTGAATAACTTCCCTTAACAGCTCAGGACAGGTAAAATCACAGGTTTGATCCAAGGACTTGCCATGATACTCCGTTACATTAATTACCATCATACTAACAAGTGCCTTTAAAGGGTAGCTTCTTGCATGGAGACATCAAGAGTGTTTTAAACAGTCAATTTCATGCAAAAATTCTTTATTTATTTGGAATTATGGATGGAGGATGATCCTTATTAAAATTATTTGGCAATGAGATTACGTAATATATGGCACTGTTTTACAGTTTATGGTGTCACCGTGCTAGGTAAATAAATTTTAATTGTTACCCACTCATGTGTCATGACCTTCCCTCTAAGAATGTTGACAACACCAACATTTGTCTAAAGCAGGGCTCTTCAACCCTGGCCCTCGATTCCAAATCCAGGCCTTGTTTTCAGTTCTCTCAGGCAGTTAGGTTATTAATTACTGATTCTGATTGGCCAGAGGCTTCACACCTGGCTCACAGGTAAAGGAAGGCTGAAAAATCAGCAGGACTCGGCCGCTGAGGACAGTGAGTCTAAAGCCTGCAGGGCTTCAGACTAATGGGCCATATTCCATGCTGTTGCCCCCTGGTGGAAGTGTTGAGTGCTGCTCTGGGGATGCATCTCCTCCTCAGCCAGGGAATTAACAAATCGTTTTTCCGTCAATCAGCAGGGCATGTCCACTCGAGCCCCGCTCTGTCATTTAGCCTCGATAGTCTTTGGGGGGCACGGCCCTGAATTTTCACCACGCCATCTTTGCCTTGACTAATGTCCACCCCTACATTCAGTTCTCAAGATGATGTGGAGGCCTCAGTTTTTACAGGAGGCAGCCAATAGTGTGGCCACAACCCCTCCCTGGTTGGGTGAGTCCTCGTCTCCACCCCGATTGTTTCTCTAACCCGGTAAATGCATGCTCTTACAGACACGTGGATGATCAATCCATGACAGAAAAGCATACAAACTCCTGAACGTGCCATACATAAAAGCTAGCCCTCTGCCAGTCAGTAAGTGGCACCATACCTCCTTCCCATCCAATGTCACGTAAGCATTGAAGTGAAGCCAGCACTTCTGATTGAATTACGTTTAGATCAGATGATAAGTAGCCTGTCCCTGACCTGATGGCTAAAGGGCAGGTGTAAGTCATGTGATGCCATCTGGGTCTGTCTTACCAAATAACTGCACGTACCAGTTTCCTCCAGTACCACCAGGGGCGCCATCGGAACATGCAATTACATAAGAGCCGTGTGCTGCAGAGCCTCAATCACTGCCAACACAGCAAGAAGTGCATAGAACCAACAATCCAGCACTGATGTCATTGACGGTGCTGTATGAGGAGGTCTGCTAAAGCTAACCAGTTCAATAATGCTCCCAATACAGGTCATTGTTCCCCATATTCTGTATGCAGTACTTCTTTAATGTGGTGCAGCTGCTATTTTTACCCACCGCCTGGGTTGCCAGCCACCCGCGTAGGCATGTAAAACACATCAGAGTAACGTAGTAGAGAGGCCCAGTCCACCAATGGGCAATCACAGCAGTCACCTAAAAACGGGCAATCACAGCAGTCACCTAAAAACGGGCAATCACAACAGGCACCTAAAAACGGGCAATCACAACAGTGACCTAAAAACGGGTAATCACAACAGACACCTAAAAACGGGCAATCACAACAGGCACCTAAAAACGGGCAATCACAACAGTGACCTAAAAACGGGCAATCACAACAGGCACCTAAAAACATCCTGCACTGCGCTCCGCGTGCCGATGAGGGCCTTGGCTCCTCACGGCAGGATGTCAGAGTGTCAGGATGTGTTCCCGGGCAGCTTAGCTTTCGGATCGAAACAAGCCAGCAGGATATCAGGCACGGGTGGGGTAGGGGTGATTGCTGCACCCGGCATTCTGTCTCCGATATTCAGTCCGCGGCCAAAACGGGAATATTACCGTGCTTATTTATTCGTATCGTTTGCTGCTTGGCGGTGTGTGGCGTTGACGGGCATGTTTACTTTAGCACATCATATGATGGGGGATGGAGAATGACTGGACCAATAGGGAATGAGGAGAGCGTACAGGATACAGGAGGGGGGGGGGGGCGATAGAGAGAGTGGGAGAGAGAGAGAATTCACTGAGAATAAGAGCAAGGAGAGAAAAGCTCCTTTCTTCTGTGATGGTTCCTTTCTTACTCATGCTGTTAGCCGTGTGCTAAATCTTGGCGCAGGTTTTACGGCCCATCTTTGGTAACCTCTAAATAAAAATATTTTTATTCTGCTAAATAGAATTGATGGGATTTCTTAACCTTTAATAGTGTTAATTACCCTAGAATTGCTTTCTAGCCAATCTCGTTAATTATGACACCGCAACAAAGGCATGTATTCAGAGACAGGCCCCCTCCCCCAACCAATAAGCTGATGCAGGTTTCTAGTAATTCACCATTATCCCCCCAAAGCATGCGGTGCAAAGCACACTGTGACCTCCATGCGTTTCCTTGCCCTACCCACTTCGGTGTGAGGGCCAGATTGTTGGACATTCACACAAGAACCCCCCCCCCCCCCTTCAGGTATACATAACGTGAAAGTGTGGTTCACTGATTACACACTCACCAGCAATGTGTGATTATGGTCCATGGGCTGGGAGGCCTTTATGGTGTTGGGGTTATACCCCATATCCACAGGGAAATTGCCATAAGCTACATCAGACACCGGAGGAAAGGGCTTGTACATGAAAATCAAGTATTTCTTCAGAAGATTACTTCTTCAGGGCACAGGTGTGTAGCCTTTGTTGCTAGTTCCATACCAGAAGGTTGTCAGTTCACGTCGCACAGTAGGGGAGGGTGCAGTGCACTATGAACCCTATGCAAAATACTCCAGTAAAATATCCAGCTGCATAAATAGGAAGCATCCGTCGCCCTGGGTGGATGTCTGTGACACGACAGGAGACAAATACCTGAGCAGACTAGTCGCATCCAAATGTGTGCACGCCCTCAGCATAGCGCTCCTCTTCTGCATGGGTGTGTAACCTGTCACCTTTCCCAACGCCAGTAACCCGCACCCAGCATCACGGATCAGAGCAGACCTCACCGCAGTACAAGCCCCCAGGGGCCCCCTGCTCTTCTATCAGACGCGGTGCCAAAAATCCCCCAGATGAAAGCCCCCCAAAACCCTTTCATCCCCTCCCCTGGGAATAAGAAGATGAGCGGGAGACTCAGCAGGCAGGCATCACGGAGGGCTGATGCCGCGCTCTGGTCCTGTCCCCCCATATCCCCCCCCCCCCCCCCACTAATGAGGGAGCCCTAGCTGCGTTCTGGTTGAACGCTGCTGCGGTTTTGGCGTTAATCAGACGGATCCTTCCGGGATCCTGGCCTGGAGACCCTGATCGGGGGCGGCTGATTCGCCCTCTCCACTCCACTCATCAAGGCTGGAGGTGAGGCCTGTCGTGCCTGTGGACCCATGGGCTGACAAAGCCTCAGTGGACCTCCAGTGTCTGGTGCCACCCTCCAAGGTGGGAGATCGCTTGTGTTTTTTCTTTTCCTTTCAGCAGAAGGTGGCTCGGCGTATGCTGGCGTCATGCCTGTCTTTATGTTCCTGCTCGATGGCGATCGGCTCCTCTCATTGCATTCCCCACTTTTGCCCAGCAAGAAAACTACTGACTGGCTTAGCTACATAAGAAACAGAGAATGAAATCAACAATAATAATAGTGAATTTCGCTGAGAGACGAAAAAACTGCCGCTCCCTGCAGGATACATAGGTGTCCGAAAAGACTTGTCCTCATTGAGAAGCGTAAGAATATAAAACATGAAACTTCCAGGATGGGTGATTCACCATGGCCACATTGAAGGTCTTCCTTGCTAGAAGATTTAGCAGCTGCTGTGGTCATTGCCCCCTTCTGATGTCAATGGTGTTCAGATTCGGTATGATGTTCCTCATGTTCAGAGGCCTGCTAGTCGCAATCACGGGTCAAACCAAAGGATGTTTCTGAAGGTCACAACTGGGGGGAGGGGGGGGACGGCTCCACTTTTGAGGGGTGGGTGCACAGACAGCAGTGGACATGGGATAATTGATTTGTTATTCACTGCGACAATGTGGAAAGGGATATTCCCACGGGAGGCAGCGAAGGAAACCGATGAGCCGTTAGCGATGCAGGCGGATAGTGGCTCTCTGCATGAAATTAATTTTCATGGTCGGCTTGATTATATTAGAGGAGGAATCGAAGCTTTAGGGTGGGCCGTGTATGAAAACGGGTGTGATTTAATAACACTGCCATGCCTGTAATTCTCAGTGCCAGGGACTGACATAAAATGTCAGTTCTAGGTTTGGGTTCCTGCAAGACTTTAACATTTTAATATACGGCTATAAATTAGAAAAAGAAATGAGCATCAGAAAAAAACTCCCGCCTTGTACCAGGTTATAGCAAAGGCCCACCTGTATTTAAAGGAGTCTGGTGGCAGATTTTGTAAAACAGTTGTGTTTACAAGATCAAAGTAGCATTCCACAAGTTTTATAGTGGCAGAGGTGGGGCCATTGGTTAGGCTCCGCCCTCCCATTTCCTGTATAGTTTATCACTTTCATAACATTGAATGGGAAACGTCCCTTCCCCCACCCTGAAGTCAATATCAGTGACAATGACAGCTCAGGTAGACGCAGCTGGTTTGTGGCAGTCCACCCTGTTCACTCCATGCCAACTCCTTGCAGGATTCCTTGGTCCCAATAATCTTGTTAATGACAAGAATGACTAACTTCATAATGACAATAATCACCATCATCGCCTGAACTATAATAATCATCCTCATATAATATAAAGAGAGCCATTGTTTCTCTCCATCACAGTTATAATCATCATTATATAATAGTGATTGCTAATGATAGTCATTTTGTGTTGAAAATAGATTGTATAACCATCCATTATTATTGAGATTAGTATGATTTTAAAATGAACAAGCATTGAAGAGTTGTAAATGGATTGTGGTACTCAAATTAAGAGCTTGCCTCCCTTCCCAAACAACAATGCCGTTGAAAAGCCAGGTATGGAAATATTGCTGTAGCCTCCAAAGTATTTGTGCTTCTTTTCAACACTGAGTAAAGCGGAGGAAGTCCTTTATGTCGTGATGTTTCCCCATAATGGACATGCACAAAGGTTTACACCAGAAAAGGCTATTAGCCATTGAAAGGCCTGGATTGTGCATGACTAGAGCCATAAATATATAAAAATAACAGTCTGTCTTTTAATCTTCTTCCGGACCAGACGTAGGTTTGTCTAGTAGTGAAGGATACAAATATATGCCTAAAGTTGCTTGTCAAGAAGGAGAATTTACGCATTATTATTAGTTTGGTTTTGATGGGGGCGGGGGGTGTATTTTGGCACTTATTGTGAAACAGAGCAGAGGCTTCCCCAGCTGAGAGCAAACCCCTACCTATCAGTGGTGCTTCAGGAAATGTCACTTCCAGGTCTGGCTTTCTACTTGACTTCAACATTTCAATATACAACTGCTTAATAATATGGGTTGATTTCTGCTTATGAATTCCCTGGTAAAATATCTACCGTCTGTATGTTTTGTGGATTCTCTCAGTATGAGCAAATGACAGCTGCTAGAGGACAGAGGAGTTCTGGGAAGCCAGTATGTCCTGGAGGGCTGTGGGTGTAAATACACTAGTGGCCAAAATTGTGGAAACACCTACCATTTTTGGCATTACGCATTAAAAATTACTACACAAATACTGGCGGTAATGTTTATACACAATCAAAGAATGTTACAAAGATCATACATAGCATGATTAAATAAGTAACTGGAGCAACTGTTGAATAAAGTTTTGCAAGCTCTTAAAATTGGAAATATTTCCACAAGTTTGGCCACTAGTGTTGCTGCGTGTTACATGTACACACGTCGGCCTGTGTGATTTGTCTCCTTTCTTTTTTTTCTGCTGGGTCCCATGATTGGTTGACCTTTCTGTCAATCAGCGCCAGCCAACAAACAGCCTGCAATGTTTAAACATTTTGCTCCTCCCAGATTGCAGGCTGACTGCACCCAGTAATGGATTTTAAGCACTTGAAGCTACTTCTGTGTGGCCTTTCTTTAAGCTACTTTTGACTTTTATTCATCAAACCTATATGCACAGGGGAAAGGACTAGGTAGGCAGGTGCACACCTACACATCCATGTAGGACTGTTGATGTTAAACATTCTAGGAAGTCGGGTGGGGGCCAACCCTTCTATGTTTTATTTGGGTAGGAGGTAAATAGTTCTTTTTGGGTAGTTGCTTTATTTCTTGATAGTAAAGTTTAGGGTCTTGAGATCTGTTTTGTTTGTTTCTTTTCTTATCTTTGGCTCCGCCCTCGTCCCTTATTCCCTTCAGTGGCATAGTTACGTGCATGAAAAAGGCCCGAATAAAAGGGCTTTGTTTTGAATCTTCTCAGAGTCACGTGATGTGAAATACGTGACTACACTACTCGCTGTCCTGCTTGTAGGACACTTTAGTCCCCTGCCTACTTGTTATGGCCTCCTGACCTAGACCAGGGGTGTAACGCTGGGTACCAGAGTACAAATCTCAGTGTTCCTTCTGCACGATTGGGGTCCCAGTCTTGCTATAGGCAGATACCCCACAGCATCTCTTCATGTGTTTCAGAAATCTTTATAACGATGCTGCACATGGCCAACTCTTTATCTGCTTCACATAGAGGGCTCAGCTCATGGTTGGTGAGGTTTGCATCACCAGCCGATGGACCAGGGTTCAAATGCTGGTACAGCCAGTTACCTCTCGGGATGCATTATGAAAGGAAGCTAACCGCCAGTGCTCCTCACCTCATACTCATGGTACTCCTCCTCCTCCACCTCGTAGGACACGGTCTGGATCTTCACGTCGTTCTCCCCCAGCAGCTTGGCCTGGGGATCATCAGTGGTGGTGGTGCCCTCGCTAGCTGCCTCTTTAGTCTCCGTAAAGGTGGTCTCGCAGCACTCACTTTTATAATCCTTGGCCTTGAGGGCGGCATCGTCCTTGTACAGGATGAAGTTGGGCCTGTAGAAGGCCTCCACTGCCAGGTGCAAGGAGGTGGCATCCAGCAGCTGGTGTGCCTTGGCCCTGTCACCGCCTCCCCCTCCAGCCACAAAGTAGTTGATGATGTTCTCCTGGTACTGGTTGCTGGGAAAATCACCTTGGTAGCCGTAGTCGCCCTTGACCACATGCTTGTTGGCCTTGTCCAGGAGTGGGTTCTGCAACTCGCTCAGTCTCTCCATGGTGGAGGGGCTGGTCTAGAGGTCCTGGCAGAAGAGAGGTAGAGGCAGATGCCGACTTGACGGGAGCTAACTGAGTTCACCTCCCTGGGAGCTACGGAAAACAGGAAACTCGATTAATGGGATATGAATGGTTAAAATGGCTAGGGCGGCTTAGCCAGTCTGAGTGTTGCATTCTGTGAACCAAAAAAACTGCATCTAATTATAAACGTAATGTAAACTCAGATGTTTTAGGGTCATGACAACTTCTAGTGCTGTTCAAACTTTACCATATGTTCAAACTTTAGCATGTCCATGGTGTTTTCAGGAGATACCCAACATTTACAAGGTGTTGCGCGGAGCAGCGTGTAACCCTGGTGATGGCACTTGTGGCGGACAGTAGGGTACCACCTTATCATCGCCTCCGTGCGGTGCCCCCATTACAAACGGCCTCCTGTTGTGGGCAGGCCGCTGGCATCTCACACCAGATTCCAATCACTTTCCATTTCCACGTCACGGCACCTGGCCGCAGCAGAGCATAGCCCAGGCGCTTCATAGGCAGATCCGGTGGGATTTAAAGGCCAGCACTGCATGTCTCTCACAGTCCCGACAGCCAGCGTTGTGTTTAGTGTGTCACGCACAGGTGTCCATACGGAAGCTGCACGAGGACGGCACAGTGCTGCGATTGGGCATAGAGTGATGGGGAAGGCGATAAAGAAGGAAGATAGAAAGGCAATGCATTTAATTAGGACAGAAGTGGGTGTGTGTGTGAAAAATCACAGTCTGTTCAGACACGTGAAACCTGTTTTAGTTACAGTCTTCTATGAATGAATGAATGTTATATGCACATAACACTTTTTCCAAAACACCCAAAATGTGTTTTGAAGCCACTGCAACCACCACCACCGTTTAACCCCATATGGATGATGCAACAGCAGCCATTCTCCACCAATACGCTCACCACACAGCTAAGTTGGTGAAGTGGCAGGAGAGAATTTACCAATTAGGTATAGGGGATGATTAAGAGGCCAGATTTGAAAGGGCCACGGTGGGCAATTTCAGACAGGACCTAAAGGTACCATCCGGCTCTTTCCCCAGCAATGACCTCAGAGAGTCTGGACTTCACTTTTACGTTTCATCCGAAGGGCGGCGCCATTTTTACCGTACAGTGTCCCCATTACTGGACTGGGGCATTGGGATCCGCACGGACCGTAGGATGGGGTATCCTGTTGGCCACTTCTACACCTCTAGCAGCAACAACCCAGCCTTTCTAGTTAGTCTCCCATCCAAGTACTGGCCAGACCGACCCCAAACCTGCTTAGCTTCAAATACATTACCTAGTCAGAATTGCAGGTAATACAGCTACTGTTCGAATAATAATGATAACAACAACAATAACAATAATAATAAATGGAATTCAGACCAAATATTGTTTGATAGCTTGGAGATGATCGATTGCGTTATTATTCTGCATTGGGAGGACGTATGTGCATTTATACACGTCAGTCAGTACGTCGTTATAGGAGAAAAAAATCTCAATATGCTCCGTCTTTCGTCGACAGAAGAGCAGCCATTTTCTCTATGGCTCTGCGAAGGCAAGATTTGCCCATAATCTACAACTAATCTGCTAGGCTTCAGTGTGTAAATACTGGAGTGTCAGTGTAATACTTCCAGAGACGGATGTTGGGTAAACAGCGCGTGTTTATCTCGCACAAGCAGCTGTAACAGTGCATTCAGCATGCTGGTGAGCGAGCAGCGGCATCGGCAGTTATTGGCGTTATTACATGCGGATGCGCGCGACGCTGCTTGGCATTCGGCTGTTCGTCATTTGATGATCCTCCGGTGTCAAACTTCCGTCACTGAAACAAACTCCGCAGATTCTGACTGGCCCACAGTGGTCCCCACAATGGTGGGGATAGGGGCAACATGGCTTGGGGGGTAAGTAGGTTGCCATGCTGGCTTTGCAGTAAATACAGTAAAAGCTGGGCACTTGTCTGCTACCCCCTGCACCCCTCCCCCATCATCCTAGTGTCCTTCTGGCCGATTTTAAGGGTTATAGATATAATAGAAGCACATTCTTTTGTCTAAGAAAAGTATTAAAACCTGCCTGCACTGCAATTCTACTGCCTTCCGTACAGTACAGTTGTCATCCTTCCCTTCACGCACGAAACCTTCTTGCATTGTTTTAAGCAGCCTAGCCTGAGAATGCGAGGCCGGCAAGATGATGCACCCCTACTTCTGTGCGGCCAGCAGACAGGAATTAGCATAAAAATAAGCAGCAGTCGTTGTGAGGCTTGCAGAGTCGGTCTCCGGGGAGGTCAAAGAAAAGAACTTCTTGTAGACCAAATGAGTCTTTCTCAGTCCCAGTTATACAGGTTGAGGCCAACAAATATCCCCCTTAATCCTTCAGGTGATCACCTCACTCCTCTCTGCTATTGCAGGCAATTAAGGACATGGATGCTGGTGTGTGACATCGGCTTTGGTGACTTGTGCTGGCTTAGAGTCACCTACAAGGTCAGGGGTCTTTTGGCTGCTGAACACTGCTCTGTCTCCCAGCTTGATATTGCCACAGTATCATCAAACTCATCATTCTCCCTAATCCCTACATCAACTCCCTTGTCCACTCCAGCTTCCAGACACATGATTTGCACACAAATATCTACTGCAAATTAATACTATTTCCCAAGGACTTGGGAGAATTTCAATTCTTAATTTTCTTACCCGACTCCAAAAAAGAACTCCTACGTCAACATTAATCAGCTCTTACAACATTAATAATCGTGGCTCTTGCAAAAGGAATCTGTTTCACGGGCTCAGCTGAAAGGTCGGAGTTTTCAATTTTGTGATCATAATAATAAATGACGGCAGCTTTATTTTGATATGTGAGATCAGGCAGTTTTCTGCACACAATGGCAAATACAGGACGTGGGAGTTCTGTGGTCTGTGGTAAATGCCACCTTAAAAATCACTAGTATGCCAGGATTTATTTTGTTTTCAGATGAGAGGGTTTTCGCCCATGAGAGTTTCACTTACATAATTCTTACTTACATGTTCTGAGGGCAGTGAGAAACATGATTAGCTCAGAGAGATAACCAATCAGATTTTAGAGGAGGTGGGTCCAACCCAACCAATGGTCCTGCTTCCTCTAGTTACTTGGGTTATCGCTCTGAAACAATCATTTTTCGTTCTGGCCTCAGAACAATTTTGTGTAAACCTCCCACAAGCAGGGGTTTCCTGTTGAGTGCGCCTATAGGCCATCTGTCCATCTGCACTCTTTAAAGAGCACATTTTATGACCGCCTCAAACAAAGCTGAAGTGTAACGAAGTCTGGGGAAGCCGTGACTAGGAATTTAATTTCTTGAGATTCAGCTGGACTAGGGCTCACCATGATGTCACGCATACTGGTAGCATCAGAATCTGAAGCAGAGAAATAAACCAGGACAAGAAGACAATGCCTAGACAGTTAGGGGAGTGGAGGGGGTGAAATGGAGGTGGCAGGATGCAAGCTGAGAAAAAGAGAGCTTTGTAGGAGAAATGAGAGAGGGATGAGGAGTTTCTTATAATGAGTTTTAGAAAATACATGTTCACACAGAGGAAGAAGCTTTCAGTTTATATTATGAAAAGAAGACACCAACGAACAGCTCTCTTGTAATCTGATCCCGCCCTCAAACCAGTCACAAACTGATTTGTCCAAATGTCATTGGTCAGGGATGGGAAAATGGCATGCTGTTTGGCACCTTCCTTATTGATGCTCTCCACAGCTCGGTAATTGGCTGAGTGTCCTGAGAATAAAACTGTGCTATCAGTTATATCTTGGGTGCTTATCACATTTCACCTGGCCCTGTATTATTTGCATAACAGGTAATTATGCTATTGATCTGCGAAACAGAAGATGCCCAGAAGGTCAGGTTACTTAGTTAAGCATGTTTTGCACTCTGCGATCGATCGATCGATTTTGACTCCCGCTAGGGCACCTTGCCCCAGGGCACAGTCTCATTCCTTCACCCACTCGCTTCCACTTCTCCCGTTCAGGTTGCTGAGGAGCCAGCCGCTCCAGTCTGCTCCTTACATGCTGTGGGTCACATGACTCCCTCTCCAGCTGGATTCAGGCGACCCTCTCTCTTCTCCAGTGCGGTGCAGTGACGTGCCCCAGTTAGACTAGGACGCTTCCTCCTGGGCCTGCGTTATAAGGGGGGTGTCGCTGTAGCTTGCAGCCTGCAGCAGCCAGTCCGTTAAGACGCTTTTTGTCTCCAGAACCCCCTAAAACTTTGCAGTAATGAGTTACATGTGTCCATCGCATCACAGCCACGGCCATACAGCACAGCAGCGGTTCTGTTCTTTAACTCTCCACCCTTAACGCCCTGCAGGGGGACAGGGGTTTGCGAAGGCTGCCCAGTTAGCCCCAGCATCCGTTGGGTGATTGTTGGTACAGGTGCTAAATAAATCTGCAAAAGCTGACTGCAAACCATCCCTCCACATGAGGCGGCTAATTGGCCGAGAGGAGGCGTGATCGATGCTTCTGACCATCTCGCACTCGGTTGCCATTGGAGGTTCCTGCTGCGACGTCCAACACTCGTAAACAACAGCCCAGACCTCTCTCCTTGTCACTGTGGCTGTTGAGCCACACTGAGCACCTCAACCTGAATACCTCAACACACCGTACATTGCTGTAAATATCTATTCAGTCCTGCACCCCTGTGCTAAATAGATGAAGTTCCACCCAACAACATCTCCCCCTTGTGAAATTCAATGAAATTCTATTTTCTTTGCACAGAAATTCTATCCAGTTAATAGATATTTTTATCTGACCAGGTAGTTTTGACAGATTGAGAAATGAATCCATTACCTGAATTTCTAATAACATTGTTGTAGATTCCGACAATGCATGTGCTGTCCTATCCGATTCAGACATTCCCAGGGGGGTCTCTTGGGTACCCCCCAACAAAAGCACCATCATGGAAACTCTCATCAGTGCCACTTGTATAAGGGCGAGTTCCATTATGTGACTGCATATGGAGACACTCTGCTAGACGGCAACAGATAACCCGAGGCAGGATGTGCTGCTCTCAGGGTGTTTAAAAATGTCCGCGCCTCTCGCCACTCTCAAGAACCATTTTAATAGCTAGACATTAAATGTATCATAAACTTGCAAATAACAGAAGTACATATATTATTCCTTTACGTTCCTGTTCAAATGTGTCTACTTTTACACTAACAAGTGATGAAAATAAAAGACATAACAACTATACAATCATATAGCGCATTTTTTCCTGTCACCCGTCATGTGGTTCGTAACGAACAGTTATACTGAGCACCAACTTTGTACTGCTTTCAAGTTGACGTAAAATGTAGATCCTCACAGAAGTACTTGATTTTATGCATTTATTTTGCGTTTCTTAAGACCGTAAATGTCAGTGATTCGAATTAAGAGCTAGTCATCGTTTTATTTCTAAACTCCAACACATAAATTATTGTGATATGCAATGATTTTGAACAGACTTTTATCAAATACACACTAATTTGTACACAATCGTCTAAGTTTTTATATGCAGTATTATATATATATATATATCAGTTACATCAGAAACGCTTGAATATGTTTAATGTGTAAAAACGCTCCCCACGTGTATATTTTGTACTAAGTGAACGTGAACTGTACTGCTTGTCTAATAAAATAAAATATGTAATATATCTTTATTACAGTCATCATAACAGATTAATAATGCGCCTTCCAGTAAACACAGCATTTTCGTAGAATTTAACGGCAGGCTTTTACACTGTATTTTCGGCTGACATAAATAACTCCTACCTTTTATTCTCGGAGAATCCTACCGCTGTTGGTCTGAACACCATTCCGATGTAATTTTCTGAACATCGCAGGAGGAAAAAATGGTCAACATTACGGGTTTAGTCCCTAAAGGAAAATTTCCCTGAAGGAAATCTGCTAAGTTGTTTTAATTAAGATCGCAGTCTGTTTCATCCCAGACCATAAGAGAACAATATTGTCACAACCTCGAGCGTGTGAGCATCTCAACCTTCATTGTCCAGGTGTTTGCAGTAATTTCAGCTTTCAAGTGGTGATGTTTATTAATATGTATTTGAGATTTAAAAACATATGACAGACCGCATGCCACACACTCCGGCGTTGCTTAAATAGTTCCCTTAGACTGTCCTTCAGGGCTGCATAAGCGATTGCTGCGGGATCAATACTCGAGCGGGGACGGAGCGCCTTGTCTTCTGCGCGTCGAGCGAGAGAAGGAAATGTGTTTCAAAGCCTCTGCAGAAGAGGGAAGCCAAATGGGATTTTTCCTAAACAATTCGGGGCCATTAAGAGTCAGCCCACTGAATAGCACCCCAAATATAAAACCCATTTAGAGAGGAAATAGGCAAGGGATATAGTAAAGACGTTCAAAGAGACTGCCTTTGCCTACGATGCGACCGGGTCAGCTGCCCCGCTTGGGCACTGTCACCCTCTCCCCCGACAAATCCTTATTATATAAATCTCGGTAAAGGTTCTTGATAAGAAAACGTTTTCTTGCAATGCAAAGCGATTACGTCGAACATATCCTTGATGCGTATTGGATATGGTTGTACCAAACTGCCGGCTCGTCCCGATTTCTCCTGAGTGTGAGTTGTAAAGTCACCGATCATGCTCCGGTGACAGCGTTCATCCTTTGTAATGTACTGCACTATAAAAACGGCGCTATACTGGTTACCGCCCAGGTATGCCATTATTCGGTCCCCCGACACCCCCCCCAATCTCGCCACACACACACACACACAAATCCCTCTGTGCCTGTTGGGAACTGGCCAAGACTAAAACAATTACTACATGTCTGTATAATTCGTTTTTGCTTCGATATTTAAATACTAAGTGTTTCTACTACAGCTGCATAGTGGCACGAACAAATAAACAAGATTATATCAACTGTGACGCATTTAAACAAGCAAATTACCCCAACACTTGTATTTTATATATATAAATTATAAATACTTGGATATAAAGTTGAATCAAAATAATCTGAAATGTATTCTTGACAACTTCATGTAAACTTTGTCTCCGTATTTATGTATTTCTGGAGACTGACTAACAAGTGGTCATGCCTCTGCAAAGACCCGTTACGCAGACTGATGGTACCTTCATCCTGTGCTTTGTTTATATTTTTAATTCTATGACTACTTAACACACTCCATCTTCGTGGATAGGTTTACATCACAATAAGATAATTATATTAAAATTATAGTCACTCAAAGTAAAATGCGACAAGCCTATGCCATTTAGTTTAGATTCCCCTGACTGTCTTATTAATTCTGAAAGTCTACACAGCGATGACCCAACGCATTTCTGCTCTGTGACTTACACCGTAAACCAACGATGATCTAGACTCCCATCGCGTAAAGGTGAATCGTTCAACGAACGAAAAAAACATTTTCAGTGAAAAAGAAATGGAACGAATTGTGTCAAATTACTTAATTCATAACCGGGACTAAAAGTCAAATGAACGTCAGCGTTCCTTGCAAAATTATTATGGCAGAATTAATTGCCCACATGCCTCAGGCTTATATAAAGGACTCACCGTATTTTAAATAAAATCAGAATCGTATACTGTGAAAATATGACGGTCCAGTGCAGGTTAGAAAATAAATCTTGATGTGTGATGTATTATTATTATTATTATTATTATTATTATTATTATTATTATTATTATTATTATTATTTCATGGCAAAGACAACGCGTTTAGAGAGAGATCCATCTATTTTACTTCTGTTAGTTTTGTTAGTCCCTGTAATCTTTATTTATTTTTACCTGATTATTAATTTTAAAATGTACATTTTTTTAATTTTAAGTTCCCTTTATGCTGATGCATTAACAGCTGAAACCCAGCATAGAAAGAACACGTGGAAATGGCTGGCAGTTTCATACAGAAATTAAACCCGTTGCATAAGAAGTGGTTGCAGTCAGATTTGGCTGCCTTGCTGTTAATAGCCAGCTGTTGCACAGATGTTTGCTTGCCAGAAGCAAAATGGATGGACTCTCTTATATTACATGTCAAGCTCTGATGCAGTTGAAAGTTAGATTGTGAGATATGAAATGATTCAGTTTTCATGAGTAGCTTTGGAGAACACTATACAATATGTTATAAAGAACTATGCAAGGAGATAATAAAAGGCCGCTTCAAATACAACATGAGTGCATAAATAAAACTTAACTGTCTTGCTGATTGACACCTGCCTTTTGTTAGTTTTCGTTTTTGAGTATTTAAGTGTCTGCCCTTGTCCTGTTCCTCAGTCTGCCTTTGTGAATGTTATGATATATTGTTCTTGTCTCCTAACCAGTTCTATTCCCATTGGATTTGCTTAGTTTCTTAATTGTGCCTTATTTCATGATTTTGGTTAGTTCAGTAGTTTTCCCTGTTCATTTCCTGATCCCTCATGGTTCTTTTTTTGCCTACACTAGTGTTCAGTTTCCTAATAAACCCCTTTTTCTTGGAACCACCAGTGGATAGTCACCCTTTCTTCCTCATCTGTGTCACAACAGACAGTATTAATGTAACCCCAATGGTCCATTTCTGTACCTTAAATTAGCCTAATAGGTACATTTATGTACAACTAGGGTTACAATTGGCAGACTCTTTGAGGGTATGGCCCCAGTGACAAGTGATCGTACCCTCTAAGGTACAAATTGGTATATTTTGTTCTGAGAGTGTTAAAGGTTGAGCAGGATTCTGATGACTGGGTTTGAATGGGTAGCTCATTTCACCATAGAGGAACCACACACTAGACTGATATGTCGCATGGGGAGGGAACACCAGGCAGTGTTGGCGTCCTCCAGGGAAACAGAAGTGACATCATATTTATACACTGTTTGGACAGTGCATGGCAAACAGAAACAGGGTGCTGGGAATCCAAGGCCGCTATAGGATTTCCCTCTCATGGCTTAATGAGCTTCATCTGATCTTCGGTATCAGCATGTGGTGACTTGTCATCCTCCGTCATACACCAGTTACATGCAGAGAAGGTGACTTTAGTGTTAAGGATGCAAACAGACTGTAAAATGCCTTTAAATACTGATAAAAACTGCATATTCGCAAGTCATAATTATTCCAGCAGCATTTTAGACAGATTAGAGTGTGAATATTTTAGTGATGGTTTATCTTCTGATGTATATGCTGGATAAATGGGAATGAAGAGATCTTTGAATAGATGGTGACAGGACACAGTCTTTCCCACCATAATCTGCTGGGCTCTATATGTCTATATGTTCTGTCCATTGAGGGTCACTGTCAAGCCAATCCTATACAAGGCAGCCCTTTAGGCTTTGGACCTCACCAAGCCGGAGCGTCAGCAAGCAGCCTGACTCATGCATACCCGCCTTATCTCTCCCACATAAGCAGATGCTTCTGATCCTTCCACATATGCCAGGAGCGTCTGGTCCTTACGCGTCCCTGGCATCAGCAGGCGTGCTGGCTTCGCCTCGCTGCGGGTCCCTGCCGCCCACTCTCCAGTTCCGGCCCCCTGTGCCCAGCTCCAAAAGGCCACGCGAAGATCCGGCAGGTTTATCGATGGCTGTTTGCGGTGAGAATTTTACACTTTCTGGACGGATGCAAACCATGACTAGCTGAATTGGAAGGTAAGTCAGGGGGCTGGGGGGGCTCTCAGGTGGACAGGGCCATGGAGAAAGCCAAGTAGATCAATGGCCTACTTATATGTATCTATCCATCCATCCATTTTCTATGCCTGCTTGTCCTATGCAGCCTTACAGGGGTCTGGAGCCTATACCAGCAGCTATGGGTGCAAGGTGTCCACATATACTGACACTCCCCAGGTTACGATGGTGTTACGATATTTTGACTTTATGGTGGGTAAATGTTTTTCACTTTCAGTACATTATTCAATAAATTACAGTAAAGTGTTTCAATAAAGATATGTAACATTTTTATTAATTAGGCTTTGTGTTAATGATTTTGCCAAACTGTAGGCGAATGTCAGTGTTCTAAATATGTTTAAGGTAGGCTAGGCTAGGATATGATGTTTTTTAGGTAAGGTGTACTGTACTAAAGCATTTTTGCTGTATGAGATTTTAGCCTTAAGATACGTTTATTGGAACGTGACCCCATCTTAACCCAGGGAAGGCTACGTATCCTCCTTTGTAGTAGAAAATTGGTGAAATTACACAGGGTGAAATGACACTATTTCAGCAGTGTGTTATGCTGTGGCTGCAGAAGGCCAGCCAGCTCCAGCCCAGGGAAGCCCCAGGGGATTCAGGCTGCCTCCAGATTTTAATGTCTTTATCAGAGTAATTATATGGATTGTAAGTCAATTCAGCTGCCGTTTCAGCTTTCGGTCAGGCTCTAATTGAAATGTGCCGTTTAAACCCTGCCGGATCAGGGTTGTCATGCATTACATTATGAGTTCTAACATGCACCATTGCTTCTGTAAGGCTGCCCCACCTGCCTATGTGGGGGGTCAGTCCTAAACTGCGACGTGGGCCATAAGCCGGATGTCATACCACTTTCAGACGCTAATACAATGCAAAGTGTGCCATTTATTTAAAGTGCCCAGGTGGAAGAGGTAATTCAGAAAACCATAAACAGAGCTTGGACCATAAAGGCAAAACGTGCAAAAAAATCTGTCAACACTTCCATACAAGCCAGCTGAAGACAGACTCCATACTGATTCAGATACGCTTCATCCGGGTTCAATGTAATAAGGCAATTAGCCAATAAAGCAAGTAAACCATAAAGAGCAACACAATTCAGTATAAAAATATCAAGCTTGAATACAAATCACGTTTGCTAATCCATGTCAGGAGGGGCACTATGAGCTCACCATGAGCTCACCATGAACTCACCATGAACTCACCATGAGCTCGCCATGAACTCACCATGAGCTCGCCATGAGCTCGCCTGAGCAAACGAGAAGACTGGGGATTCTGATCCAAACCATCCACAACACAAGAGCTGGTCCGAGCCTAGATTAACATGACGGAGCGGAAGGGTCTGCTCTGTCGCCGCTTTCATCCCCAAAATCTCATCTGATTAATATTTCACAGCTTCTTAGTAAATTAACTAAGAGCCTTGCCAATTTACGCACCCCTGTGCAGCGCTCATACGCTGCTGCCAGATTCCACGCACGTCATTTAACATTGGAGGAAATGTTTACATAACATTAATATAGTTGCTCATGTAATGAAGCCCTGGGAACGGGGTGATTTTTTTTTTTGACAAATCCTCAGCGCTAAAAATGGAAATGTGCTGTTTTGAGTTGTGTATATATTTCTTGTACATAGTTATATGCGGTTTGCGTGGATCAAGATCCAGCAAAAAAAGGATACTGGAAATAGATCCACATTACCAACACGACTGAGAAACTATAAAATAAATATAATACAATATATTATATTTTATAAAGATGATCTGTTTTTGGCTGATTTTAAAACATTCCTGTAGTGCAGAATAAACTGATCTTTTACTATGCGAGTGCAGATCGTATTAAGAGCGTAAATGCTATCTCTGCACGCCCCCAGAAATTTTATCTCTGTGTGGTTTCGTCGCCTCGTTTGTAATTCAGCGGCTAGATGGGGGGGGAATAGCCCCTGCGAGTGAGGTTGCTGACCGAAAGCATCGGCGAATGCATCAGACCGTGTGACTGACAGAGAGGCCGACAGCTTGAAAGGGACACGGCCCTAATAGGGCCCATAATAGGCTGCGGTTCTGGATCGTTGGGTCGAGCCGTATGTCGGTTATTTGGGAAATCTGCTCCTGGTGTGATAAAATGTCACCCTCCCCCCGGTGGTGGCTGTGAGCCCATCAGTACCGGTCGCCAGCAGCAGCCCACCATCACGCCTCACCTCCCCTCGATCGGACCCCGCACTGTTTGTCTCTTCAGCTGCCTCGGAATAGCCTCACAGGTCCGAACGAGACCCAGAAGCGTTGGTTTCGCTCCTCTTATCACCCTGTGCCCACTATCCGGTTCACTCCCTTTGGGATGACCTCATTCTCAGAGCATTAGGGCTATGGACTGTTATTCCGCGTGTCTAAAGATCCCAATAATGTTTGTCTTATAAATGAAACGTGAGCAGACTGCTGGCCCTGGGAATGTAACCTTGTGCTCGGGCAGGTGGTGAAGGACCAGATACCCTCTCGTGATGTAAAAACAGCAATTTTGGTGAACTTTAGAGTAAGAATACCGTACAAGCATGACACATATCGAAATTCGTCATTAAAATCCAAGAGGAGTACTGCCTTGGTGATCCCCCCCCCCACCCCCCCCCCCCCCCCCCCCCCCCCCGCCCCGCCCGCGCCCCAAAAAACGGCCGCCCCAAGT
>JAODKE010000028.1:1109230-1122245 GCA_026779605.1 Mormyrus hasselquistii | reverse complement strand
TACTGCCTTGGTGATCCCCCCCCCCCCCCGCCCCCACCCAGCTGCCCAAGGCATTAAGCTCAGAATTGCAGCCCTACATATTTCGCCGTGCGGCATGTTTCTGAAATTGCAGCATGTGCAAGTGAACGTGTGTAATGGATTAATTACGAAAAACAAAAATAATAACAGATGTGAAACAATAAGCCGTAGGCAAAAAGACGGGGGCAGAATCAAATCAGCAGGAACAAAAGCAATATTGCATGTGGTGTTGGCAAAGGTCTTTAGGAGGGAAAGTGCTGGGAGCCATGGGAAACATTTCAGCATCTGTAACCAGCCTATGGCAGCATGTACTCAACTTGATTGGCGGCTGTCCAGCCATAGTCTGATGCAGGGAGGTGGGGCTTGGCATGTCAAAAATGGTTAAAGTATTTTTTAACATGGGGTTCGTCTTACCAGTCATAAGAATCAAAGCATACCAGGCTCAATATATGGAGCTAAAGAGCGTCCCAAATCAGACGGCACACCACAGATTTAAATCAAGGACCTCTCTCGTGCTTGTTTTCACATCTGTTGTTTTTCATTTTGGTTGACATCACCATGGCAACTGCAACTTTTTTTTCCCCGCGCTGATAAGAAATAAGGGGAAAAGAGCATATTAAGCACTGCAAAGGTAAGTACTAAGGACCACTAATTAATTAAACCTGCATTCTGTGCTTCTATGATGAGTTTTCACAATGGATTATGTTGTCATTAAAGTGCACTGGAGTTTTTGAGGTTTATTTACAGCTGCAAAGGTTATTTCTGTTTTAATCTCTTTTTGCTTTTGTTATTGTGCAGTAAGCTTCAAACTGTCATATTAGCAGCGGCTAATGCTTACATGTCATTCAAAACTTAGAGTATTCCTATATCACACTGCAAGATTTTAAGAACTTTTTCTTAAAACCTATTCACAGTGGCTGAGACCAACTTTTAGTCAGGAAAAGAGCCAACTCCTAAGCTAATTTTCTCTCAATTATGAATATAGACTCATCAAAGTTTATGACAACAACAAACAAACATTTATTTTTGCATAGTGCATTATCACAACATTACATCATCTCAGAGTGCTTTACAGCATCCCCACCCAAAGCCCCCAGTGAGTAAAGCCATAGGCGACAGTGGCAAGGAAAAACTACCAAGAAGGAAGAAACCTTGGGAGGAACCAGACTCAAAGGGGCAGCCCATCCTCCAGGGGCCGGCAGGGAGAGTCAAACTGGAGAGATGGCTAAGTGCCATGTCATACTGTCCAAATCATAAAATTTGAAACACATTCGGGGAGAAGGGAGGTGATGACAAGCCGGTGCCGACGCTCCCTCCAATCGCCAGGCAACCAGCAAGGAGGCAGCGGGTCATACATGGAAGATGACACAGGCAGAACGGCGAGCTGGATGCATGGACGTCATTGGTAGTGGCGACGTCACATGTCGCAGGGTGTGCTGGACATCTTGATATATCAAGGTCACCAGGCAGCACCCCCCAGGAGGAGTAGGGGAAATGGAATATGCAGTTAGTCAAAGTGGGGGAGACTATATTCAGTGCTAATAGTTAGGTGAGTGCTATATGAACTGCAGTGTGCAAGCTCCGGCAGATATGGCTATGGCAGCATAAGTAGGAGGGAGAAGCAAGTGGGAACGCAGGCATGGGGAGTCCCTGAAATGTCAGCACTCCAATCCAACATGCGATTGTGAAGCTGGAGTGACAGCACTGTCAAATCAGTTTGTCCAAAGCCAATGGCACCGATCCCCACCCAGCTCTACACCTCACACTATAGGTTTAACTGGGAGTGATGAGTTAGCTAGAGCTAGAACCAGTGTCCCTATAAGCTAAACTAAACAGGTGTGTTTTTAGTCTAGACTTGAATATTGAGAGTGAGCCTGAAACCTGCACATCTGGTGGGAGACCATTCCACAGCTGAGGAGCTCTATAGGAGAAAGCTCTGCAGCCTGCCGTAGCTCTTTCTACCTTAGGTACTAACAAATATCCCGCACCTTGAGAACAAAGCAAGCGCGGAGGGTTGTATGAGGTCAGCAGATCACTATGGTATTCTGGTGCAAGGCCATTCAGTGCTTTATAGGTTAATAGCAGTATTTTATAGTCAACTTAACTGGTAACCAATGACGGTGTTTAGTGTTTGTTAAAACTCTGGCTGCTGCATTCTGTACCAGCTGAAGTTTATGCAAGGATCCAGACGGGCAACCAGAAAGGAGGGCATTACAATAGTCCAGTCTGGAAGTTACAAAGGCATGTATTAATTTTACTGCATCATGAAGTGAGAGCATCTTACGAAGCTTGGCTATGTTCAGTAGATGATAAAATGCAGTTCTAATAATACTTCTTATGCGAGCATCAAAACATAGATCTGAGTCAACTAGAAGACCAAGAGATCTAACCACTGTGTTAGGTTTTGTAGGGAGGCCGCTAATGCTGAGGTTCTGTTTTTTGCCATCCAGCACCGGATATCTAATAGACAGTCTTCTAACCGAGATTGGAGTGATGTATCAAGATATATATATTTTGAAAAGCTTCTGAAACAGCTCTACTGAGTCAATAAAATCCAGTATGTAACAGCAGTGTACATTTAATTACCTTATAGTGGAACCTTGGAACTCGAACGCCTCGTAACTCGACCAACTTGGACATCAAACGGGTCTGTTTTTTTTTGGAACTCTCTCGTTCCTGCAAAAAACTTGTATGGGTTGAGACACATTCAACACCACCAATACGGACCTGGAATGGGTTAGTCAAGAAAAACTCAGAATACAACAAAACACAACAGACCTGCTAAAACCTGTACAGATCGCAATGCTTCTCTGATGGGCTGAAACGAAGGCAATCGGACCTACTGGGATGCTGATGCCTGTGAATTCTCTGATGCTTATGAAGTCTCAACGGAGCTCAACGTGCGAAAGCTGAGTTTCTGTTCGTGTGAGTTTTCTTGTGCTTTATCTACATGACATTTAGTGATACAGTAATGATGCCACCTGACAAAGTGAGCAGTGACAGCAGCAAACCAAAGAGGAAAGTAGTGAGAGTAACTGTAGATCTTAAAAAGGAAATTATAGTGAGACTTGAAGGTGGTTCATGTGTGTCTGCTCTCGCTTCGGAGTGTGGGATTGTCATTTATATCATGTTTACTGCTTTTGTATGTGTAATTTTACTTGTGTGTATTAGCTTTATATTGACTGTTAATGGTTTTTATCATTAGTTAGGTAGGTAGGCAAGTTTAAATAGGCAATCATTTGGGGGTCTGGAAATGATTAAATTCATTTACATTATTTCTTAAGGGGAAATTCAACTTGGAATCCTCTTGACTACATTTTACTTCTCCCAGACTTAAGAACTAAGGGAATTAGTCAAAAAAAATCAGGAGTCCGACATTTAGGACTGACACGCTCATTATTTTTTAGGAGTTTCTCCTAAATAGACAAGTTATGAGGTACTTTTAGCAGTAAGAATTGTGGCCCTGGGCCTTAAATAGACACAAAAATACCATCTTCCAGAGGGGACTCAGCTTGCATGCAGATGTAAAAAAACAGAACTCATAATGGGAAATTCTGCTGTTTGACTCCTTTTTTTTAAAGCGTGCTGAGCGGCTGATGAGAAACTGCATCTGCTTTTTTGTTTATACTGAGAAGAGGATTCCCTGTGTAGATTTAAGAAGAGGCCTCTCGTGCGCCTGCATTGCCGCTCACTCTGGTTTATCACTCTTAACTTCACAGTTGCCTGCTCATTTGGCGCTTTAACATCTCTCTGAATCGCCCAGCAGTGTCCACACATTGGCCTTAATCAGATAAAAACTTAATTATCTTAAACCCCATTTATAGTACCAGGAAACCATCAAGCCATCAATCATATCAATTGCCTATTGTCAAAACCAGGATACTTTTGGCTTGGGTCCTTTGATGGCAAATTAGATGTTGTGCTGTAATGTTCAGGGGGCCTCATCTGCCATCTGTACCTGAAAAGGACAGTAGTGGACTCACATAGAGCAACCTGTGGTGATCTGATTGTCACATGAGCCTTTGTGGCAACCAAAAGCATCTGAACTTATTTGGTACCTGGTACCTTTGAAAAGGCAGCTGACTTCTGATGGAGGCAATAACCTGTGGTTCCTTTAGACAGATTTGCTAGATGCTAAATTAGTCAGCTGTTGGATGAATTTATCAGAATAAGAATCAAATTTATTGACTAAGTATGTTAAATCACACGAAACAGATAAGGAATTTGGTTCCAACCAATGGTATCTCTCAAGTTAGACAGACAAAATGCAGATAATGAACAAAAATGTACAGTTAATGCACAATATACAAGCCACAATTTATATACATAAAGTACCAACAGCAGTAATGATCGTTAAGTATGGGAATGAGGTTGTACAATGCAGTATTTGTAGATGTGAGGCAGGGTGTGAAGGCAAAAGTAGCAGATGATAATGGTCACCTGTTTTTGAGGCTGATGGCATGAGGACAATAGCCGATTCTTTGAGTATAGTGTGTATGCGCTTTGTGATGTTATCAGTATGCAAATGTACTGAAATGTATATACAGCTTGGTAAATCCAAGACACCATTTTCTGTGCTTAAACTGCTAGGGGCCCAGTAACACCTCAGGTTACTGGTCTTTGCGTGAACCTTTGGACCATGGTGTGCCTTCATGAGTAATGTTCTACTTGCCCACTTAATTGCGGTCGGTTCTATCATACTGATGCTTGAATGAATGAGAGATTTTAACCTGGCTTTTTGTATGTGCAATCTAATTGGCACAGCTGAATGTGTTTAATTTCATTAATTGATCCCTGTCACTGACCTTGGAAATAGGTCAATATTCGCCCAGCTCACCACAATGAAACGAATGAAGCTGAATCCCTGGTAGTGCTTTGTGGTGACCTACCCAAGCGTGTATTGTTCATCTGGCTAGTGGCTCTGTGATGACAAGGTTTCACATTGTGATTAGGACCCAGTTAAAATGCTTCTCATTTAAGATAATGTCCCTTGAATTGGTTTTTTGTGAAGACTGGCTGTTTGAATCTCCTGCTTCGCTATTGATTGTGAATTTTGTCGCTCTCTGTCTCTTTCGAGTCACGGAAAAAATGAACAACTTATTTAAAGGAAAATTACAAGTCCTCCAGTGTAAGTTGAGTTGCTATCAAAATGAGTGCTATTCATTTTTCTATGTGTGGAAAGAATAATTGCACTTTTTCACGGGGGCCAGCCTGGTTTGGTGTTGGCTCTTCTAAACTTGAAAACATCTGATCCTAGGTTAATTGAGAAAATGACCCCGGCACTCAGCGCTCTTGTGCAGCGAGACTCTGCGTTCTTCTCAGCAACACAGCTCTTTGGTCAGGGAAATTTCCACTTTCTGTCCCCCCTTGGAATTGGTGGTGACCCACCCCCACATTCCTATTACATGTTCATCAACGGAAGTATTCAAATTTATACTATTATTCGGGGGATCAGGAACCAACGGCTTCATGGTTCAGCGGAATGGTGGTGTTTTTCTTGCACTCTGTTAAACACTGGCCTCTTTGCATGCCTGCAGATTGCTCCATTTGCTGTGCTTCTTTCAGAGGTATAGCGAGGCCAGCCCGCCACATAAACCTGCCAGGATAAACCTCGTTAGCGGACAGACAAACATTACAAGCTTCACATCCAGCACTTCAGCTGGCCCATGGGGCTAAATGCAGCAAGATGGCTGGAGGGGGAGAAAGCTTTTTGTGGACCCAGGTAACAGGACATCAAAGGGTTTTGATTGTGGTACAATGTGACCTTCTTCAGTATCCTTAACTAGAGGCATAGGGACAGGACAGGCAAGGCAGCCGATTGCCTGGGGCCCCTGAGCTGGGAGGGGCCTCTAGTACATTGCAACGACAAATCTGCTTCACTTTTGTATTCTGCTTCTCACAGTAAAGTGAAAATAAAGGAATTGTGTTTATTAAATTGTCTTTCTTGATATTATTACTTTAGGCTTCATGCTAAAATAATCGTCATAAATTTTACCATGTGGGTGCATTGGGGGGCCCTGCTGAGTTTTTCGCCTAGGGCCCCCGGTGCCCATAGAATCACATCTGTCCATAACTGCAGTCCAGAGTAAGGTTCAAGTACAGGAAACAGGAAGTTCATTTTTCTTAATTGCTCCAAGGACAGATGGGAATGGGTAGCGTGAAACTGGGATGGGAGATTGTAACCCACTTAGGCGCAGAAGCGTGGCGGGGGGGTCGGTGTCGCCCATCCAGCTGTTGCCCTCCGGCTTAATCATTCTCCTGTCACCACCTGAATGGACCATTGATTAAGGGAGTAAATGAACGCACTCCTAGTAGGACTGTGGAAAATGGACAATGTTTGTCTTAAGAGGCCACATCAAGTGACTGCTTCGCTCATTATGTCTGCCCTCCACCAGAAGCTTGCAGAGGTCATCCATGCCCGTACAGATACCGAGCCTCTGTGCCCTCCATCTTCGGAATTTACAGTCCAAATGTATTTAATATTCCTGCGTATCAGTCAAGAACTCACCCTTATTATTCTGGCTCTAAAGCAGCACATGTTGGACATGATTTTTTTAAAAAATATGTGTAGGCAGAACAAAATTACATTTCGGCTTGCCTTCATTACTGTAAAGGAAGTCAAAAAGTTTTGTGAATAAAGGCAAGGAAAAGTTAATGAGAATGTGAAATGTGCATGAAAACAGTAGGACATTATGGGCATTCTGTATTTAATGATGTTGCCATTTATTTTGTGGGGATAAATCTGGAATAATCTGCGTGATGGTGTGGTTAAGAATGCAGGTGTGTGTGCCACAATTATGTCAGTAGAGGGCACTAGAAAGCATGGGGCTTTTGTGGTGATTATGGATGAAGTCTGACTGTAATCAACGCTAGATTCTCATAGGTACTTCCTTTTGTCCTTGATCATCTTAAGGGGGAATTTTATTATAACAGGAGTTGATACCCCTGTCTTGAAAGGTTGTAAATGGCAATTAAATTCAAAGAACAGTGTGTCATGCCCCGATCATCCGCTCCTCTCGTGTGCCACGCCCCCTCATCAGCCCCGTGTGGAATCCCCGTGTTCATCAGCTGTTTTGAGTTGTCCTGATTAGTTTCATGTATTTAAGTCCGCGTTTCAGTTTGTTTCTCCAGTCCGGTCATTAATGTGCGTCTCACAATAAACCCGTATACCTTGGATTTGCGCCTTCCTGCCTCGTCCCTCACCATATCGTGACACAGTGCATGTGTTCCATGTAATCATATGTATGTCTAAACCACAGCTGATATTTATCAAGAAAAAGTTGTTTTTTCATTTGATCAGTTGGGACCATGTTGTGTGTTGCACATGTGTAATACGTAACATTATTGTTCTTTGTAACTTAGTTTTTAAGTTAAACTCGTTAAGCTGTGTAACATATTATGCCTGACAACGTTCTGCTCTTACCTATTTGCTTTTTCTAGCTCAGTCAGAATTTCACTGTAATCCTGGCTACTCCTTATCTTTCCATAGCACCTCAGATGCTTCTGTTTTCAGATGGAGTCGGGGGGCTCTATCTCTTAAATATCAAGAATGTTGACTTAACAGGCTGAGCTCACTTACTGACAAAAGTAAAGTTGCATGCGGTGATGTTGCACTCAGAGAATCGACTGCTTCCTGAGTGTACCAACTCTGATCCCCATAGTCCACGATACAAAGCGCAACACAAATGTCACGCTGCAATGGATGGAGAGTGACGTTTTTTGTTTTTTCAAAACCCAACAGTAATTCGCTGTCACAAACCATTCGAATGTGTGGGCTTGGTGCCCAGCCTGCCACCACTGGGCTTTAGGTGCTGGGAAAGCTCAGAAAATCAGAAAAGAGAGCTGGACTCCATTTCAAAGAAGCAGGCCGCTGTGGACTAGTTTAAAACCCACATCCAGGGCAGCTACAGTAAACAAGATGAGCAAGCAGGGTGGAACCAATCAAAAATAGGGACAGTGGAGAAGTAGAAGGGGGCTTCGCGGTGAAGACAGCTAAGCTTCTCGTTATTTTTTCTATTTCGTTCAGTGCCTAAGAATGCAAATGCTAAATGGAATGTTATAGCCATTCCTGGTGATGTATGTCTCTAAGTGTGTTGTGGACACAGCAGGGGTCAGTCACAGGAACAAAATCTTTGCAACCATTATGGTGGTTCTTGATATTGATGTATTGACTCTGGCGATTGCTGGTCAGCGACAAGATCTCTTTGAGGTATGTAGGGAAGGGCGAGTAAGAGGACCAGGAGAAAATGTTACATTGATCTGTGTTATATACAGGTTCATGCAGAGTGTGCTGTCAGTACAAAGTCAGCCCCACAACACTCGTCTGAAGCTGCATGAAAGTGTAGGAGCTGGTTTGTTCTCTGTCATTTGAGTTATGATCAGAACTAGGGCTTTCATGCTGTCACTTATGCCAAAAACACAGAATGCTAAGTCTCTAGCATTTCCTCACCAGAGTCAAAAGAGAAACCTTTTTGTTTTGTAAACGTCCATCCCTTTATCACTGAATAAGCTGTGATGGGCGCTTATTAAATGGTTTCAAAACCTTTTTTGCCCCATACATAAGAGGATTATGTTTCCATAATTAGAGAGTGCCTAACAAAAGAGCTGGTTGTTTTCATGGCTAGTGTCATCTGAATTTGAAAAGCATGGGGGCCCTTAAAAGGTGTTTTTGGCAAATTTAATTATGGTCTTTAAGTCTGTATTATCTCACGCAGCACCAAGGTGTGCCGAAGGTGGGAGGGGGCGGGGGCAGGAAAGTAGCTCCTTAAGCAATTTCATAATGTTATTTTATTCTCCAACCACCAGCCAGATATTTCCGAAAAGTCCTGCAAGTTATAAAATTGCTGGAGGAAAGTTGAACCTATTTTTTTTTCTTTTCCCCACAGTGGTTGGCACTTTGGCCTTCTGCTGGAATTCAATATGGCAGTAAGCTCCAAGGAGGCTTTTGGACTTGTATCGCCGTATATTTGTCTAGACGATGAAGTATGGGCTGATGCATAAACTTTCCCACCAACCTTTTGGTGTCTCATGCTGCATTAAGTTCAGTTTGTAGCGCAACATAAAACTTGCAGGCCCGTAGATCCTAGCAAATCAGACATATAAGAAAATTAACCTGCTTTCCTTATATAATCTATAGTCAGAACCATGTTCACCTCCTGTCAGCAAAAATTAATTCCTAGGCTTCTGATATATATCTGGCAGTGCTATCTGTATTCATATAGTGCCTGATGCTAGCAGGTTGCATCTTACAGGTTATTAATTACTTAAATGACATTGGCATGTGAAATTTTGATGGACTGCTGTTGCTCACGTCAGACAGGCAGCCACTGTGACACCTTGACTGAGTGGTACCCGGACCAGGCTGGAAATTGACTTCCCAACATCATTCTTTTGTGTTTCATTAAAATGGGACATGTGTGAGTCTGTATGGACTGGATGCCATTTGTATAAGTGTGACCACAGCACTAAAGCAGTAAAGCCGGACCGGAAATACTCCAGGCATTGCATAAATACTGCAGGGGAAGCAGCAGGGGTGCTGCTATTAGCATGGCTGTTGTTACATTTATTGTTAGCGCCTCAGAAGCATATTAAACCTCATGGTTCCCAACAATGATAATGAGATTACCAATCAGATTGTAGAGGAGGTGGGTCTAAGCCAGTGTTTCCCAACCCAGTCCTCAGGAAACCATGTTTTTGCTACCTCTCATCTGTATCAGGTATTCAATGTTCCTGATTGGCTGTGAGCTAGGAGCAAAAACGTAGACTGTCCGGGGTTCCCCAGAGACTGGGTTGGGAAAGACTGGTCTAAGCATCTAGAGTAGAGTAGAGAAGAAAAGCAGGTTTTTCATTCTGCCCTCAAAACATTTTTGTGTAAGTAAAACACAGAGTTGTCCCAGGGCGCTTTACATTGGTGTGTTCGAACACATTGATATACATATAAAATGAATGATGAGTTAATGCTGGTGAAACTCATCTGGGATAAGTCTGTTTTTCAAAAGCAGCTGTGTACAGTAGTCTAGCTGGATTCATTCATCCAAGATGATTGTGTGCACCCGCGCTGCTTGAAAAGCCCATATATATAGAATCTAGAAAGATTAAAAAACAAGGTGCAATTTTTCACGCAATCCAAGCAGGACCTTTTTTTTAGAGGGTATGATGAGTTCAAAAATTCAATGTGTTCTAAAGGAAACACATCAAAAGCGTCGCAAACCAGAAAAGAAGGCTGACAAAAAATGTCTGACAAAATAAATGTGTAAGTAGGTTTTAGTCATTGTATTTATCACTTTACTGTAGTATTATATTTCATTATTTTGTCATAATTACAGATCAAATACAAGCAGAACATGGGAACTAGTTAAAGTGAAGTTCAAAAATGTACTTCAAGCTGGTAAACACGACATGTCTATACACATATGTGTTGCCTACCAGGCAGGAAGGCAGCAAAGTCGTGGAGTCAGACATCGGGGTATTCCGAAAAAACGACAGGGCAGGCTACAGCACAATAAACCAAATCAATGACAGACCTAGGGAAACAGACTTGAATGCGGACTAATATACACAAGCAAAGATTAACAGGCAGCAGGTGATCACAAATCGGGAATTAACACGAGGTAACGAGGGGGGGTGTGGCACACAGGAGGATCGAACAATCAGGTCATGACAGAACCCCCCCCACCCTCAGGGAAGGCGATGAAGGAGATGAGACAGGGGACATGGGACCTGAAAAACAATTGCAAAAGCATCAAGGCACAGGGAACAGGACAGAAACACAGAACAGGCACAGGGGCAGAAACAAAGACAGAATCTGACAAAGGACAGGAAATGCAGAAAGACAAACCAAGAATGGAGACACAGAGGGAACAGATAATGGAAGAACAAAAAGACCAGGAGTGAACACAGGAGACACCAAGGGACAAGGAACAAAGATAGGAGGGACAAAGGGACCAGGAGGGAATGTAGGAGACAGAGGGACAAGGAGCAGAAACAGGAGGCAGAAAGGAGAAGAGCAGAGGAACAAGGGGAGCCCGAGGAAACCCCAGCGAGTGAAAGTCAGCAGCCGGAGGAGCCACAGGCAACCGCGAGGCAGGAGCTGGAGGGGACAACAATGGGGCAGAGGAGGAAGCCGGAGGGGACACCAGCAAAGGCAAGGAGGGTGCCAAAGGGGACTACAGCGACGGCGAGGATGGAGGGGAAGCTGCAACAGGCGACGGCGCAGCCACAGGCGACGGCGCAGCCACAGGCGCTGTCCGACGAGCCGGAGTGGGGGACCCACAGGCGAGCAACAAGGTAACGGCGAGGGACCTGCAGACAATAGGCGAGCAGGAGCCTGGAGAACTGCAGGCGAGCTAGGGGGCAAGGTGAGCGGGACCCGATCCCTTCTGGGAGGCAGTTGGAGACCTGGTCGGTCTTTACTACGCTGGGGTGATGGTGGAGGAGACCGTCCACCACCAAAGTCCTTGTGGCCTAGTAGGTAGATCCCTGAGGGGTCCCATTTGAGCTCCTTCTCTCCTTCCACCAGGGAAAAGAAGTGATGGTGACACAGTCCGGGACCACCTCGGGGACAGGGATTTCCGATGTAGGTGGAGCTGGGGCCTCTGGCACAGCAGCAGACAGAGCCCTAGGAGCCTTGGGCAGGGCAGGGGGCAGAGGCCTAGGAGCTTTGCGTGAAGCAGAGATGGACGGAGCAGGAGACGGTGGTGCAGCCACGACTTCGGGCAGTAATGGAGGCCTAGGACCCTCGAGCGCTGCGGGTATAGCTGGGACAGCAGGTGTGGCCGCTGCAGATGCAGCAGGAGCCATGGGCGCAGTAGCGGGTGGAGCAGCCAGAGGCGCGGGGACCTCAGGCGCAGTTGCAGGTGGCACCAGGACCTTGGGTGTAGCTGCAGGTGGAGGGAGTGCCAGGACCTCTGCCCTAGGGGCCGGGGTCGTCAACCACCAGGACAGGCGAGACAGGCAGGGCCAGATGAGTAGAGGGCAGGTATGGGTCCGGGTTTTTGGGATGACCTTGGGCAAAGCAGGAGGCGGGGCCAACGCAGCAGTAGGCTGAGGTGGGGCTGCGGGCATAGCTGCAGCAGCAGGGGGCGCGGTAACCGGTGGGACAGGCAGGATAGGAATGTCAGGCGCCAGCAGGACAGGAGACAGTAAAGCGGGTGTTGTCCCTTTAAGAGCGCGCGGAACCAACCTGATAGCATCCCACATTGCCCAGGCTCCCTTGTTAGCCAGTCGTGCCTCCCGAAAGTAGTAAGCTACTAGTGTCGGAAGCTTTGTGTCGGCTTGAGGTACTTGCTTGAGGGACGCGGCAGTGGCGATGTCGGGGGCGA
The DNA here is from genome assembly GCA_026779605.1 of Mormyrus hasselquistii. Taxonomy (NCBI): domain Eukaryota; kingdom Metazoa; phylum Chordata; class Actinopteri; order Osteoglossiformes; family Mormyridae; genus Mormyrus; species Mormyrus hasselquistii. The sequence goes on along the minus strand of JAODKE010000028.1, from coordinate 1,109,907 downwards.
ACACCGCCGGTTTCCAGATCGAGTGGGGTTCCTCTCGAACCTCAGAGGAGAGAAGCAGCGAGAGAGACGGACCGGAGGAAGATCGCCAGGTCTTCTTTCTCCCTCTTCTCTCTCCAGTCCGTTTGGGGCGGTGAAGCTGAAAGCACCTCAGAACTCAGATCAGGTAGGCAGTCGGTACTCTCCCTGGCAGACTGCATGACCAGCCGGAGCCGCCTCTCAGTAATCATTTCCATGAGCCGCACGTATTGTGTATGTGCTTCTGGGTGGGGACATCTTGCTAAGGAGGGTCCCACTCCAGCTGGCTAAGTCCAACGCTGAGGGGTCTTCCCGGACCTCGGGCTGGTTAAACCAATACAACACCTCATGCAGCAGACCAAGGCGCTGGTCCTCGGTCTGCAGCGGTGCATCTTGAGTGAGGTCTGTCATTCTGTAATGATCGCCCAGCGGGCAGGAAGGCAGCAAAGCCATGGAATCAGACATAGGGGTTTTATTACACAAAACGACAGGGCAGGGTACAGCTCGATAACCCACATCAATGACAGACCTAGGGAAACAGACTTGAATGCAGGCTAATATACACAAGACAAGCAGAGAATAACAGGCAACAGGTGATCACAATCAGGAATTAACATGAGGTAATGAGGGGGGCATGGCACACAGGAGGATCGAACAAGCAT
>JAODKE010000028.1:1094829-1109130 GCA_026779605.1 Mormyrus hasselquistii | reverse complement strand
CAATGGCATAAAACGCCTCTTTAATTACCTGCACTCACAGGTGTCTGGGAAAAACAATTGTGAATTGCCTGGCAAACAGCACTCTTTGATATATTTTCCGCATCGCCTACAGTATACAAAAAAGTGCCGCTTGCAAAATATCTCAAGGCAATGCACATTGTCTGTGTGGCTGTGAGAGCTCGACTTTGCCTAGTTGGACTTCTACTGTACAGAGCTAATAAATCTTTAAGATAAATATTCCATCTCGGCTAAAATAGTTTCGAAAAGAATATCATCCGGCAACAATGAAGGATCTTGCCGATTGCGCAAAACCCTCTCAATTTGAAATTCCCTTATTTGTACACCGATTGCAATTGGTTGCTCATCCATGAATGGCGAGTCCATGCCTGAACAGATTTCGATGCATGAACACTGATTAATTGTGTGAACTAATTTTCATTTACATAGAACAAACCTCCTCGGAGCAGGTTTGAGGATTTCGATGTGCTGCTATGACAACACATACAGCAAGAGTCTCGGAAAACCGACAGATCCAGGATCATGCCAAATCATCAACAATTCCATCTGGCTAAATGAGTAATCCACGTATGAAAAATACCACCCAGGGTGTGTTTAGAGGGAATGTTTGTAAGCAAGGGGGCGGCATGGTGGTGCAGTGGTTGGCACTCCTCCGGGTACTCCGTTTTCCCCCCCACGGTCCAAAGACATCCTGAGGCTAATTGGCATTAGTAAATTGCCCGTAGGAGTGCCTGTGTGCGTGAATGGTGTGTCGTTGTGCCCTGCGATGGGCTGGCCCCCTGTCTAGGGGTGTTCTCTGCCTCGTGCCCGTTGCTTCCGGGATAGGCTCCGGGCGGCCCATTAGGATTAAGCAGGTTGGAAAATGGATGGATGGATGTTTGTAAGCAAGATTGAATCAATGCCCTTACAGTTCAACATCAGCACACACTAGTAGTCTGCTCCTCCCTGCATCCTCGCTTTTGGTGTTGCTGGGAAAATTCTATATTTTTGTTTATATGATACGACTCCCATGATAGCTCAAAAGATGGATTTAAATGACCAATATGGTAGATTGGTGCAACGATAGTTTATCTTGTATACTGTAGTAGCAAAAACTCAGAGTGAAAAAATCCAGTAGACCAGAGAGAATACAAGACAACAAACATTAGGAGACAAAACTGTTAAAGTCAAGGCCAAGTTTTGGGCCACATCCCCCAGGCAAGATTCAGGATTGTAGGTGTTGTTAAGGCTGTAAAAAGTAAAAATAAGCAGCACATTGACTGGAATTGGAGGTAAAGCATCTGGCTGCGGCTGTTGATGGAGTGACTTGCCGTTAGCTGCCCGGATTTGGAGGCTCGAATGGCAGCCTAGCAAGTGCGCAGAAGGTAGGGCTGTAATGGATGTGTTTGATCACCCCCTTTATGGCCCCCCCCCCCCATGAGTGACACCCCCCAGTGATGGCCAATCTGAAAGCATGGGCCACGCTCCAATCCCGTGACATGTGAGGGTGACGGTGATGCACTAACCCCCCCCCCCCCCGAACACCTGGCCCCTGCCCTCCCCGACTGTCCTCAGCAGAAGGGAAAAATGGAAGGTGCCCCCCCACCTTGTGCATTTTGCTGTTTTTTCCATGTTGTACTCCATCAGATCTGTCGAACACTGACCTGGTGGGGGGAGGGGGGTAAGCCTGCCTGAGACAGTCCATGAATTAAACATTGCAGTTGCAAAGCATAAATTCTGCAGACATGTGTTCTATCATTAAGGTGAAGGATAGGACTTATTTATAGGACGTGTCCGAGTAAACAAATGGTGGTGTAGATCACTTATTAGGGATTTGCATGATGGACTGGCAGGCCAGTTGGCTGTAACAGTCCGTGAAAAAAGGCATCATTATACTGGGGAAATGGTACCATAAGATATGCATACTTTTCCCAGTTAGAAGTGCTTTTACCTGACTCTTCTCTTGGACCCTTAAATCCAGACAGTAGAAGCTTTTGGCATAAGCATGCAGGTCTCGTTCCTTAGGTCTCTATGAGTGTGGAGGGAAAAGAGCCATTAACTCTGTTGGGGTCTAATTATTTAAAATATTTTTTGGCTACTTGATGGTGAGTCACCCATCGCAGGTTTTCTGTGTGAGATACTGAATCACTGACCCTGATTTTTTTCATCCGGCCCTCTCTGCATACTCCCTCCTCCCATCTCAGGCTCACACAAGCAGTGCAGGGTCCTGCTAATTGCACTGCCTACTGCTGTGAGTGTGTGATGCTACTGTCTTTAAGAGGCCTCACAGACACTCAAATGTGTTCGATTTTAAGTTTGATTGGTGCTCACGTCCCGAATCATTGTCTGTGAATTAACTATGAAACAGCAGGCCCTTCTTACTTAAAACGAAAGTGAGGAGTCCAATAGAAACACCCCCCTCTGCTGAAACTTAACGAGTGATTGGCATGTCGAAGCACCCCGGTGTTCAAGAGTGACTGGGGGGAGAGGCCGCTCCTGGCTGCCATGTTTACTTTGTCTCTCTATGCTATGCCCTTGTCATACAGGAACATCACCCACAAGGAAATGGCGTACAGAGGCCGTCAGTAGACAGTAAGCACAATGTCACACGCCGTTCCGCTCCGCTCAGCATGACACCGTTTTAATTATGCAAGTGGCTTGGCTTCACGTCAGTGTGCCAAGGTTAAGGGGTCAGCCTTCATCTGAACTATCAGCGCACGGCACCATGCTGACAACATGAGCACAGTGGTTGGTCAGTTCAGTAAGTTCAGTAATCCTACAGCCTTTCCCACGTGTGTTGACCTGCAGTGGTGCTGTGAGGAATCATAATATACTTTCGGAATGGAAGGAAATAGTGCATCGCGTTCATTAGACCATTGCCAACTCCATGTGTCAGCTCATCGTAACTGGCATCGATTTTCTCAGCTAGCCAGTTTCCAGGTTGCTGTGTCATCCATCTCCGGATTGCTAGTTTGCTAATTGCCTGGAAAACACAGTGTGCCTTGATTTCTCCCATGTAAACGATAGTAATCAGATCACTCCGGAAGAATGGAGTGACCTCTGTTTAGGGTTAAAACCATACTTATGGGTGGCGGGGGACAAACTGTTTCAACAGAAGTCAGCTGGTAAAACCAACCACGCATTGGGTCTAACAGGTAGGTGTGGGAGTGGACACATAGCCTACTTCAGGAAACTAAGGGACACTTGTTATTTAAAATTGCCTACAGGGCGGCGATGAGCTCATCACTCGACTTCCAGTTCCACCCCACCTTACAGACATGGAAATGGATGAATCCGGGGGGAAGCTGGGGAGAACATTGATATTGACATAACCAAATATCAGGGTGACAGTCTTGCAATCATCACTTTTCACTTATTGCCATTCCCATCATTACATATAACAGAGGCCCATCAACTCCAATTACCCCTGATTTAATGACAGTCTAATCTGGACCCTTTATACGTGTGCAATAGCAAGAAAGATATTACTGACTCCAGGTGAATAATAAAAGCCATCTCTGATAAATTTAAATAATGGAAATGGTTAAACCAATATGCATGGTTAACAGGTTTGTGATGGGCAAACTGGGAGGAGAATGGTGTGATAGTGAAAAGTCTAAAAGAATGAAATCTCTGAGTGGGGACGGGGACCACTGGGGTGATGACCTCACATTCTCCATAGACATCCAGGATGCTGGTTTCAGACTGCCCCCCTCCCTTGCATCGCACCCCCCCCTCCCTTGCATCGTTTCTTAATGTCACTGGGGACACCTGCCAATCTGCCGACCGTCCCCGTCACTGCTGCCAAGGGGCACTTTAGCTCATCGGCGGATAGGGGAAGAGTAGGAGGGTGACGTGGGGTGAATCTTCATCGATCCCACAGTCTCAAACATTCTGGAAACTTATCGTGAAGCTGTGCTTCTTTTAGCATCTGCTTGGTGTTTGCAGAGGTCCAAGATTTGTTAAAATTCTTCAGGCATCCTCGATGCTCCTCCATTCAGAACATTGAGCTGCCAAATCAGAACGCTGGAGGACGTCTGAAGCGGCGTCATCCGCTTCAGCCCTGTGTCACTTTAATAAATTCTGTTGGTTAACGATGCGGCAAGGAATGTTTATTGACCGAATGGCATCGTTAGTGAAATATATTAGTAATGATGTTTGTGTAGTTTGTCTTGTTTCAGACAAATTTATACAGACTGTTTCATCCTGAAAACCCAGAGCTGAAAACTTCCACCACCTTGCAGAGCAAAATGAATATTATTCAGTGCTGGTCAAATTCAGGCATTGTCCTTCTTACCTGCCATCACTGGGAAGAGAACTGCAGTTTTAAGCCTAAGGCGAGTATTTTAAAACTGCATTTAGGACTGTTCATGAGAAGGTCAATTCGTGACTTGGCGTATTAGTAAAACTAATATTAATAAAAGTAAAAATACTAATAAAAGTAATATTTTATGTTAAATGTGGGGGGGTCCAAATGAATAATTATGAAATGTGAGGGGGACACGACCCCCTCAGATTTAATTGCGGCGAAGCCCATGATGTAAGTTTATGAACTACCTCAATGCTTGCGACGTAGCTAATTTTAGGTTTATAATGGAATGATACAGATTTGCCGAAAGATTTCCTTCCTCTCCTGAGCATGAGTCACAAAGAGTGTCTCACCAGATTCGTGAGAGTTGGTAATCCTGTTCATGTGGTAAGTTTTTACTCATCGTTCTGTTTGTATATTTTAATGTAATTTGCTGTAAAATGCTGTTTTCGAGTTTCTCTTTAGATTCCCCAAATTTCTTTGTTTCCATTTCCGCTCTGCCAAGTATCCATTGAAATGTTTCATGATAGCCTGCTTATTAAAATGCTCTCTACGGAGGGAACTTCCATTCACTGATTCATTGTCTGTTTCCACTGTCTTTCCGATGGCATGAAGACACAGGTCAGTGCCCTTTAGCGAGAGTTCTGAGCAGTGAGACCCCTAGTAAACATTAACTACTGCAGAATCCCAGTTGAGGTATTTTCACAACTGCTGCATTTTTACCTAAAGTCTCGACACACTTGACTGATAAAACATTTAATTAAAATTGGTATGGAAATGAGCTTGCTTATCTCCTAGAGGCTGCACAGTAATACAATAAATATTTTTAAAGGAGGATAAATATCTGTGAGCCTGCTTATTAAAAAATGTGTACACAAAATATTACTGAATAAAATTCATACAGATGCATAATAGAAAAGCCATCTTTGACTCATAATTATATTAATTTATCAAATTACGGGCTTTATATTCCCTGTTCTGAAGATTGAGCTGCTTTTATTATAACCTGAGTGATAAACTCCATGCATTGCGGATTATTGTATAAACAAAACTGCACAGTTTTTGGTAAAGCCCCCCCCACCCATTGAATCTCCATATATACCACTGCTTGGTTAAAGCATGCAGGATACAGGCCCAACTCCAGCTTTGGATGGTCAGATGAGCCACATCATCTGCCTTAAAGCTTACCAGGGGGATCGATATGTGGACCAGATTGAATGATTGTCAGTTCTGTATTTCACAAGACGGGTGGGCTTAGCAATGTACAGCAACTTGGGTCATTTTGAAATAACATTCTCCTCCAATCAGAAGCTCCAATCCTCCAATCGCCATGTAGGCTGTCTGACCTAGGGATTTCATCAGTTGTGAATTTGCGCAGGGCTTGGCAGCGATACTGACCTTTCAGCCGGGCTTGAAGAGGGTTCAGGCCTCAGTGGCGTTGAATGGTGAACCATCCCCTCATTTATGAAATGCCATACGGCCTGGGTCCATGAAACTGCAGCTATAGGTAACTGTAGGTATAAGGGACGTGAATCTGTCATGGCTGGGGTAAGATGACCTGAGCTACCATGATGCCGCTCTGAACTCAAACAGTAATCACTGGCTAGTGCATTAATGCTAATGATTAGCCTCTTTCCCTGCTAAAGGACTTCACTTCAGAAACCCTTAAGTCTACTGCAGCTGAATCACTTCCCTTTCAGTTCATAACCAATCGTTTGACCTGCACTGAGTTCACAGGTGTAGCCTTCAGAAAACTTTCTCATTTAAATTGCTCAGTTTCTAAATAGCTTCAGTAAGACTATTCAGTACAGCAAATAGAGACATTTCAAATATTTATAGCCCTTGTTAACAGAACCAATAAAAGGTTTTTCAGAAAGATGAAAAGTGTATCCACAGGCCATCAGCGTGAATGGGATGTTATGTATCGCCGTCTGGAATGGATGAGGCAGTTTTCATGGCTGGAACCTTCTTCTGAGTGAACAAGTTAGTCTCAATGAGAAACCATTGGACAGTCACCAGCGGAGGGCAATGAATTGCAAGGACGTCCTCTTAGTCATGTCAGAATGGGCTGTTCATGTGCCATAAATCGTCTGGATCCATGCAGGACTTGGGAGAAGCCTCTACAAAATTCGGTGTTTCTGCTCCCACACGACTGAACCCACATATAATTTGTAATAAATCCCACTGCTGCCTCTCCCACGGGGCCCCTGACATCCACACAGACTCAGCCTTAGCAGAAACGGCACAGATTATCTTGTGGGTCGAGTGCCACCATAGTCGCGCTTTGTGTCGCAAAGTCATTTACTCTGCTGGAGCTGGCCGGAAGAGAAGAAATGGGCTCCTGTCGAGGAGATAAGTCTACCTTTTTATTTTTATCCCCGTACTCTGGCTCTAATGCTTCACATTAAAGTGACTCACAAAGGCCAGCCTTTTGTTTTTGGAGACACTAATAACTGTATGGTTAATTAACAAGTTAGTGCGACCTGGGGGGCTTGGATCAGAAGAAACCCGCCTCTGAGAGTATTGCCGATTCGGGGGCTATGAGTCTTTTGCGAGGGCTGCATAATGTGCAAATATATCTTTATTAGACAGCCAGAAAACTAAAAACAAAAGTCTCCACGGGGCTGCAGTGGGAGAACGGTAAACGCTTGTGATCTTTTCTGAAAAGGATACGTTAACAGTGCCATTTGGGATTTCTGTCCATTTATGTTTTTATAGGGAAATATTACAGGGGATATTAAAATGTGCAGTAATTGCGCAAAATAATCTGACCAGCAGAAGTGTGAAGAAGTCATTCGTAAATGTCAAGAATTGGGAGCTATAGATGTTGGTAGTGATGGATTAGATGATTAGAAGTCCCACCCCCCCTTGCTGAATGGCGCGGATTCATCAGGTGCTCGATAGAAAGTGTCCCGAGTGGCTTATTCCGTACAAGTCCGTCATAGACTCAAAGCATCTCATCCCTTTCAGGCGGATCCTGGGTAGGATCCGCAGTTGTCCTTCTCTCGTCTTCAGGTTCACGGGTGTGAGGCATGATCATGGAGGGAGAGGATTACTGCAGGGAGGTTGGTAAGGAGCATTGTGTACTCCTAAACCAGTGATTCGCCCCTGGATGCGTCAGGCTCTGTCTGCTCAGTGTTGATGTGTGTCTGCACATACACGATCGAACTCCACCTAAATCCTGCCACTGCCAGAGGCGGCCAGGGCTTGCAGAGCACACAGACCATCCAGAGGAGCCCTGCTTGGTAGCCAGATGTGTCCCTCTGATCTCAGGCCTTGATGCGGCCCCCATCCAGTTGATTCTCCATGCTGGTTGGGAGGATTTTCTTTGTTGCCACAATTGGTCTGGTGCCCTGCAGCTACCATGCCAGCGGAGCCGCAGCCTAGCTACCCGTGCACTGCCCCCATCACGGTAACCTCCCCCCCCAAGTGATATGCTGACAGTGTAACACTAGCACTACCTCACCATCATATAAATGAAGCACCACTTTTCTCCCGGGCTCTTACCGTGCATTTCAGCCCAGACAGGTGCCTTTCCTGTTCTCCTCTTTTGCTCAGCTGAGAGCACCATCCTGTGTGCTAATGGACTTTCCTGTGGCTTTGTGTACACCTCGTTCAGTCAGGAACAAAAATCCATCTCTGGTCTCCACTGAGAGTCCCGCTAAGTTCTCCTAGTCGGTAGCTGTCACTGAAAATTAAAATGAAATGTGGTCTGACGGCCCAAATCTTGAGGGTGAATCCTGAATCATTCCTCTCAGGATGAGCTTCCGGAACAGCAAGCTCCCCATTAGAGTCCGTTGTTTGCTTTATGATAAATGTTGTGTTGTCTTCTTTTCCTTTGGCATGTTCCTCTATGTGGTACCAAACCTTTTTTTGTTGTATTGAGGTAGTGCCCCCCCACCAGTATTCACACAGAAAAACAGTCTACAAAAGACCCACATTTGTCATCTGTGTCATTGCAATAGAAACCTACCTCTTCCAGGGACCTGATGAATTGAGCTGCCCATCAAAGAAATGCCCCAGTAAAGGCCACTGCCCAACTTTTACCCTAGGGGCATTAACAAACCCAATCTAAAGGCACAACCCTAACACAGGATCTGTCCTGGCTGGCTGGGTTACCCTTCATTAGATGTGTTCATCAGGCACAGCTGATCTCAGTTCAGATAATTGACCCCACTCTTTGTCCCCATGAAACACTTTAGGTTCCTCCCAGCAAGGGCTGGATATATAAGAAAACAGGAAAAACAGGAATTACGGCAGTGAAGCCCATGTTTGTCATCTTGTTTATCTAGCTTTTGAGAGCATTTTTAAGCGGAAAGCTTTTCCATCTGATGCCCTGCTGTCCGCCCCATGTGGAGGGAGACCACAGGTATCTGTCCATACTGTGTGTCCTGTCTCTAGCAGGAGGTCAAGATCCCACCCAGCTGTGTTTTTAACCAGACTAATATGCCCTCCAGCACAGGAAGCATATAGCTGCTTGGCTGTCATTGCAAAGGGGGGGTGGTTGTCCCAGCACCGACAGAGTTTGTAAATAACATCACTTTTTTCATTATGGTAATATGAACAATATTATAAAATACAGGAATGTTTCAGAAGGCAAAGCCCTCTACTCTAATCTACTCTGTCTAATCACCTACAGTAGTAGCTGTTTAAAATGAACTCTCTGTATGACAGAGAGACGGAGAACAGGAACAAAGGGGCAGCTCTCTGGGGGCAGGGGGGATACCAGTTGTTCATTTGAGTTAGAGAAAAAAAATCACACTTATGAGTGTTTTGAATTACCCGTTAATCCACAAGGGTGCAAGATGAAATCCGCCTTACAGCATCCAGTCCCTGTGTCCTGTGGACCTCGGCTCCAAGATCTCGAGTTTTTCCCAAGTATATATAAAGTGTGGAGATACATGCATGAACAATAATTAACACTTCTATAGGTTACTGTCTCCCGCTGTACGGTGCCTGATTTCCTCCCTGAGCTTCTGAAGGCTACGACAGCCTTTGATTCATTGTGATTGAATTTCACAGCTCGGATCGGTGTCTGGGATTCCTCCCTTAACAGTCCGCACTGTAGCTGAAGGAGATTGTTTCAGGACTGTCATCCTCCTTAGGGGGACTGAAGATGAGATCTGGGAGAGAGGCGCGTCTACCAAAGGAATGGCTTTCAAGTCGTGTTAAAAAAAGATCGGATTTATTAGTTGAGGATGGCTTTGATATGTTATATGAACACTGCAAGGTCATATCAGTTTGAGCTTTCCCTCCTGCACTGGAGAACGCACGTCCGTGGTTCACCTTTTTATTTCTGTGACCTCTGTCTTTAACTGTGGTTGATCAACAACTTTGGGGTGCAGAACAGGTGTCAACATTCCTGGATCTCCAGAACCACAGGGGCAAACTCAGCTCTACTGAAGTTATTTTCCCATGATAATTCATGTTCATGTTGTGACTTAAGTATTAATTTAAGTTTTTGATAAATTCTCTATATTAAGCAGGAATGAATATCAGAGGTGGACATTTCAGGTCCAGAAAGTAAAAATCCTGTCAAAGAGTTTACTTCAACCAACCATTTGAGTACTTTGTGACTGTGACTCTTTATAATCACCTGTTTGGTTGAAACAAAAGCCTGGTTTGATTTTTACTTTCTGGACTTGAAATGTCCACCTCCGCTGAAGATTTCAAGGAAACCCCATTGTGCCCAGAACTGTCAGCTGGGATATTCAGCTGCAAATGTCCTACTCACAATATTTGGCTATTCCTAGAGTAAGTCGGTAATGTTTTTTATCCACCATTTCTGAAAAACAATCCCTCACACTCACCTCATCAGCCACCAAAGTTATGTCGGACAAGATTTGCCCAAAGACAAACACTGAATCCAGATCCTGTGTTTGAATGGATCTACATGCTTCACTCCTGCAGCAGGTAGTAGGAGACTTTGTTTGCCTGATGTCTGTCTGTCAATATCAGTCCCCTTTCTGAAGACATGGCTTAAGGAAACCTCTCCTGCCCCATTGTCACGCATCAGCTATTTACTCATAACTTTACTGGACTGTTTCATGCTTTTGCACCATTTTCAGTTCAGTCTTTATTTACTTTCACCCACCTTTACAAGTTAGTCACAAAGCAGTTTGTACCAATCTCATTTTGTTGGGAAGTGGAAAAATCAATATTGGGAAAGACTCAAATCCCCATCAGCTTTAAAGCATGTAATGAAGGAGAACTCTTGGAAATCAGTGTCTCTGTGAGTGTGAACTGTGTAAATATTTCTGTAGTGATGTGCTGCAAAGGTGTAGTAACAAACCCAGACAGATGAAAAAGGTAAATGAACCTGTGAATTTAGCATAGCAATAACTGCTGTGTTTCAATCACTTAAAAAATTCTAAGGGTTATACTGTGAAAACCTTGCACTTCAATTTAAGCAGACATGCCTTCAAGATTTAAAGCTTCAGTTGCTGAAAATTGAAATTAAAAAATGTGGGATGAACTTAATATTTGTTTACATGAATTTTCAAAACTTCGGCTCTGTTGAGCTGTGAAAGATCTGCAAATATTTGCTTTATTTAGCCTGTGACGCTGCATAGGACAAAAGGTATAGAAAATGGGTGGAACTTAATTTAGCTTTTGTCTAAAGTGAGGTGAGGCGAATATCTCATTATAAACAGTAGCACCTCAATTATCAAAGCAGACATATACAACGTTATGCATTTTATGTTATTTATAATGTAATTGAAAAGCTCTGTCTTTGAATCCAATGTCATAATCAAGACTGAGTTGTGTCACATTGTGTGATAGATTTTGACTGTTTTAGGGGTGTTTATGACACATTTATACATCAGTTGGTATATAATAATGTGCAGGTGGAGAGCTGCTGTGGGGGGGGCCCTCGGCCATGTTCATCATACGTAACCACGCCCACAGTAGCCGGAGCCCATGTCTGCATCATGTGACGGGGTAACGCCCTCTCTCTTTACTGAGGGCATGAGGCCACACATTTACATTGTTACTCCACAGCGGCTTCTGAAGGACGTCCCATTAACTTGTCAGTGGGTGTTACTGGCATAATTACTGGCTCTGTGTACCATTGAGCCAAACTAACAGCGGGGGCTCCGTCACATACCATTGGTGGAGCCTTCGTTAACTTACACGTCGAGTGGGAAGTGTCCACAGTGTGCAATTTCAGTGCTTAATAGAAGCAGAGAAAGTGATTAAGAGGATCCCAGTATGGTGCTGCAGCGAGACCCATGAAGCATCCAGAGAGCCCCAATTCCCTGCATGCTCTCACGCTGCATCCCTGCGTTTGCTGCTGCCACGGGTCTCTGGGCTCCCCGGCAGTGCAGCAGGTGGGTGGCCGGGAAGACTCTGAGCAGGCCGCATATTGGCTTCTCTTGCCTCGCTTCCCGCTGTTATCGCACTGACAAAGTCTGGCCTGGGGAGAGGCCGGGCATGCCCAATACAGGATATGAGCCAGGCTAACCGTCTGGCCCATTGAGCTGAGGGTGAGGGTGAGGGGAGGCTGCCCTTCATCCCAGAAGCAATGGGGAGTCTTGTGTTCTATTGTCTTGTTCTTCCATTTTGTTTTTCCAGCTTTTGATCATGTTGAGACATAATTAGCCGGGTTATCCGTGCCCTCACTGGGAGCCCAGGTAAACTGTCATTGCCTTATTCCCAGAGACAGCAGTGCTGAGATGACTCATGGGCAGAGAAGCGGGCATTAAAGAAGCAGCCACGCTTCCGCGGCATTCTGTCTGTAAGACTGTCCTCTTGTAAAGCACAAGAAATTGGTGGGGGGCACTAAGCCCCTTCAAGCAGGCCTTTATAGTGAGGCAGAGGGACTGGTAAACTATCTAACATTACTGTAAGAATCCGGTCAGGGACAGAGAAGGCCGTGCAGAGGTTTGGGGCACTTTTAGACCCTATGCATGTTTTCAGAATAGATGGAGGCAGGTCAACTCATCTGCTTGTCAGTGTGAGACGTCTCCCTGCACTGGACTGAGCTTTCACTAAATAAAGGCTTATTCCTGTCATGGGCACTGTGCTGAGAAGCATCATTGACTTTGTCTGGTTTCATAAAGGTTAGTTAACTGAGCTTTGCTTATGAAACAGTCCAGATCATCTGGGCACGGTGCCTTGCGGTACCTGGCCTTCATGGGTCTCCATGGGTCACATGGCCTCAGGGGAAACAGCAGCGGTACTATTAGTAACAGAAAGCCAGTTTTGGCTTTTGCAGCAGCTGGCTCAGTTGGCCGCAGGGACTTGTGGATGTGTGGCAAAAGCGCTTAGTGAAAGTTTAACGCAGCAGTGCACCTTGGGATTTAACCTGATACCCTTCAGTGGTACAGAGGTCAGTATATTGTGGGTAATTTTTAATAAACCGCAGTTCACCAGAAGCCCAAGTCCAAGGGGTCTGGGTTTAACTGCTAACAGTGAAGACAGATTAGGGGAGAAGATGTCCTAGAATTGGTTAATGAGCAGAGGTGATTCAGTTCCTGTGGTACACTCTGTGAGTGTACACCATGATGAACCATGCTGCACATGCTCCATTTGTCCTTGCTCTGAAGACTGCACTCCAATTACTGCCCATCTTAAATTCTGCTGACGTTCGGATTCTGGGCACCATTTCAATCTGGCCTTTTGTGAATAGAAGAAATAGGAGCAGATCCGCATCATGCTTTTGTCTTCTCATCTCCCAGGACTACCAAACTCGCGAGGTTCTACAGAATTGGTTTAGGAGCTGCTGCGTGGTGATACTTCACGTTTGAAGGCCCTTAAAGGGCCAGAGCATGTGAAACATTTGCCATCCCGTCCAGGCAAGTGGGCGGCAGCTCTCCCAGCGAGTGGGCGGCTGGCTGGCCGTGGGCTGGGTGTTGTAAACAGGCGCTCTGGTGTCCGGGCACAATATGCCGCTGTGCCGGGGATTCCCCGTTGGTGCCAAGCTGGCCTGTCTGCATCAGGTACCAGATGGTAGCAAGTGTGCTGACCCAGACGCTTGCCATTTCTGAGCCTGGGAGAAACATGAACTGAGTCGGAGAATCTCAGGTGGCACGGCTGCTTGGGGCCTCACCTGGTGAGTTCGAACAAGAACGGCGGCTTTTTGTTGGGCTGCCAACCAAACAGCTCGTTCTGTTGGCTGTGCACCAGCAGGTGGCAGTAGGCATGGATTTTAGGGCATAGACTAGCACCTGAGACTGTACAGATGCCCTCCTCAGCCCCCCCTGCAAGCAAGCGGGGAAAGATCTAACATAAAGGGTGTCGGAACCTGACAGGGGGGATTACAAAGATGGTCAAATCAGAAAACAACTAAATCTACTTATCATTTGCCAGTTTAATAAATAGTAAATGATGACAATAACTGCTAGCACAGATAATCTCTGGAGTTAACAATGCCGATGGCATTTCTAAGTCTCCGCATTTCGATAAAACACTTTCCACCTTAATTCTTCCCTGACTCTGATTTTTAACGAGGATGAATAGAAGGGCAGAATCGATTTGGCAGGATCATCTGGCCTGGACCTGGTCCCCATTACGGTAAAACATCTGATGCAATCCAGGTCTAAGACTAGTTCTGTCTACCACGGATGGAGGGCTGCGGGGGGGGTGTGGGGGGTGTCGTAGGATATAGCGCCGTTATGGCAAAGCCTTCCTCTCACATGCCACACCGTCTACTGCCTTTCCGTAGGGGTGGCAGAGGTGTAAAAAGTACTGAAAAATGTTACTCAAGTGAAAGTACAAGTAATGAGTGAAAATTTAAAAGCAAGAATGAAAACTAGAGATCCTTGTTTACGTTTTTAATCTCTAAAAACATAAAGTGAATGAACCACATACAAGCTTTTGCATTTCAAGACATTTGCAACTACCGACCAGTATCGCTTCTTTTCTTCCTTTCAAAAATCCTTGAACGCACAGTCTACAATCAGCTATCGCTTAACTTATCTCAGAACAACCTCCAGGATCCTAACCAGTCTGGCTTCAAAGCAGCACACTCCACAGAGACTGCTCTCTTAGCA
>JAODKE010000028.1:1067494-1088782 GCA_026779605.1 Mormyrus hasselquistii | reverse complement strand
CACTGCATCCCCGGTAAATTAAAATCACCCATTACTACCACATCATTTTTATTGCTCATAATCCTAATATCACTGTATATTCTAGACAAACTCTTAATGTGAGCACCACAGTGCATTTAAAGGATTGTTTAAGCCAGTGCCTTAGTTTTTGAGCCCCTTACGCTCAGGTACGGGCAGCCGACGGGCAGGTTTGTGCTCTGGAGGAGGAGAAGGAGCATTGTTGCTTTTTGGGGGTCCTCAGCCCCAGCCATCGAAGGCCAGGCCCCTGTGAGTTTGAAAGCAGGGCTCAGCATTTTAAATCAGAGTATTACTTGCATTATTACTTGTTCCGATTGCATAAGGAAAAATGATAGGTTGAGAGAGATAACCAATCAGATTGTAGAGGAGCTGGGTCCAAGCAAGTAGATGAGGCAGGACCAACCAATCAGATGTCTTGGCCCGCCTCCTCTAGTTGCTTCGATCCTCCTCCCCTATAATCTGATTGGTTGTCTCTTTGAACTAATAATTTTTCCTTCTTCCCTCAGAACATTTTTGTGTAAGTAAAACTTCCACAAGCCAGCAGTAGAGCTAAGATGAAAGCCAATATATGTTTCCATACTGGAAATACACACCAACAAAGCGAAGTAGCTTTTCCTTATCTTTAACAAATGCAGCCTCTTGTGACTAGATTAGAAACCTAAGGATGAAGGAGCATTCCTTCTACTGGAGGGAGGAAATGGTTGGCTGGGGGGAGCCCAGGCCACGGGGAGGCTGGCTAACAAGGACCCCTGCGGTGGGGACCGGATACAGAGCTACTGGGTTATGGGATAATAGACAATGAAACTCTCCCTATGTGGAGAAGGAATTCCATTGATATTCTGGGCAAAAGATAAGAAAAAAATGGGAAAGGGCTTCCTGACATGAAGAACTGCTGTTATTTTAGTCACTGGGGTTGCAAGGTGTGCTTTGGGTTTGCAATTCATCAGGTACCTTAGTGCTCCACTGGGGAGCTCTGCCCTGCAGTGATATGTATTAGCTGGAAATTGTGTGTGTGTGTGTGTGTGTGTGTGTGTGCGCGCGAGTACCTGTGTCTGTGTGAGTGTGTGTGTGTGTGTGTGTGCGCACGTGTACCTGTGTCTGTGTGAGTGTGTGTGTGTGTGTATGTGCGCACGTGTACCTGTGTCTGTGTGAGTGTGTACCTGTGTGTGTGTCTGTGTGAGTGTGTGTGTGTGTCTGTGTGCGCACGCGTACCTGTGTCTGTGTGTGTGTGTGTCTGTGTGCGCACGCGTACCTGTGTCTGTGTGTGTGTGTGTGCGCACGCGTACCTGTGTCTGTGTGAGTGTGTACTGTACCTGTGTGTGTGCGCATACTTGAGCAGGCATACCTTACCTTATGGGGACACAATGTCCCCACAATGTGATGATTACCCGTTTTTTTCCCATATGGGGACCAATTTCCTTTAATAAAAATCTGTGACTGCAATGGAAAAAAACTAAAAATGCAAAACTATTTTGCTTGGTTACTTATGGTTATGGTTAGAGCTGGGTAGGGGTTAAGGTTGTCATAGTTATCGTTAACATTTTTCCTATAGAAATTCATGAGCAGTTCCCATAAAGACATGTTTACCCGACATGTGTGTGTGTGTGTGTGTGTGTGTGTGTGTGTGTGTGTGTGCATGCATCTTTTGCCTCCATCCTGCCCCCCTTCCTGTTCTTGCTACTATCTGGGTTTTTTGACCTAGACCAGTAGGTGAACAAACCAACATGGGTTTCGGAAAGAAGCATCTGCTTGAAATTTATTGCGACAGATCTCCAGTGATTTGCTCTTCCTAAGGGCCCTGGTCATGGCCCTGTCTTTATGAGGGGTTAGGGCTCTTTAAGGAATGAGACCCACCTGCCAAATTTGCCCCAGATCTGTGTCATTTTAGGCTTTAATGCTTTCTTTTCAGTCAAGCAGGATGGTGGATAAATGTTGGGGAGGATAAGTAGTGAGGAGGTGACAAGAGAGATGGGGATGAGGAGGGTCAACACCAAATGACGTCAACGCATGTGAACGAGAATGAGAAGAAAAGGCCCTGCAGCCCCATGGCAGTGTCTCGGTGACGGACACATGGGCCAGACTGAAGCACCATGACGACATAAGATGAGGCTCCAGCGGACCACATTTAAAATGCAATCAAAATGCAAATTCACACCTTGTCATTCCACAACAAAGAGCCAGCATTCAATGCAACACTGAAAAAAAATACAAAACACACAGTCCGCCGGTTTGCGTGAAGACAGATATTCACTCGTAGAATCTCGACCAGTGATGCAAATTACATAATTAAAAAAAGGGGTTGCAGACTTGAATGAAATATGAAATCGTTCATGATAATAGGACAGTGATGCATAAATCCAGAATAAGCCGCTGAATTATAAATCAAGGTCCTTTAAAACTGGGTGTAACAATATTGCCCTTCAAAGTAAATGGTTTCTACAAAAATTTATTCCTTATAAATATTAAGGAACTCAGTATAGACTAAATTACATCACTTTTCCTCTGACAGGAAGTATATTACGCTTTGCGTTGTGAGCTGAGTGATGGGCAGCGTGATGAGTGAGCGTGGCGTTCCCTTTCCATGCTGAGAGTGAGCGCATTCACCGCACGACAGATGCTCCCCTGTGGAATGAAGTCCATGTCCCATCATAGCCGGAGGTTTTGGAAAGTCAAACGCCACGCAGTCTCCCGTGAATGCTCTCTGGCGCTTAACATTCTCACGGCTTTCCTGCCGTCCAACCGCATCGCCGTCTCTGTCCAGCAACCTGTCTGCGGTCAGTCAGGCTTAGCGAATGATTTAGGTTAATTAACTTGGTGATGGCGGTAAGCATATTCACCAGTATGAGCCATGAACAGCATTCATTCTTTTCAAACATTATTGTCTAGATGGCTACAAGGTCTAATAGTGAGAAGACCTGCATACATCTCTATGTGATTAGACAGTACACGTTGTGTTGAGTACATTGTGTATAATGAAATAAATACAATGGGATAAAGGATACAAAGGCTAAAAAGCAGTGAAGTTTCAGCCTGTTTGTCTGTATTAGTGACTCTGTACTGAAGCAATCAGGGAGGACACCATCAGACTAAGTGTGGCGCTGCACTGCGACACAGCGCCGCCGGCCGCCGTCCGACCAAGCATAGCGTTGCATTGTGTCACGCTGGCCATCATTGGACTGAGCGTGATGTTGCATTGTGACACACTGCCCCGAATTGCTATCGCGGTCTGCATGGAGACTCTGGGATCCAACCGTGAGGAGGTGCCCCCACCCCCCCCCACAGCCATTATTTACACAGCTTTTCGCCAGAGCCTGTCAGGTTACATGGGACACCGCGGGGACCTCTGCCACCCCTGTGCAGCCGGGGTTACTATGATTTTACCATGCCGTGACCACATGGGCTGTTCATAGGACAAGAAACAGGGCTGCTCATGTAGCCATACGTCATCGGCTGCTGCTCTTCCGCATCGCCCTTGTCCCGTGCTGAGCTCAGGTGTTTCGGAGGAACACCCCACGCATACAGCAGACCTACGGCTGTGATGTGCTGACATCACACTGGTCCTTCACAGCTTGGGCCTTCCCTCCAGGCAGTGGGATGCAGAGACTGATTTCCAAGCACATGCCATTTCACCCACCTAGAAAAGTGGCTCATGGCTCAAAAAAGTAGTGAGCATTAAATCAGGAATTGAGGTTCATACCCATATCCATTTTCTGAAACTGCTTGTCCTATTCAGGGTCATGGGGGGGGGGGTCCAGAGCCTATCAGCACAAGGTAGGGAACAACCCAGGATGGGGGGTGGACAACCCCTCACAAAGCACACTCAGTCCCTGTTCACTCCTACACACACACACACACACCTATGGGCAATTTGGAACTTCTAATTAACCTCAGCGTGCTTTTGGACTGTGGGGGGAAACCCCACAATGACACAGAGCAAACAGGCAAACTCACATGGACTCAAACTCAGGTCCCATTGGAATGAGGTGACCCTGCTAACCACTGCAGCACCACACCGCCCCCTTTGCATCCATATCAGATATAAAAAAAAGTCTCCATAATACTGCACCATGAAAGTCCAACAAAGATGTTTTGATGTACAGCTTAAGATCTGATAAATTTCATAAGAACTCTGTACAGCTGTAGATAACCCCAGAAAACAGCCGTCTATGCAAAACTGTCAGAATACCCAGCGGGAAAGTGAAAGAAAGAATTGGGACTGCAGCCACAGCACCAATTAGTTTGCTGTAAATCACTCTAAGAGCTGCCATCAAGACAGCGAAAAGTATTAAGGAAGAGAAGTGCTGTGGATTGGCTCACGTTGGTCTAGACAGTTTGGCCACTGAATGGAGTGTGATGGCCAGCTTCTCGCAAATCTACGGGAATGTATTTAATTGCATGAGCACTAGTATAGAACTGCATTTCAACAGGCTAGGAAGTCTACACAAAAAGCTTTCACGCTGACCAGATTCCCTCATGGTTTGTTCTTCAGCTAACAGAGTGGCCAGTTCACTGCGGCCCCAATGTGGTGGTTGTATAAAAAGGCACAGGAAACGGGTCAGCAATGCGGGTAATTGGCCTTCGTGTAGGCAGGGCAGGTGCGAGCCGGGTGCAAAGGCCAGATGCGCAGAATGGGAGCCAGGCCGGGCTGGTTGTGTAGACGCAGAGAGTGTGACCGCCGGGCTGAGGCTGGTGTCGCTGCTATACCGGCTGAATACTGCCACTCATAACAGCACGCAGGGGCAGCCAGGGTGGGTGATGGTTTAATGGCAAACTTGTATGCTGACAGTAAACGATTAAAGTCCTAGCTACTTAATCTGGTTAACTCTAGTCAAGCACCGGGCTGTACAGTTTTCTGAATTTCCTTCAGGATTAACAAAGTACATCTTAATCTTAATAAATGGGTGAATGGGTAGGAAGCTGTCTTTGGTGAGTTAATCTGCCTACTTTTTAGTTACTGCTGCTGTGTACTGGAATGCTTCTTGGTCCTTGTTCAGTGGGATATGCTTGGGCTTAGCGGACTAAGCCACTGCGCACAGCCCTTACCCCCCCAGCTCCCGGTGCTGCCCTTTCCCGCCAACCTTGCTCTCACCTGCATGGGTGTCATGTAGAGCAACATGGGGGAGGCAAAGTTTTATTGTTATTATTGTACTGCACTGCAACCCAATCCACCCATTAAGGTTGAGCTGATGGTTAGTGGAGCCCCTGTACGTGTTCAGTGTGTTGTGTTGAATTGCCTTAGATGTATCCAGCCTGGGGCGGCCCGACTCGGGCCCCAGTATCCCCGTGTGAGTCATCCTGGGCAGCGCTCCTGGCTGACTCTGCCTGCATCACCATGATATTTCTATAAAGTGCACTTAGGCCTTTCTGAAAACAGCCAGTGTGCTTCCGGTGGACCAGTTTAAGGCAAGTTTGGAAGGGGGTGCAAAATGGCTGCCCGGAGGCCATGGCCGCCCAGGTTCACTCGGCATTCCTTTAACGTAGCATTCAGAGGCCGCAGGATTCAGTTTCAGCCCTCGATTGGAGTCTCTTCAGATGGTATTTGCCCTGAGGCAAAGGGGCTCTCTCAGGAATAACTCCAAATCTGCTGGGTCTGTTGGCACTTAGTCATCCTAGCAGTGCCAGCTCAGTTTGGCCGGGTGATGTCCGGCTCACTCGCACCCGCAGGGAACATTATGCTTTACGTGAGTGCAGTTAATACTGACTAGGCACCTTTAGTTCTGCTGTCCCGAAATAAGAAAATTGGATGGTTTTCTCATGAGCAAAAGAACGTGGTTCTGATTTGAAACCATGGCAATTATCACGGCGACGGGCTCCTCCTGGCCCCAGTGTGCCAGAAGCTGTGGTTGTGGCAACCAGCAAGGGGACTGATGCCATCACAAAATTTGGTGGGGGGGGGTGAGAAGGAAAAGTGGCTCCATGCTTTCAGTGAGACTTAAAATGTCGCTAAAACACATGTTTCAATTCCGTGTGAAGCTTTTATCAATCTCCTCTATTATTAATCTCATCCAGAAGCCCATCTCCATAACGCAGTCTGCCCCCCTTCCTTAGCTGAAGAAAGTGGGAGGGTTGACTGACAGGCTGTAATTAAAGCAGCTCGACAACTTTATGAAAGAGTGGCTCATTTGAATAGGTATGCTCTGATTGGCTGATGAGAGCAAGGCAGAATGAAGGGGCGGGCTTGACTGGAGTCAGAGATATTAAATTTACAGGATCATTTCTGTAAGACACGTCTCACACTCTTCCTCTCGGTTTCTGTAAGAAATGATCGGCATTCGCATTACCGTTATCACTAGCATTGAGAAAAGCTTCTGCCTTCACTCTGCACAGTGTAAAAAGAAATGACGTAGATGTGAATGATTGTTAATGTCTGTATTTGTAACATTTTTCATTTCCACATTTAACCAAAGCTTTTTATGATACATTTTTAGATGCAGCTCTCTTTACATTTTATTTGTTTGTTGTAGCTCGATCATACAATTTGCACTTTTTTTGTCCATTGAAATTTTTTTATGGTTCTAGAAGTAGTGAGGTATATATATTTTGAATAATATATTTTGATTCGTAATCAAATTCAGTTTTTATAAACACTTGACTGTTGATCTCAGACACAACCATGTGTTTAAAATAGATGCACGTATTTTATTTAGCAAACATCACAGTACTGTAGCGTCACAAACACAAAGCTGTACACAAAAGGAACCATCACAGCACCAACACAGGGATCTAGAAATGTAGTCACTACACGTCTGACACTCTTCCCCTCAGTTTCAGTGCACTCTCATCTTCGATGGCTGGGTGTCTACCATAAACTACACCTGCACTTAAACTAGGCTCAGATACAGTCTCGTTTTGAGCTAGATAAGAGTTGAAAACAGCATACAAACACAAGTAAGCACAGCGACATATGCCAAGTAGCGAAAGCCCTGTACATCCTCCATGTTCACATGTGGCTTACTTGCGTGAAAACAAAGGCAAAGCATTCTTAATTCCCGCAAAGAATAAGCAATTCGGAAAGGAGACATCGAGACGAGGAGAGCTAATCGGGGAAGGGTCACGAGTACAAACAAATCGAAGCTCACTGATGTAGGCATAACAAAATGATTATGAGTATCTGCACTAATGTGTTTACAGAAAGATTAGTTGTCAGAGACCCGGTGAAATGTTTCTCCAAAGAAAAAAAAAGATCCGTGGATGAAAGACAGAAGCAGAAGCAGATTTTTGTGTTACTAAATGAAAACGTATTAGTGCGAACGAGGCCTTAAAGAGGCTGCATGTGAATCCGGCAACTAGCAGACTGTAATTCTTTCAGGGCAACATTCAGAATGCTGCTCAATACACCTTCCCTGGTCTATTATTTTATACTGTAGTTTAAATAGCTAATGCAAAGTGAAGACATTTAACAACTGTGTCATATTTAACATGTATTAAGACATCATATAATCATATAATCAGATAATCAAACAAATGCATGGAACCTCTATATATTAATAATTCACAATATATTTGCAAATATTCAGAAATTACAGCTCAGACAACGGCTGACAAAGTCTGTTATATTATTGATTACATATTGTCAAGCAGGCAAGGAGGCGAATGGAGCCGGACGGACAGGGTAAACGGGGTTTAATTTGGAAGCACGGCAGACAGGCACGAACATGCATTGACAATATACAATGACTGATCTGACATACTAGGGAAAGACACCGACTAAATACACCAGCTAAGCGGGGATTAACAGGACACAGGTGATCACGATCAGGGCATCACACGAGGAAATGAGGTGGGCGTGGCACACGGGAGGATCGTACGGAGCGTATCATGACACATATTATGTAAAGGATATAAATAGCTCTTGTGTCCTTTTGACAAAGTGTTCACCAGGTTCAAAACATGCAGGATCTTCTCTATTCGTAACCTCTCCCTCCCCTCCCCTTGCTATCCCATGTCTTCTCTATATTTATGGCTTGAGTAAATGTTGAGAATGTGGCATCCACCATATTTTTCCACCAAACCAGCCGCTCCAGGGGCAAGGTGTCCTTTACATACAGTATTTCCTTTCGAATCCAGGAGCTGCCTGACTGACTCTACAGGTGTGGGCCATAACCCCTTCCAGCTGTGTTGCAGGTCCAAGCCAGGACACTTTACTGGGCCATTGCCAGGATTTTCTGGGTAGTTATAGTGGCATTCAGTCACCATGTGTGGCTGGAAAATTGTTAATTTCCTTTGGACAGTTAAATTAACTAGGAAATTCGATATATTATACATGTGGCACGATGACAAAAGTGGAAGGACAAAAACGTGGAGGCGAGAACAGCAACGTTTTAATTTACTTAGTCCTGATGTCACTCCTCTGGGAGGCAAGAGCGCAACGGAAAATCAATTTATGTCTGCGTAGCAGGTGGGCATTAAAGCGGCCGTGCTGCGAGGTCCGCAAACCCAGAGACAGTTTGGAGTCGGTCCCAGATAACATGTCCTCAAAGATGAGAGCGTTCTCCAGGCGTGTGTTTAAATCTGAGATATAACCCTACCTGAATCTTTTTTTCATATTTATAACTGTAGCATCTGGATTATTATTTAAAATCCCTGGTTTTAGTTTAATTATGAAGCTTGCAAGCGTCCTACTGTATATACAGTAAAGTAACCACAAGATTCTGATTCTGATATACCAGGAGCAGAGTTGGGTAATTCAGCTCCAGAGATCAAAACTCAGTCCTACGCCCCTACAGGCAGGGGACAAGACGACGATGGGGAAGGTGGATCGACGGAGATGGGTCAGGAGCGCAGTACAGGGCAAGCAGACAGGGCAGGCAGGGCAGGCGGGAGAGGGCAGGCAGGCAGGGCAGGAGGGAGAGGGCAGGCAGGCAGGGCAGGCGGGAAAGGGCAGGCAGGCAGGGCAGGCAGTAGAGGGCAGGCAGGCAGGGCAGGCGGGAGAGGGCAGGCAGGGCAGGCGGGAGAGGGCAGGCAGGCAGGGCAGGCGGTAGAGGGCAGGCAGGCAGGGCAGGCGGGAGAGGGCAGGCAGGGCAGGCGGGAGAGTGCAGGCAGGCAGGGCAGGCGAGAGAGGGCAGGTAGGGCAGGCGGGAGAGGGCAGGCAGGCAGGGCAGGTGAGACAAACAGGCAGGACGCAGTAGGCAGGGCAAGCGGGAAAGACAAAAGACAAAAGACAAATGAATGCTCACTAAGGCTCCAGGACATGGCAACAATATTTTGCAACATGTGTTGCGTGTCATCTGCTTAAGAAGTGGAGCTAATCAATGGCGATTGCCTGCTGCTGCCACGTCCCGCCCATGTGGGCGTGACAACAGGGTTGCATTTATGATTTTTGCAGATGATTTGGTCCTGGTGGCTTCATCGAGTATGCACTGGAGTGGTTTGCAGCTGATTGTTGGGATGTGGATCAGCACGTCCAACTCTGAGGTTATGGTTCTCACCCTGGAAAGGGTGGATTACCTCCTTCTGGTTGAAGATAAGTTATTGTCTCAAGCAGAAGAATTTAAGTATTTTGAAGTCTTGTTCACAAGAGAGTGAAGAATGGAGTAGGTGATCAACAGGAGGATCGGTGCAGTGTCAGCAATTATGTGGACATTGTACTGGTCTGTTATTGTGTAGAGAGAGTTGAGCCTGAAAGAACATAAGAAATTTACAAACAAGAGGAGTCCATTCAGCCCATCAAGCTCGTTTGGGGAGAATTCAAGTAATAGCTCAGTTGTTAAAATCTTATCTAGCTCTGATTTAATGGAACCCAATGTTTTAACTTGCACTATACTAACAAGAAGACTATTCCATATTCTAACTACAAGTTGTGTAAAGAAGTGCTTTCTCTAATCCAATTTAAAATGTTCTCCCACTAATTTTCACTTCTGGCCACGCATTCTTGTATTTGAACTAATATTGAAGTAAGTCAATCTACATTCCTACCCTAACCAATGTCACGAGCTTGGTGTAGTGACTGAAAGAATGAGACCGCGGACACAAGCAGCAGAAATGATTTTTCTCCATAGGGTGTCTGGGCTCACTCTTAGAGATAGGGTGAGGGGCTTGGACATTTGGGAGGGGCTTAAAGTAGAGCCACTCCTTCTCTACATCAAAAGGAGCCAGCTCAGGTGGTTCAAGCATCTATTTAAGATTTCTCCTAGATGGCTCCTTGGGGAGGTGCTTTGGGCATGTGCATCCAGGAGGAGAGCCCCGGGCAGACACCCTGGAGAGATTATATGTCTTGCCTGGTCTGGGAATACCTTGGTATTCCCCTCAGAGGAGCTGAAGAGGTGGCTGTGGAGAAACTGGTCTGGGCATCTCAGCTTAGACTTCTGTCCCCATAAAGGAAAGGGGCGTGATTCCATTTTTTTATGGTAATAGGGTAACTGGGGTACAGTGAAAAAATCCGACGTGAATTTCAATGTCTTCACTGGACTCACAAATCCATGACAAAGTAATTTCACGGCTGTGCGATGTTGGGAAGTACACAGGAATGCCCTTCATGCTGGACAACAACAGGGCTTGGCAGGGGCTCTGTGGTTATGTGGGTAAGTAAAATGTGCCATAAATTTACACATCCATTCCTGAAGCCTTGGGCTGCAAGGCATTCCTTTGAAACACTTAAATCAGGGGTCTCCAACTCTGGTCCTGGAGAGCTACTATCCAGTAGGTTTTCTATCTTTCCTGGCTTCTAATGAGCCACACTAGTTCTCAGGTAAATACCAGGAGCAGGTGTGGCTCACCAGAAGCCAGGTAAGATAGAAAACTTACTGGATAGTAGCTCTCCAAGACCAGAGTTGGAGACCCCTGACTTAAATTAACAAAAAGGAAGGTTAAATCCTGCATCATATTATCATAGATAATATCTTACTCTATTTCTAAAGTCATATTTCCAGTCATAATTTTATGAGCCGGTTGTCTAATCAGCTTCTCTGGCCCGGGCTTCTGCTCCCGCTTCTTTTGGTTAAAACAGCATTGGAGGCTTCAGCAGTAGCACAACTAGCTAATCTCTGCTAAAAGGACCTGCTTGGGACAGAATGAAGTCCAGGCTCATCATCATTTATTAATGTTTATTAATTCTCTAATTAGATGGCTTTGGTCACGGAGGTATGTTTCTTTTTCTGCTTGAGTGTTGGAGTTTGGGGTAATTGGAATCCAGGGTAACTGGTTCATCGTGCTCATCCCCCCCAGCCCAACCCTTGAACTCTCTTCTTGGATGAGCATGAGGGCTCCATTTGCCCTCCTAGGAAGTGCCTTCTGCCACCGTGGATTGTCCCAATGTCATTTTAATGTGGTCAGAGATACTACAGCCAGGCCCTGACTCTGCAGATTGAGTTTCCCAAGGGCCAAGTGGGCGTCCCCTGGGAATTTTGAGTTTGGGGCAAAGTAATCTGGTAAGAAATTAAGCGATCTGGGTGGGTCCTGAGGGTGGGGACATGGGCAGGGACTGTTTGAACCAAAGAAATCTAATGTCATCCTGACCATGATCATCCTCAAAAACATGAAGAGCGACTGATTAGGCAGCCAAACTGTAAGAAAATGCACAGCAGCACGCTGGGCAAGTCTCTTCGGAAAAAGGTCTCCGACAAACAAATCATAATGGTAATTGTTTTTATTATAATAATAATCATCAAGAATAGGCTGCTTTTCTGGATACTGTGTTTCCCTGTTGTCCATGATAGATGTGGCCCTTACAACCGTTGTTAATGTTACTTATGCCGCAGTTGCTTGGAGAGACTATGGGAACTGGTGACAGACCATCTGGAGTGGGAGAACCTAGTAGAGACTATTTTCATCAGAGCTTCCGCACGCTTGCCCCAAGGCCTCCAGGTGACTTAGTCATCTTGGGTCTCCATGGACCACTCAGTGTTACTCATGGCATCCTGCAGATCGTGGCAGCTGGCAGATACATTTTTATGCGAATTGCCTGTTGGCCTCCCTAGTGAGCGGCCTTCATCTTGTTTCCATGGAGAACATCAAGCTAAGCCAAACACGTGAAAGCAAATGGACGAATCCAGCTACGGATGAATTCTTTCTTTATTGCAATAACTGTGAATCTGTCTAGTCACTGCTGGAAGCCCGATGTACTTGATTTAGTCATATTATACTTCATCACCTTTCCTGCTTTTACTTGGCAGGCCCTTAGAAATATCACGCAGAGACAGACTGAGTGCAGGAGTAATGCTGTGGTGATTGTGGGACTGACACAGGTCGCAGTGCCGGATCATGCTGCCCTCACTGTCTTTCACCAAAGAGAAAGGAGCATGGTGGCTGGTCTGCTTGCCAGGAATAGGTTCAGAACCTTGTTAAGCCAAATCTCGGACTTCTCTGGTACCCACTTCCTCTAACACTCAACTCAGCCCCTCCCCCCCCCAAAAATGGGAGGTGAACTTCTCCTTGAGTGTCAATGATGATCTGTAGCCCCCCACCCCACCTGTGCTCAGTCTGCCGTGAGAGAAAAGCTCCCCATCGCAACACATTTGGGAGCAGAAATTAGGGAAAACCATGAAAATCAGCAAGAAACAGATAACAGCAATAACAACAATGCTGATCGCAGTAAGTAATTGCACATTTTTCTGACGAATCGTGCATCTCTTTTAAAGTGGATTAAATCATGATGGTGAGACTGAAATGAATAACTGTGTTTTAAACTGATTTTAAATCACTATATTAGTGGGGCTTGGTTTGCTCTTTTCCCTTGTCGGAAAGGCCAAGACACATCCTGCAGAGATTTCAGTCAGAACATGAATGATGCATGAAGGACCTTGGGAACAGCAGAACGGAGAGTGTCCGTTTTGGGAGTCGACCTATATCAGCGCAGGCTGGAACCTCACTGAGGTCACAGTCCATTGTAGGAATGCATGTCCCATCTTAACCCTTCACTGTGTTTCTAAAGGATGCTCAGGACAAGACGACAAATGTTCAGCGGACCTGAAGCTCTAAGACTTGTCTGACAAGGATTAGACTAAAAATGGACTTATTTTTGTAGCTCAAATATGAAGGGTAAAAATCTTATCTGTAACTATAGAAAGAACTGTCGGAAATTTCCGGAAACGTTATTCCTCCCACTTAGATAATAACTTTGAAATTGCTTTCAATGGCAGCCTCTTCGGGGGTCTGTTTTTTTCCTCCCTTTCACTAGCAAATTGCAGGGAATAAATCAATCTTACTTAGAAGCTTTCCAATATATACTTTAGGGTTGTCACTGTATGAAATTGGAGTTCAGACTTTCTTTCTTGTTTATTATTTTCTGTCTTCTTGTGTTTCTTTCCATCCCTAGCAGGGAGCATGGGGTCAAAGTTCAGGCTGTCCTGATCCATAAGGCATGAGGGCGGTAAATCAGAAGACAGGATATTGGGAAATGGGGGAGTGTACTGGCTAAAAAGTCTGACAGAGGGCTTCAATGGGGCAAAGAAAAGAATACAGTCAAACATGAAGTGGAGGCTGTTTGCCTGTGTCTGCTAGGGGGGTGAATTCAAACCCATTTCCTAAAATAGTCCAAATGGCAGAGCTGTACTGGCAGTCACCATGGTTACAGGGCCGGCATGGGGATGGGGGGGCTCAGTGGATAGTGGCTCTGAGCCGGCTCCCTGTGGACCTGGCACCAGCGGTGCTGTGTCTAACACGGCATGTAAGGCACAGAGTTCCTGGGGGGTGTCCGTGGGCCGCAGGTGCCCCTGCTGGGTCATGCTGTGATGTCCTGCATTTGAACGTGTTGTCGGAGCATGGAGATGTGTGGAAGATAAAGGAGGTGACATCCAGTGCTTGGGGGGGGGGTACAAGAGACTGATATATTACAGGGGGCCTGAGAGATGGGCAGAGGGGGGCGGGGTTGCCAAATGCAAACCTCATGAATATTTATGATTACCCCCCCCCACACCCTGAGTCTCCTTCACCTTACCAAGCTTGATACCTAGGGGGACACTCCTACATCACTCCCCCCGCTCTCTTGTCGTTTTCACTTCAATCAATACCCATGAACCTCCCAAACGAAGCCGTCTGCTCCCCAAGCACTGATTTGAATTATGGGTAGGACGCCGCTCCCTGCCGGCTCATCATAATCACATTTAAAAGTTCCACGGCCTGCCCAGCTCATGCAGAAGTGTACCGGCGTGCTTCTCTTTTAACTGCAAGGACAGAGATGAGAGGCCATCTCGGATTCGGTGAACCTGCGGGTTCTTACTTAAAGGTATTACACCCAGGGCCCTGTGGGATTTAAACCTCTTAAAGTCCGAGACAAAGTCTGGTTAGTGAATTATTTAGTTTTAAGAAACAAAACCTATTTCGTTGACCTGCTGGCTGATTCCTTTACACTCCTTAAAAGTAGAATCTGTCCCAGTAGGTGCCTATTCAAGGCTGACCTGTCTTTGTGCTTTTGCCCATCCAGACTGTGCTGAAGCTTTTGGGGTTATACCCCTATTACCCAAACCTCAGAACGGCAGCTCAATGGCCTGTTCTGGAAGTGTAATGACCAGCTGTTGTCAGCTGACAAAGTGCAACCCACTAGCACAGGGTGGGAACATGCTACATTGTACACGTGTTGCATACATTAGCGTGTGGGGCTGGGTGTTTCGTTTCAGCTCTGTTTTGCCATAATACAATAGTTTTGTTCATCTATCACAGTGGTGTCAGTAAACAAAGCACGGGATGGGTAATACAGTTAATATAACATGTTGTTACCTAAGCTTGTAATATTTGACCAAGGAGTGACATACATCACAGCACAGCATGTGCCGCGTGCTGCCAAACAGTCATTTTTCTTTCAGGTAACGTGTTAATGGTACAGCAATGTCTGCCAATCTGGTATGGATCTCCCACCCAGTGAGCTTCTGTGAGCATGTGTGTGGCATTTCCAGCCGGCTTGTTCACCACTCGCAATGGAATCGAGAAGGGCCCTGAAATTCTAGTTCAGCTGCAAAATTATACAATTATTTATCTTTAGCTAGATTAAATGACATTCATGTGTGATTGCATTGAATTTCTTTGAATTGAAGACATTAAATTCTTCTTCCTGTCATTCCAATTTAAATTCCAATTCATCATCCTGTGGGGGGAGTGGCCAATTTAGTTCAAATTCCAATGCATTAATGGATTGGGGATGAATTCACGAATGCTGGATTTTGCGCAACATAGGTTTACAGCATGTGGAGGGCGGGGCCTGCGTGACGCCCACAAGTGATGCATGCGGTACCCAATCACAGATGGCCATCATTTTTATTCTGCGTAACTGGCAGGTGTATGGATCTGATGCTCATGATGTTCACTGTTCCTTATCTGACTCTAGGATGCAACGGCACTGTTGCAGCTTTTACCATAGCGAAAGCTGTCACGTTGGCGGCCCGGTGTCCAACAGATGGCAATGACGTACAGGAGTAATAAGGCAGATTGGTGCATTGAACTTCAGGCGCTTAATAGACATGTTTCCTCCCTCAGAAATGTGTCGGTGAAGTTACACAGTCACCCTTCTGACGCGTCTCTGCGTGCCTCTGTTATCTGGCTCTGGTGCAGTAATTGCAGAGAGCGGTGCACATGCTGCTGCTCCGCGTGGTGACAGAGCTGTGATCTGGGCACTTTCACCATCCTGTTTCTAACAGCGGCCAGTATGTGAAAAAGCCTTTGATTGCACGAGAAGAGGTCTTTCAGCCATGTGTCGGCTCATTCACATGCCTGTATCTCAGGTGCCTGGGGAGCATTTGCGTTTTTAAAGCCCATAAATTGCTAATGGGGGTTCTGAAGGACCTTCCCCATTTCAGAAAGTCTGAGTGGCGGAAAAAAAATGGGGCGACAGCCACACTTTGTAATCTGTGTACAATGAGCCCAGAGCTCGGCAATACTCAGGCCGTGACCCAGATTCAAGGCTTTCCCCGCTGGGCTGCTTTCACAGGATAGAAAGGGGTCCTGAACCATCAGAGGATAGCAGAGATGAATATGCTCTGAATTAGAAAAAAATCTGTATTTTTGAGCAGCGTGTCAGGTGCACAGCAGTGGGATGTAACGCTGAAAAAGTGAGGCCATCATGTCCGGTGTGGGGCTCCGGTCAATTACTGTAAAAGCGGGCGCCGCTCGATGGCGGTAAAGGTCAGCTCACCTACTGTTTTCCTCCGCTAATTTTATTGAGCGTGATGAGGATCTGCTCTTTGCCATTAGGGCTGACAGACAGCAGAGTGCTTCTCCCATCACTCTGCGTCTCTGTTGCGATCATCGCATGAAACCCCCAAGAACGTTGGTGTCACACAGCGGAGCGCGAGCTCGCAACCTCCGCGGATGAGCCATTTCCTACGTGGCATTCTCAGCTTCCCGTTATTCTGAATCCATTCTCCGGAAGTCACTTTCTCCGATGCTCTCCAGCAGTGTACATGCCCCCATTTAGCCCTCACCGTCCGCCGGGGGCCTGAGTCTCTGCTAACAACGTGATATTAAAACACTCAAATCTGTCCATGCAGTATAAACAGGCAATATCTGTCCAATAAACAGACACTGAAGAAACTTCATTACTAATAATTATGTTTCATTTCCGTCATTTATATTGACCCAGCTCTGATAATGTTCCCTGTGTGTCCTCAGAAACTCTGTCCAGCAGTTTTACTGGGAGTCACTGGGCTAAATTAAGACAGGCAGTTTGCTACCCCCCCCCCCTCGCAGGATACACTTTAACCCCGCCCTCACTCCCCACAGGCCGGCTCAGCGAGGCAGACCTGACAGGTGTGTAATGGGGTTGCTGTGTGGTGCACGCTAAACAGGAGGGGGCTGAAATCAGCAGGCGTTTGCAAACAGGCCCTTGTGTTCGTGAGGATGCTGTGTCTGAATATATGCTACCACAGCTACAGCAGTCACTGTGGGGGGCGTCACAGGGAGGACTCAAGTCTCTATCTGAAATTATAACCCCAGGCCATTATTTTTAGGATTTTTTTGGCTGTTCAATGGTGAGTCACCCATCATGGGTTTCAGATATTTTCAGATACTCGATCACTCACCCGGACTTGTTCCTCCGGCCCTCCCTGCATACTGCCTTCTTCCATCCCAGACTCACACAAGCAGTGCAGGGTCCTGCTAACTGCACTGCCTACTGCTATGAGTGTGTAAAGCTGCTGTCTATAAGAAGCCTCACAGACACTTGACTGTGTTAGATTGCAGGTCTGATTGGAGCTAAGGTGCTGATGACTTAAGGATGAAACAGCAGGTCCTTCTTACTTAAAACAATAGTGAGGAGTCTGACAGAAACACCCCCCTCTGCTGAAACTTAACAAGTGATTGGCACGTTGAAGCATCCTGGTGTTCAAGAGTGACTGGGGGGAGAGGCAGCTCCTGAATGTTTACTTTGTTTCTCTGCGCTACACCCTTCTCATGCAGGAACATCATCCAAGTAGAGGTGGATAGTTCAGGTCCAGAAAGGAAAAATCCAGAACAATATTTTATTTCAACCAGTCAGTTGAGTTCTCTGTGACTGTGACACTTGATACTCAAGTGGTCAGTTGAAACAAAACCCTGGCCTGGGGTTTTTCTTTCTGGACCTGAAATGTCCTGCTCTTCCTATGAGGAAGCAACTGTCCCAATCTTTTAGCTTGTTATTTGTGTTGACTCACCCCTCAATGTTTTGCACCCCAAAAACCCAAAGCAAGGCCCCATTTCATCCTCCCCTGTTCCGCCCCCCCTCCCCCCGATCACCAGGATCCATTTGCCAGCTCTATTCGCACATCCCACGGGCTAGCACCTCTTTGACCTCCCAATTCTCAGCATTCCCCGTGCCAGATCCACATGATATTGGCTATTGAATGGTGGCACACATCCAATTAAGGCCCAGGCTTTTGCTCATGTCGGTGTGAACTGAGAAGGCTACAGCTGAACCCATGGCCCCTTTCCTTGACTATCTGTACATATGGAAGTCTAGAGAATCATGGGGCTGCACTGTGTAGGGCAATGTTTCCCAACCCGGTCTTCAGGGACCTTCAGACTGTTGATGTTTTTGCTCCAGAAGCAGGAAGCAAAAATATGGACTCTCTGGTGGTCCCTGAGGACCAGGTTGGGAAATGCTGGTGTAGAGGATGGGTTCTGTCTGTATGAGTGTGGGGGCTGTGCATGTCCTCCACATGTTGATGGCTCCTGTAGGAAATCTAGAGGATTGCTGATAACGTGTGATTTTGTAAGTGTGTGTGTGTGTCTGTGTGTCCTTTGAATGACTGGGATCCCTTCCAGGGTCTCCCCTACCTTGTGCCTGGTGTTTTCCGGAATAGACTCCAGGAATGCTGTGTGCCTGTATTGGAGCAGTGGTGAGGGATGACTGGATAGATGAGTGTGCTTGTACAAGTGTATGAAATTTGAGCCCAGTATTAATGCCCGATGTCCTACCCACACAGACGGTGCCCTTGGACAGGGTGATCGACAAACCCCTTTGAGTTACAGAAATGCTTCTGTCGATATCCACAAGCGTCAGCGGCACAAAGGCTCACGTCCACATTTCCCTGAGAGCATCCAGCACCTCTTTGAAGTGATTCATGGGCTCATTAGCAGTTCCCTCTATGGTTTGTTAACTTGTTGTTCCAGAGATTAATTTTGGAGATGGAGGGGCGGGTGCATCGTGGGACAGGAAGCCAGAGAAATGTACGACGTCTTAAATAAAGGAAAATGGACTGCGTTTGTTCTCTGGGGTCTTTCGGAAGTCAGTCACAGCTTTTTCCTTTCTGGAATCTTCACAAACTGCGGATGAGGAATCCATGTCATACTGACATGGCCATGTCCACCAGCTGTCCTCTCTGCCCCAGGGCATCTTCAGATATGTTTCAGGAACGGAGCAGAAGTGAAGGACCAAAGGAGAGTCTCCATTGGGGGCAGGTATCACTCTGCTTTCACTTGGTCAGCATGCTAAGGACATGGTGCTTTTAAATGTCAAGGTTCAGACCAAGCCCATTTTTTAAGACGCACTGAATCCTTGAAAGAGCTGCAAATGGCAGCGGGCATCAGCCATTTAGCGTTAATGTAACATTGTGAGAGAAGGAGGGCAGAGCTTTTAAAGGAGCTCTTAACGCAGAACCTGACATTCCACACATTGCTACTCACTCTCTTACAGTCACAGCCTTGAGGGACAGTGATCCTTTGCAAAGACGGCACAGGAAACAGAAACCAGCGTGAAACAAGTACACCATGAATTTCAATTTAATACATACCCCCCCCCCCCCCCCACAACTCCCACTCGCATCCAGTTTGTCACAGAGAGCGGGTGGGGTGTGGAACGACCCTCAGTGAGAGCTGACAGTCTATCAGTTATATTAAATTAGCAGAAGATTGCATGCGATGTGTGTTTCCGTGGTAATCCTGACTGGAACTATGTGATCAGAGGTGTGGTGATGGGATTCTTCCAAACCAGAGGTGGAGATTTCAGGTCCAGAGAGTACAAATCCAAGATTTTGTTTAAACCAACCAGTTGAGTACAAAGAGTCAGTCACAGAGTACTTAACTGATTGGTCAAAACAAAATCTTGGTCTGGATTTATACTTTCTGGACCTGAAATTCGCACCTCTAGTTCACACAGACATTTATATCAGGTTTCTGTCTGTGGGTGATTACAAAACCTCTGAATAGGTAATATAGTAACAGCAGCAACTTTCAACAATGAATGCAGGTCACATGATGCCTTTAGAATTTAGCCAATAAATACAATTGCTGATGGTAAGGTTACTTTTTATACATTAGAGAATATGTAGCAGCTGGCTCCAAGCTTGGCATAGACCTTGAGACTCAGAGCATGTCTCTCTTTTCCATGGCCCAGCTGGTTTTGGTTTATTGCCAATAAGCTTTTCAATAGTAAGCCAGCTGGGCACCAGCAAGAAAATGGCTGCCAGCTAGTGGAATCCCCACGACAAGTGAAAGCAATTTCTGGCCCATCGCTGTCTTTCTGCTTCCTGCCAGCTTACAAAGTCGAACCCAAGAACCTGAACTTCACTGTGGTGCTTTAACTGACTCTGTGTACCCCTGCGCACACACAGATGGTGTCTGTAGCTCCCTTTGGATTTGCATGTGAACGCACCTGGAACGCAACGGCCTGAAAACCCCCACACCTTTCCGAAGTAAAGGTTACATGTTCTGCTAATGGGTCCAAATCATGTCTTTTTTAAGCATAAGATCATGTTAAGTGCAGTGCAGTGAGATTAACATTGGCACCCACCTGCAAGGCTTGACTGTTTTAGGAAGGTTAGGCTTTAGACAAATGTGCTGAGTCCTGTTTTCTTGAGGAGGGGAGAGTCTTAATAGACAGTGCAAAAAAATATAAAAAACCCAGAAGGTTCATAGGTAGATAGTTCAGGTTCAGAAAGTATAAATCCAGACCAGGATTTTCTTTGTACCAATCAGTTGAGTGCTCTGTGACTGTGACTCTTTAAATTTAACTGGTTGGTTAA
Organism: Mormyrus hasselquistii; assembly: GCA_026779605.1. NCBI lineage: Eukaryota > Metazoa > Chordata > Actinopteri > Osteoglossiformes > Mormyridae > Mormyrus > Mormyrus hasselquistii. The sequence goes on along the minus strand of JAODKE010000028.1, from coordinate 1,068,401 downwards.
AACAAAATCTTGGTCTGGATTTGTACTTTCTAGACCTGAACTTTCTAGCTCTGTGGGGGATACACATAACAGACCTTGAACATGCCACCCTATGCTCCTACTCTGCGGAACATGGTCTGTAGTTACAGAGGAATCAGCATCTTTGACGTGTGTTTGCCTTGATGTTACACTTTTATCAGTAGACGCTGGGTGCTGATCCACTCCATATCAATGACTATACCTCCATGCTGACAGGCTTGCCCTCATTCAGTCAGGGTTCGTCTTCTAATCATTATTTCTGTCACAGGTTGGGTGGGTGGGGCTACCGTCAATATGTGCTGTTCCTATGTCAGCGCAAACCTTGTAATTGAAAAGTATGGAGAGTCAGAGCCACAGCTGGACACACGCTGGGAAGTTTCCTGTCTGCATAAACATGCGCAGAGCTGTGTCGTTTGCCCCCTGTATCCTGATGCATGTCCGCATGCATGCTATGCTATGCTCCTGTGGATCCTCATTTGCTGGAGATACCGGTGTTCTACGTCGATATGCATGGATCATCTGAAGGAAAATAGGGCATATCCCATATGGTATTGCATATGTATTGAAGCAGTTCGCAGTCCTGGTAACTTGGAACATGAAAATTCAACCTCCCACTCAAAAAAGTACTATAGGACAGCTGAACAGAAGGGATTGGTAATGCAAATTTATGCAAGTGAATGCTAATTCTGCTAGCATTTGATGCTAACATAACATGGTGATTCTGAAAGATCTGGTATGGATCCAAACATGTTCTTGGTCTGTCCTTTTCTGACCCCCTTTGGGCTATTTGCTTAGCCCCCCCCCCCCCCCCCCCCCCCCCCCCCCCCCCCCCCCCCACCCCCCACCCCTCCACCTCCTCTCTACTCCATCTCTCTCCTTTCTCTCTCCC
>JAODKE010000028.1:1041083-1057844 GCA_026779605.1 Mormyrus hasselquistii | reverse complement strand
CACACCCTTCACGCCGCTGCTGCTCTGGCCCAATCAATTTCTCACACCAGGGAGATGAATCCTGCTTTAATAAACTTAGCATTCATTACAAGGGGAGTACATTGCTGTCATCTGGGGGCTCAATTTTCTCATCTCTTTTAAACCTAATTGACTCAGAAATCAATTTGCGGCTCCCGGAGAACAGCGCCGACCCACCGCAGAAGAAAAAGTTATTTTACCTGACGGCCCCAAGTTTATTCGACCTGTTACAATCCGAAACACAAGTGTCCACGTTGGCGTGGAGTGCTGCGCTTCAGAGTCTGTAATCGCCAGTCTGGAAAGTCGGCCCCCTCCACCATGAAAGAGGCTGCTTGCCTCACAGAGGCTGTTTTGCATGAGGATTCCATTATAGAGATGCACCAGTCCGATCCACAGGAAGACATTCAGGGGCCAGAATCCTGTCACAATACTGTAGCTGCTCTCTGCAATCTTTAAAACCAGCAGCGTAGTCAATAGACATAAATGAAATATAAATTCTGAAGGACTGTTACTTACTCTGGCAGTTACTCTAGCCTTTCTGTATTCTGGCCCGCCGTTAAGCAGATTAGACAAAAAAAAAACCTTGTCTGAGTTCAAGTAACTGGAATTAAACAGCCATCCTTAAGGAAATGTGTCGGCCTCAATGGCTTATTTGGAATTCTTAATGTCGCCATATTTCATTTCTGCGTATTTCAAAAGTGTAACAGTAAATTAAAGGAACAGGGGATGAAAGATTTTTTTTTTTTTTGCTCAAGGTAATTCAGTCTGCATTAAATTGGATATGCAGTAATTCCTCTTACGCTTAGAGGTGGGTGGTGATTAGAAATAATATCCATGTAGAATTATTCCTAAAATTTATTACCGGAAAAGGAGTAATAGAGGCCTGGAGTCCATGATTAAACACCCATTTCCCTCCAATTGGATTTCTCTGGATTTTAAGCAGTTTCCGCTCAATAAAACCAACTCTGCCACACGAATGACCTGTATTGCACTAACACCCCTCCACCCCCCAAAAAGGTATCATTCAATCGCTTTATTTCATTGGAGGGCGTTGGGGCTTGTGGTAACTATTAGGGGTTTCGGAAGAGGTTAACAGTACCATTTAGCAGCCGTACTTAACGTGATTATCTCAGGTCAACATCCAGCAGAGCCTGTCGATAACAGTTAGCAAAGCCAACCTCTGAAGGCTTACAAAAGCCCCCACAGTCAGAATGCAAATGGACCGCCCATCCTGATGAACACGTCTTCAGGTCCGTTTAACATGCTAATATGCTAATATCTACCGTTCTTTTAGGGCAGCAATCTAGGTTGATTTTACATGCTAGTATGCTAATATGTCACACTCTGAAAGGGCAGTATACCTCTTTAAGTACTCTGGGATGTTGAGATGTATGGAGGTTTTCTTCCAGTGACATAATAAATTCAAATGTATCCTGACAATAGCAGCGTTAGAGGGCTGTGGGTGCTTCACCTAAAACCTGTAAGACGTTCTATGATCGTGGCAGTGAGATCTGCAGTTCCGCGGCTGCCTCCACAATTCACAACACACCTTTGGTTTGGGTGTCCATTATGCATTTATTCTAATCTGGAAACATATTTACAGTATGGTCTTAAACAAGTGTCTGCTTAACATGTCTTAATATATGTGGAGATTTACAGGTTTCCTGAAGTCTTTCCCTCTCATAAGAAGCTGCGCATTTTTTACAGTAATTGGCAGTATTTTTATATTAAGAGACGCCGTCAGAAGCAGAGGGTGAATTATTTAGGACTTGTTTGGCTGTAATTAAATTCCTGTGTTATGTAACGCAGCATCAGCCTTAATGGGTCTTTAAGCCATCGCGATTTCACTGGAGAATGACGCGGCGTCTCTGCGGTTGTGCAGAGAGAGCAGAGTGGCGAGATGGTCCAGGCAGCCTTTTTGAGCCGGCACGTGCATGGTGGGGCAGGCAGACGTCCAGAGTGCTGTTTTTGATGTGCTTTTCCACATTGTTCATATGCTTTTCCATAACATGCTGGCGCTCATGTGGTTATACATCCCGCTGGTCCATCAACATACACAGCCGGTAGCATTAGCTTGAGGTATTGTACTCTGATGAGGGCAGATGAGGGCTGCATGTTTTTTATTGGCAGGTTTAAAAAATTCAGGCTGTTTCATTTTTTTCCACATTCTTTGTGCATTATTGCCTTCCCTGGTTCAAGCTGAGCCTTCAGTAATCCAGAGGAGGGTGCACTCAGAGAGGAGGTGCAGACATGTGAGGGAGCCGGAGGTTGAGTATCCATCCATCTATCTATTTTCTGTGACTGCTTGTCCTGTTCAGGGTCACAGGGGGCCGGAGCCTGTCCTGGAGGTTATGGGTGAAAAGCAAGGAACAACCCAGACCCACACACACATGTGAAGGCATCTGCTTTTCCGATGGTGGTAATGCAAAACTAACATGGAGAAAAGCCGTGAAAAAGTCATTTCTATTCATACGACCTGAGGACAATATTTATATATCTATGTAGCTTTTACGTCATATTCATAAATCAAAACATGGATAAGGTGGCATAAATATTGTTAACCAGAAGTGGAAGGGGAGTCTTTTTTTGTGAATTTGAACGGAAATGTTTTCTCAAAGGTACCTTGCTTTGTTTGAGAAAAATGCAGAAAGCAAGTGTGTAAAACCCTGAACTGACACGTTCTAAATGGAAACATGTCTGTGGAAAAATCTTTAGAACCCAGCAGCACCTGACAGTGAAGTAACCGTTTCCTTCTCCAGGCGAGAATTACAGACACTGTTTAAAATGCGACAGCTCCACTGAGCGTCAGTCTCTGAGTTACTGTGGAACAGGGAATAGCCGAGGCAGAATACTCAATAGAATAAAACGTTTTCAATTTGTAAGTCACTGTAAAAAGAATAATAAGCAGCCGTGCTGTGATCACGTTCAAAGATGATTATGAGGGCGTACTTTGATGTAATGCCGCGTATATCAACAGTCTAGAGCAATATACGTCGTATGCATGATGTAAATCCCAGCATCCCTGACCAGTTTTCATTAAATTTGCTGCTACTGCGGGGGGAAAAAACAAGATGATATTTACACTCTGGTTCTTAAAGCGGATGATTATGCTGGTCAGTTTATACCATTTGGAAAATAAATTAGTAATTGGAAGGTGGGTTATCAGGAAATATTTCCCAAATGCCATGCAATAAAAAGGTAATAAGCAGCCGGATTATTTGTAAACCGTGTCAGTTTTGGTTGAAGGATTGCAGCAACAACTAGATGTGAGTAAGACAAGTAGATGTGAGTAAAAAGCACATCCTCCCGCTGGCTTCTGGGAAAAGGTGGCAGGAGCCTGGGGGTCACGTGACAAGGTGGCGGAGGTGAAGCTGGAGGAGTCGCAGCGCACGGGGAGATCAAAGGAGGATCCCGGCTGCCAGATACAGCGGCGGTAGCAGCAGCAGGAGCAGAGGCTCACATGAATAACAGTGTCCTATAGCCGCAGTCACATCAGGCAGATTGGGAAGGCGTTAACCAAGACGGCGGACGCGTGTTGCGGGCTGGCATCCAGGCAGAAAGCAGCCATCTTGGCTGGGGGGAGCATCCACATCACATACGAGATGCTTCCGTTTTTCATGGGGAGGGTCGCATGTTTTTTGGGAAAGAAGCGCGACTCTTTTTCGCAGGCGTGCTGAGGGTTCTGTGGCCCGTCCTGGTGCATCCCAGGGCTGTCATGCTAGCTGATTAAATGTGAATTGTCTTTGGAATTAATTATTTTGTTCTCAAGGGTTTCTCCCTCACTCTGCCAGGCACATCCACTTAGGACCTGGCGGTGTGCACTGTCACGACGTTCTGCGATTGTGTGAATTATCACCATTTGTGCGAATTAAGCTGATTTGCAAAAGCAGATACTGCTTATCCTAGCCGGTCACCGTGGTAAATAAAGCATGAGAAGTAATGCTATTTTGTATGTTACATGATTTTTATGATTTAAAAATGTTAGGGATAATGGAACATGAACATTGTATTACTGAATGCGCGTCCAGTGAATACAGCTATATTATTGTCCAGGGCCTGTGTCACATTGAAGCGTTATCTCTCTCTTATTCCATTAATGCTACTGTGAGCACGCTCCACTGTGTTCGGTCACTGATAGAGTTTTAATTTGAGGGTGAATGGAGATCAAAATGTCTGTACGGTTCCAGATAATCTGCTGCCACGGTTTCAGTTCACAAAGGACACCCCGCTGATTGCGTGGCAAACGTTATTTGTGCACGTGACATGGAAAGACCATTGATTTTAGCCTCTTTGCAGAAGGGCTTAAACAGTGTAAGATACGCTTGTGATATGCAGCGCGCCTCCATAATTGTACCTGGTCCTTCGCTGTCTCACTGAGGTCGTAAGTTTTCTAGCTGCCTACAGGGGGCGCTAAGCTGCTTTCCACTGCCGCAAAAAAAAAACAGCCAGTGGATGGTTCTGAATATTGACTGCCATACTGTGATCTTGACTGGCAGCAGTTTAACGTGTGCCGTCACTGAGATCAAGCGTTAACGCGATTTTCCTGATCTGCTGAAATTCAGGAGGTCGTCTCGAAAAGCGACGACGCCAGGCTTGAATCGTGCAGCTGGCCGAGGATCCCAAACTCTAGACATAAGCAGGAAGGAAAGTATCTAGCTCCCCTTCCTTTCACATTCTCCCACAACACAATTTCCGTAGAATGAGGCAATGTTTAAAAACACAAAGTTATGTCTGAGAGCTTGTGTTTTTTGCATATCTTCAGGCAGTCATGTGCTTGATTGTGTCTGCAACAACTACAAAATTCACTTGTGTGATTTGGGGGTTCTTCCACCAAAGTATGTGGTTAGAGGAGATGTGTTTAAATTAGCCTCACTGCACTGGTGCGGGGGCCATATACACTGTGTTACCTTCGATAGGGTTCCTGCTCACCATATTCCTATGCTGGGTACATGGCTGGAAGATGGATGGATGGATTCCAAATATAAAATGCTCTTCTCATGTATGAAGTAATTTGCCGAGACATCAGTGTCATAATAACAGCGCCGTGCGACGTCTCTCTGTGTTGTATACAGCAGCAATGATGTCAGAAGTACGATAGGAGTTGCCGTGACAGTGGTATCACTCCTGATCTGTCATGGCAGGTGACATTATGTATTAGCTTTCTGATGTCCTTAATCACCAGGCTGCCTGCGTGTCACCTCATCGCAGTTTGGCAGCTTGCGATGTACACTGGAGTTCAAGAGCACTGCTGGGAGCTGGATCAGGGCCGAGAAGATGCCATGCGATTCTGGACACGGGGTTTCAGTAAAGCTACGTGCAACTGAGCCAGGCTGTTAAATCTGTTAAAAAAATAACCTGCCATTAACATTCTTAAAAACAATCAGGCACTTAACAAAATATTTGAATGATTTAAGGTTGTTGTCAAATAAATTATGCAAATGAGGAAAGCCAGTTAAGACCTTTTAAGTCCAAAATAAATATTTCACAGTCATCCTGAGTAATAAAAGTCATGCTGGTTTACCATCACGCATAAAGGCGTTTCAGCAGAGCTAGCTGGGCTCAGGGAATTTGAAATGCAGGCTTTTCTGCAGCAACTGTTCAGGGCCATGAGAGGCAGTCGGAGACGCCACAGACAGAGGAAGGAAGTGGGTCACTCATCTGCAGCCATCTCCGGGTCTAGGCAGCGTTGCCGGGACGACCCTAGAGCGGAGGAACACCCTAGTGCTGCTGTCATGATTTTGAAATGTTTGTCTTGCTCTTTCACCAGCTTTGTCCCTCACCACTTCAGTTTATTATATACAGTATGTTCAACCATTAGTTAGTTATACAGTATGGTCAAGTATCACTTAATTATATACAGATAGCCCCTTGGTTAAGAACATCCAATTTACCGTATGAACTCATTCTTATAAATGGACTGCCATCAGGCCTGTTATATAAAAAATGTCGGTCAATTACAATGGTTCATGATAATGAACTTCACACTACTTTGTGATGCTCATGAAAACATTACTCAGCTGTTTCTCAGCTCACAGTGCTATACAGTATGTAGCTACTTTTATTAATACTGTTCCAACTTCCCTATAAAATTGACTTAAAGACAGGCTGATGAAATGGATCTGGTCTGTGACCTGGGGACAGCCTGTACAGAATGGTCAACCATCAATTTGTTATATACAGGATGGTCAACTATTGGTTTAGTATATGCAGTATGGTTAGCCATTGGGTTATTTGGTTTATTATATACAGTATATAAAATAAATTGTGAAATACATTTTACAATCCTATTAAAGTGTATTCACACAGGACTTCTAATAAAGAAGCCAGTTATTATTCGTAATTGTGCAGATATGATCATAGGGATATCGCTGGGCATCTGGTACACAAAGAAAGTTAAACAAACCTACAGGACAATCTCAGGTCCTCAAGGTATCCCCCAAGGTACACCCACCCCTCCTAGGAGGCGTGAGTTATCAAGCCGCAGACCAATTAATGTTATTGGGTGGTCAGTGAAAGCTGAGATGAAAACTAATTAATATTTTCAGGCCCAGTTTACATCGAGGCAGAGACGGAGCAGAATCCTGGGAGAGTGGAACAAAATCTCAGGCCCAGATTCAATTCATTAGAAAAGCTCCCGTGAGTTCGGTTTAATTACCGTGTTTGTTAACCCTTTCAGTATTTGGCTGTATCTTAGCTGGCTGCTATCCTCAGTGCCTGGGAGATTATGTGACTGGCAGTGGATTAATGACTGTTGTTAAAATCAGCCAGTATTAAGCCAGCATGTGTGCCGTATTGATTACTCTTATTTGGCCAGTGGAATGAATAGCAGTTCATTGTCCAAGACAATAGCGTAGGGTGGCTTAGCGGGACACCTGAGCAGTTAAACGCATCGATAGCTGCGAAAGGATACCCTGGAACAAAGAGGTACAAGCTGCACATGTTTGGACTGGTTGAAAAACCCAAAGAGCAAAACACTGGGGGAACAGGTATGCACTGCTACCTTCTGTATTTTGTACTATTTGTGGCACTGTTTACACCCCTCTGTTTCTTATAATTGTAAGATTTGCCCCAGTCATTTCAGTGTAATTGCAAGGCACAAATGTGAAAGGGATTTGAAGGGGATTGTAAGCACGACGACCACCCCCAGGGGCCCAGGAAGCAGGAAAAGAATCAAAACTCATTTATTACTCAGAAAACTGAACATATCATACTGTTCCAAAATCTCAGGCAGTTAAAGGAAATTATGTTTGAAAGAACCTTCATGTCGGTGTGAAACTTCAAAGCATGTCAAAGCATGTCAAAGCATGTCAAAGCATGTCAAAGCATGTTAGCTTAACCATTTCAAAACGTGTCCTAAAGTCACCCCAGTATTTGCATTAACTATCCAATATACTTGTCTTTGTTGATTCGACCACTTGCATATCACGTTTGCATAATCAATAGCTCATCAAATTATTTAATTAAGTTAAGCGAGTTGATGGGTGAAATTTATCGAACATGGAACGGCTTGGGTCCCGGGGCAGTGTTCTTCTACCATTTAGCAAGATATCAGTAAATTTTTTGGAGAACAGATGAAATTCTTGTTGTTTTTACTGGGTTACTGTTCATTTACATATATTCTAATGTTTTTTTCTGAGCGAAAATCTACTTACTATCCTGATAAACAGTTTGAAACGTTTTTTCACTGCTGATGACTTTTGCTCAAATGTAGACGTCTAGACTTATCGGCAATATCATTTCCCAATCATGTGTAATATGTCTGAATAACAAACAGGAAAGTGGCAACAGGCTATCGCCACAGTAACATGCTGTGTGACTGCTGCCTTGCAGGTTCTGTTAAAAGAGCCTTGGTGCCTCCTTGTTTGGTGGCAGCCTAAGACAGTGTGGCTAATCTTCATGGCAGATTGTTTTTAGAGACCCAGTCTGAGAGGAGAGCTGTCAGATAGCTACCTGTCAGTGCCGGCTGACAGGGGAACATACTGACCAAGGGCCCACGTCCTCATGTCCTCGAATCAGCTCTTGAAATTCGTCCCAGGCGCTGTTTCCATGGCCCTCAGGAGACCCCACGGATAAGTAGTTTCCCAGCAACCCTGGCTCTTTTTAATGATATCCCACCAGTGTCCTGCAGGCTGGGCCCAGACCAATCAATAAGCACACACAGGCAATGGAATACTGTAGCACCTACAGATGCAATACATATGCTGTTAATAATGTAAAATTTATGTTGCTGGGCTGACATTAGAAGGTAAAAAAAGATTGAGGGCATGAAGATCAAATTCTGAATCTATACACCCGAGATTAAGCTTGCTTGAGTAAGTGTTTGTTGCGTTTCTACAAGCCTTATGTAGCAAGTTGTATAACAACCCCAGGATTGGTCACGTCGCCCATGACATTTCACTGGCAGAGTTGCTGGGCCTAGATAAACAGAATTTTAGAGGTCCAGTCAGGAATGTGTGTGGCGGTGTATTGTCAGAAGAACTTTGCATCAAAGATGGCCATCACTCTCTCCAAGTCATGAAATCCCACACCAATGTCCATAATCTCTTGACAGCCCATTTATTTCCAAGACTGATCTCTCCTAGCAAGATGTCTGCAGGCTCACCCACGTGCATATTTATGAGGGTCGTTTTTGTGGATGAAATTTCAGAACCGCAGCACAGCTCTTCCTATCGGGTCCGGATTCCTGCAATGGTATGAATGAGAACGGCATGTCCATCGGAGATCACAAGCAGTCCACTTGGACCTTAGAAAAAATGGCTCAAGGATGCAGATGGAGATATATAGCACAGCCTGATAAAATCTGCCTTCCAGAAAATCTGATGTTACGAGATGGCTTGAAGGTCAGCTTTTCTCTGGAGAATTTTTTTCTCCCTCTTGGAATATCAGATCCAGCTTTTGTTTATCCTCCTGGATTTGCACATGTTTATTTAGTACTTTACATATCCCAAGAATTATTTTCCCCACAGCATTCAGCAGTAGAGTGTTTGTCATATGAATCAACTTCTCGTCGGCCATCCTATTAGAATCCCTAACTAGAGATATGCAGTGATTTCATTTCATGTAACACGGCAGTAATCTGACAACAAATGTGGCCTGTACCAGGACAGTCTCCTGACAGCTAAAGTGGCCTGTACCAGGACAGTCTCCTGACAGCTAAAGTGGCCTGTACCCCAACAGTCACCTGATAGTCAAAGTGGCCCGTACCACGTCAGTCACCTGACAGCCAAAGTGGCCTGTACCATGACAATTATGTGACACCCCCCCCCCCCTCCAGTCCCCAGTTGATCCCCTCACCGTCTCAGGGAGAAAGCTGTTGTAAAATCAGTTGTCCTGCCGTCTACCTACAGGTCTTCAGTGTGGTGTTCCTGGAAGGTGGGGAACCTCATTAAACACAGGACCCCTGTCCCTGCTTCAAGGCTACTCACTTCAGAGGCACATATCTCCCCACAGGGGGGGAAAGGGGTATCAGAACCTTGCTTTGGGTCTCCATGTGGATCTGAAAAAAAAAACACCTATGAAAGGATTAAGAAGAGAACAGCGTGAACACTTCTACAAGCCAGCCACACCTCCCGAAATAAACCAGGACCTGCGCAGATGAGAGTCAGCAAAGCAGGGGTCCTGGATTATTACTAACACATCGCTTAAAATGGCAAACAGAAGCCATCATTCCCTGCAGTGAGAAACCTGCAGCGTGGATCAGTTTTACATTTCCAATGTGAAATATGCCATTGTATCTGTGACATGTATCAGAGTTCATTTTCTAGCCATCGTTAATCTAGGAAATTTGAAGAAATACACCTCAACAATTTGGAGATTAATCCAACAATACAGTTTATTTTTGTTGAAGTTGAATTTAGTTGTGAAACGTATGCAGCTACTCGAAATTTGTCTATGTTACTCTTAATTATGTATATAACCCGGTATCTCAATCCCATACCAGATAATAATTAGTAATAATTGAACCCTTTATTGTCCCTGTGGGGAAATTCTTTTTATGCCTCCCTCAACTTGCTCTTTGTAGAGCAAGCTGTCTGCGAAGGGATCAGCACACAGGCTTAGCCCACTGAGCCACATGCTGCCCCCTTTAAGTGGTTATGGAAAAAGGATAGATAGATACAGTACATTGAATGGATGGATGGTTATGTTTTTTTATGCAAAATGTTTTTTTTTTCTAACATTACCACAGCCTAAGTGCCAATATATAACACTGTGAGGGTGACAAAATGTTCTGTTACTAAGAGATCACTTCAAAGAAATGCAGATTTAAAAAAAGACAAAAGTATGGAATGGTGAAGTATTATGATGTCTCACTTTGTAGGGAATTTAAGCAAAGGTGACCCAGAGGTCACAACAATAGTTCAACTCAATTAAGCCACCTTGCCTCGCTGTTTCTGATTCTCTCTCTGGACGGTCTGTGCCAAATTTGGCTAAAGGTTCCCATGGGAACTGGCATCTCCTCTGTGGTTTACCTGTGCCGCTTCCCCGTGGAAATGAGAAAGCATGGCTTCGCAAAAAGGAGAAGCACCTTGAAAATTTAAGGTGGGTATTTAAAAATAAATGTGAAGATTCTGTGAATTCGGCACGGGGCCTTTTAATTTAGGAAGGGCACATTTGACAGGTAGTGAAGGACTGGTGATTGTTGCTACAGTGGAGTGTGGTGCCCTAATGGTTGTGATCAAAAGGCTCCTGGTTTAACTCCTCAGCTAACAAGGTACCACCCCTATACACTGCTCCCCAGGTGCTAAATATTAGCTGCCCACTGCTCATGTCATGATTTCACATATGGGTTAAATTCACACATTTCATTGTTGTGAAGCGTATCAAGGATGACAATTAGTCACTATTGAATTCATTTGTTTATAAGAGTCTGTGAAGCAGATAATACATCACAAGCATACAGCTGTCAAGAAAACAGCTACTTAAGAATGCAGGTAGGCTGAACTTCCAGTGAATAGCCAGGAGCTGGCAAAGGCTAGCATCTGAGCTATAACTGCATGTCACAAAATATTGTAAAAACTGAAAAGTAGAATCGTTAAAAAAAAAAATAAAAAAAAAAATGATGTGGACCAAGACAAATGCAGAAATACAAGAGCATCCAATTTTGACATAAATTTATAACCAAGGGACAGCAGATGAAGGCAAAGCTCTTGAGTAGATGGTTGCATTTCTGAAAAGAAAAACCTTGAGGTGCTTTTTGAAGGTTGAGAGGAACTCTGATGACTGAATGTGAATGAGTGGCTCATTTCACCACCAAGGAACCACACTCAAAAAACAACTGTAGTCAAACTTATTTTGGTGACTAAAGACAGAATGTAGGTCCTGAGTAGCAACTCAGTGGAGGTGGGTACTGTTCTGTTAACGATTCTGAAAGCCAGTGTGAGAACTTGAATTTGATGAAAGTGCCTATACTGTAGAGAATCAATGAAGAGAGACAAGGAGAGCTGCAACAGGAGAGCATTTTAGGCAACTGGATGCCAGACATGTAGCCTCATTTTGAATCATCTGCAATGGTTTTAAAGAACAAGCTGTCCTCTTAGTAAAGAGCTGCTGTAGTCCAGTAGGTAGATGAAAAATGTCAGGTATGTTCTGTACATCGGCAGGTGTCACTGGCCATATCGTTTGGTCTGTTCCCAGTATGTTCCCCTGCTTCCTGGGCTGCTATGAACCAAACAAGTCCTCTGTTGTGGGTTAGAGGCTGGCACGAGGCCAGCTTCATTTGTTTGGATCTTGTTTTAAGTTTCCGTGCCCTTAGTTTCTGTTTTCCCTGAGTTTATTATGTCCTTGTGTTCATGTATTTCAGTTTCGGTCTTTGTTTATACCTTTACTCCTGGCTTACCCTGCCTATGTCTAGTTTAGTTATTATGTTTTGTTTTGCCTATGTTCCCAGTATTAACATCTGTAGTGTTGTTAATTACCCTCCCCTGTGTTTTGTTACTCCTGTCTTCAATGTCTTGTTAATTGATTATGTCCCGCACTTATCCCTTGTCTATCCCACATCACATATGTACCATGGTACATGTCTTTATTCTTCTGCTCAGTCGGCCATTGTATTTGTTCCTGCATCGTCCTTGTCTGTGTTTTATGATCCTGTCACCCAAACCGGTTGGATTTATTTTTTCCTTGTCTTTAGTTCTTATTTTGTCTTTTGTGTTTGTTTTGACCTCTTTTGTTCCCTTTTGTTTTAATTAGCCTGTCCATTTTCATTGAAGCCCCTTGTTGCCATCAAGCTGCACCATGAAGTGTCCCTCTTACAAGGATGTGCCATAACAGAAAGGTGCCTGGACTAGCATAGCTGCTTCTATTATTGCCCCCCAGTTCCTGGCAGACCTTGATGGAGACATTGTTCATGATGTACAGTGATGCTGCAGTGACTGATAGGGCCGGCAGGGAAGACAGAGAGCATATGGCTGAGATGCAGCTCTTGTCGCTCTCTGGACATCCACAACACCCAGGAGGGCTGCCTCAGTGGAGTGCGCAGCTGTGAAAACAGGCTGGAGAGGGTCCAAGAGGTTGTTAATTGTGAGAATGTCAGAAACCTGATTGAGGATGCTTAAACACAGTTGGTAATTTATGTTCTGATTATGTTAGGGTCTGTTTGTGGGGAGCAGCTTGCAGATTTCGGAGTTAGTGAGAGGGGTAAATGTGGTGATGCTAGTCAGTGCTGGAAGTGGGGGGGGGGGGGGGTACATGTGAAGGGGGGGCGCAGAGAACTGGCTGCCAGTAGCTGTTGCTTTCACTTGGAAGAAAGTGGCACAGTCATCAGCAGGGTGGTGGGTGGAGTAGGAGGTGGAGCACTTTATGTGTTTCTGGGGTGGTGGTGATCTTGCCATGGCAGCAGCTGGTTTCAGCAGCAGTGAAAGAACATAAAAGTCGCCCACAGAAAGCACTGGAGACCAGGGATGACAAGGTTGTGCAAAGGAGTGACAGAGAATGCCAGGAACGCCAGGTTGAAATGTACCAGGTATAACCCCAAGCCGTATGCATACAGTACAGGCTTTATAAAATGATGCCTGATTCAGTAATTTTCAAACTATTTAAATATTTGGGTATAACCCCAGGGTATAATGCCCTAACATGTCAAACATTTATGTGTAATATACATTATCAAGGAACCGAACCGTTCCCTGCCCTGCAGATTGTTTTCCGTTAGTAGTACTGAGCTGCCACATGTCGTTTGTAACTTTACTGACAGTCTTTTTGGGCTGTGCTTAATTTTTAACTACAACTGCTAAAATTATGGATCAAACCCAGATAACCTCTAATTACTCCTGTAACGCAGTATTTCTGAGCTGGGTCCTCTGGGACCTGCAGACAGAACACGTTTTTGAGCAAAAATGTGGATTGTCTGGCTGGGAGCTGAGTAGGGGCAAAAACATGGACCGTCGGTGGGTCCCCAAGGACCAGTTTGGGAAACACTGCTCTAACATGTAGAGTTTCTCTTACTTTTCTCCGATTAATCGTGAAACGCCATTCCGATTCATCCGAGGTCCACGATCAGTGGACAGTCACGTTGACCCTTGGAAGAGGCTACAGCTTTAAATGGATTTGAGCCACACCCCCATAGTCCACCTCATTTTCCAGTGACATGTCCCTTTGTGGTACTTAGAATATCCCTTTGAGGAACATTCACATACTTATTCCACCTTTACAAAAACCCAGATTGGATGATTATAGGAGCACAGAGCTGGAGCGTCTTTGTGCTGAGATTCGCATTGACTTATTGACTAGATTCTTCTCTGTCACCCTGGGGCACCAACACCATGAAGCTGAAAACCCACACTGCATCATCACCTGCTATGCACTGGAGAAATAACGGCATACTGTGACCACCGGGGGTCTGCTTAGGATTACATGCTGTACCCCATGTCTTTAAAAATGAATATGGGGAAGTTGTCTCTGATCATGGTGCATTTAAAATGCAATCCTGTGTACCGAGTGCATTTCACTGCGGGCATTAAACTTTAAATGTGTGTCATTAGGCCACCGTCAAAGCCTTCTATTATTTACGAGTGAAACATGGGTTCTAGTTTTCTGCTGGGGTAGTGCCGGCCACACCACGCTGGGGGGGGAGTCATTCTGATTTCATTTCCTGAGTAAATATCAATCCCCTCCCTCTTTCCATGCAAATATAGAGAAGGTAGGAGGGCTATCATGTATTAATTTACCATTTACTGTTGAGTGGCCACTCCCACTGAGTTACCCCCCCCCCCAGTTGTCCATATGGTGGAATCCATCAGCTCTTCTTTTGTTTTCCTCTTATGGAAATTGAGACTGCCTTTGGCTATCTGGAACGTCACATGCAGGATAAAGACATTGGGCTCACCTTCTAGAACCTTCCGAAAAAAGGCACAGGAAGCCACACATAGATCGCATCCAACATATTAGGAACTCAAATGCCGGCAAGCCCCTCTGAGCAGCTCAGCTGGAGTCTCATGGCACACCTGGCGGGTGGCGCACACTCTGTTTCCCAGAGCATTTCCTTGCGGAGTACACCGTGACAAATTGCCGTTACACGTGTTTGTCAGGAGGGGGCCTGGCAGGGGGGTGCTTTTGCGTCACCTTGGGCACCTGTTAGCCACCTGTGCCAACTTCTCACTGACTGCTGGGCTCCAACTGACACCTGGATGGTCTCCAAGTTACAGGCTTTGTCATCATCCTGTCATCATGACGTCTTCGCCTGACACGGCCCTGACCCCATGGCGATGTGTTCCCATATGGTTGTCACGTGGGTGCCATCAAAGACCACTAAACAAACAAGCATATCCCCCACCAGCTGTGGCTCCCGACACCACAAGAGCTGTCGACTCTACGGATGAATCCTGGATGAACACTGCGTCAGCATATCGGGGTAACCCGGAGCCCTGTGAGATAGATTATCATACAGATTGGGCTCAAGGTGAGCATCACACTTGGGAAAAAAGAGAGATAAGGTGGGGAATCGGTGAGCGTCACCGATCTGTCAGGGCTGATATGATTGGTGGTGCCTTCAGTGAAAACGTATCCCCTGCAGGCCCCACCTCCAAGCTCCCGCAGACCTCTCAGCCTGCTAGTCGAACAGCCTTCCACACTAAGCAACAAGTTGCTGACCTTGCAGAGAGTCCTGTAGACACTGAGAAATACTGTCATTTTTTGTTTGCTTGTTTGTTTGTTTTTAGTTTTATTGTCGGCAAGCAGTGGTGGAGTAACTGTATACTGGGCCCTGTGACAAATGCTCCCTCCCCCCCCCATTCCAAATTCACACCTAGGGCCTTGCCTACGCCAGTTGCTGCAGTTGCAGAAATATCATACCCATCATGCACTGCAGTAGTTAGCAAATTCCACAAACATGCTTTTTTTATTAAACAGACACCTTGACAACATAGTTTACAAAACATTGCAAACTATTATATTTCAAAATAGTTTTAAGTATTGTACTCCCACCATAATGAGATTATCTACATAAAAATGTGAGACATATAAGTAGCATGTCACCTTCATTTTCACAGGATTATTTTTTTCATATATGTGAGATTTGCCATCAATGAGGGGCCCTCGATATCGCTGGGGGGGCCAGGCCCTGGTAGCTGCCCAACCTACCAGTCCGACCCGTTGGCAAGATGAAAAAGTCTACTTTACTTGTAGTCCACTAGAGGGCACTCTGCCAAATTTGTAAACGTTCAAGTAAATTTATACTCAAATGACAGAACAGACCTGAGGCAGTAAGTGTGTAGGGCGCACACGCATCAGCCATCATAACTGAAAGGTCAGCCTTAACTCAGAATAGGCAGTCGAAACTGCATTCATGTAAAACTGGCAGGCGAAATGACCTGGAAAATTGCTTTCGGCCTTTTTCCATAGTTTATCATTTCTAGAGCTCGAAGTTTCTCATGACGGAGGGTCTGGGAGACATTGCTGGTACTCTTCAGATCAGATCGATCAGATTATCTGTGCGGCCCGGAATATTACAGTATGGATCGGCACGATGCCACGATTACATTCATAATTTGACTCTCCTGAAAGCGTCGATGAGGTGGAGATGGTGTGCCGAGGGAACAAGGATGGGAGATTTCCCTCCGACAGCAGAAGTACATCCTCGTGAACTTTTGGGATGATGATGAAGTGTGTTGTTACTGGCCCAGATCCCCTCACAACGCCCAAGCAGAACATTCTGCTGACAGTAATCTCCTGCACCTATTGGGCCCCAGTCTCCAGCAGATGGAGAGAGTGCTTTCAAGGACATTGCTTGGGGACGCATTACTACAGAGTTTAGCGGCTGCCACTCAAATCAAACGTCCTGGGGTCATGCCACATTGAGGGAAGTGCCCCCCTCCCCCGATAGAAATGTCCTCTGCAGATGCTTATTGGCACACTCACTATCGTTTGGTGATACTCTGTAGCACAGAAAATCGACTCATCGTTCCACCTGAAACAGTTGAATTGTGTGCTTGCCCTGCCCTGCTGTGAATTATGGGAGCTCTCAAAATTGAACTTTTTTCTGAAGATGTTAGGTGTGTTATGCTTAAGTTTGTCGCACCGTCAGGTTACCCAGCCCTTTCCTCTAGAAGATCTTTTACCCCAGCACCCTTTTCTAGAAAAAAAATCTTTTTAGAACTTCCTAAATCAAGGACAGAGATTTTTATGTCATCATGCTAGTGGTTTACACAAGCACAACGAAACAGCCTCTGTAATAAGAACATAAGAACATAAGAAATATACAAACGAGAGGAGGCCATTCAGCCCATCAAGCTCGCTTGGGGAGAACTT
>JAODKE010000028.1:1009791-1030674 GCA_026779605.1 Mormyrus hasselquistii | reverse complement strand
GAAGAAGACAAACTAAACAAAAATTTTCTTTTTTAATAATACACACGGCCTTGCATGCACCCCCCCACCCCCTCCCGCTATGGTGGGGGGGGGGGGGGGGGGGGGGGGTCATGGCGCAAGGTCAGCCAATATGCAACAGCCCTGGAGCTGGGGTCCACTGAAGGGCTCACAGACAAGTGGGCATTCTGCTGCGGCTTGAACCAGCCACAAAGACTTAGCCCACCGGACCACTCAGCTCCTGGGTTAGGCGACCTGCTCAGAATACATATATATAGCCCTCATTCCCTTCTGTTCCTCTGTATTTACGGGAGAAGGTGGCTGGGGAGGAGGGTTACTACTGAAGCATACAAAAGATCGCAAGCCAACCATATGCAGGCATGGGAGAATAAATGATCGAAGGACAGGATGGACTTCTGGTCCCGTTTCCGTTGAAGCCAAATGCATTTTGTAAGCGTGGACTAATTAAAAGCCGGAAGAGACGGACAGATTGTTCCTCCAACACCGGAGGAGTTGAGAATCGCCACGTCGCGCTTTACAGCTTCATTACTCCGGGCTCCCGCAGCCATCATCTGATCTTAATTAGCTCTGTGAAATTATCAGATCTCAATAATGTACTTAGTCAAAGACTCTCTTGGAGCAACAATCCGCCCCCTTCTGGTTCCCCAAGGCCATCAGCTTTATATCAGTGCATTCAAAGCAGACTAACATCCACATTGTTTTGACGAAACAATACATCCGCTTTATTTTCATGCCCCTCACCATTTCTGTACCAAAATCACATTTCTTTCCAGTCTGATTTTAATTAGCTCCACCCGGAATTGCAAACTGCACTCATTTAGTGAGCGGGGGTCCTGTTAACTCATCGGCATTGCATGCATGATGGCTTGGTGCATTAACAATGGTGACCTCTAGGTGGCCCACTATAAATCCCCACGGGCCGTCCTTGTGATTTCCTTAATTTTGCAGGCCGACCCTTTTAGCCATTGCTACTTTCATTGGCCTCTTTTCAGCGTTTTCCAAAGACACCTCATCATTCCGAGAGAGCTTCTGGAAGGCGAACACCTGCACCTGAAACCAGGATCATTTTAAAGCCCAAGAGCTCTTCACCAAAACACACAGGACGACATGGAGACCCAGACGTATACAAACACTGTTCAGCTTGCACATGCTGTGGCAGGTGCAATCGGGTGTGTGTCTGTTTTCGCAGTCAGCATTAGCGACCAACATTTATGATAAACACTGAAGCGCGACCATCGCTCCACAGGCTGCATCCCAGATCTGCACAGTCCCAATTCAAACTAAATAAATTAGCCGGCTTTTTTCTCCAGCAGGAAGTCTCACAGGTAAGCCGTTTATGCTAAAGCGCTACGAAAGATACAAGAGAAATACAAGGACATTCGCCAAGGCTATAACAACCTAATTTACACCAAAAACAATGCAGCAAAGAATAAAGGGACATTTTTAATGCCGGTCGCTTTTGCTGCCAATTAATTAAACATACAGAAGCTTAGCGTAATTGGTATGGTAATGCCTTTAACGGTTCAGTGGAAACATCAGGTGCACGTCTTGGGGTAGCGTGTGTTTCCAGTGCAGTTGTGAAACCCAATACCCACAGGATTCAAAACTAATGAGCGCCGTCGGATGCCCCGGCTGCCGGGCCTCCCAGCATCCTGATGTGGACGTAGCTTCTAGTAAATACTTACCGTGCGGTTTGTGTTAATATGTGCCGGGGTCACGCTGTTCACCAGGAGGGTACCCAGGGGACGGGGCGGGGCCTGTAAACGAGGTGTGCGAGGACAGCCGGGCAGCACTGACTGTCGGCGAATGCCACAGCACCTGGCCAGATCCGCACCATCCAGCCTGTTCACACTTTCAGCTGAAGCTCTTACAGACTTGCTGCTTGTCCCCAGCCCCCTTACCGCCATGTTTATATCACTGTGTGAGAGGAAGCAGAAGTCTTTGGGTCCTGGTGGTAATCCCTGCACACCGCGAGGCCTGCAGAAAGCTGCCTGAACTGTGGGAGGTTCTCCAAGCTTAGGAGGAGTGAGCGGAATCAGAGCAGATGAGACAGCTGTCCTGATGATCGTAGGTTGGGGGAGAGGAAGGTCTCCATAGTCACGTGTCTGAGGGCTGTCGGAGTGGTCATGGTGAGGTACTACAGTTTAAGGGTTTGTCTGAGCAGCGGAGATACGTGAGCCCAGCAGGCTTTGTTAGGGTGGGTGCCAAGCTGACAACCTCCCGGAAACTGCTAACACAGGCTGACAAGAATTAAATCATTTATTCCCCCCCGGCGTTGGTGTGAGAACAGCAAAATAATCAAATACTGGGTTTTGATCTCACAGCACCAAGGAAGAGAGAAAAAAAAAGACAAAAGTCTTTTCGTTCTGAGGGGTGTTCCCTCCAGCTGCCACGATCACGCCAGGCTCCGCCCCCCACAGCCTGTATGAAGCTGTCTCCGAGTCCCATGGCCCCAAGAGCCATCTCCACACTCGTGCGGCTCTTTGGAGGTTCTACACAGAGTGAAAACGGTTGTGTCACCCCAACGCCCACTGGAAGCCGCTCACCATGCAGTGTGCTATATCACCTGGTAGGTGGGGAGATGCCTTGTAGGGCTGAGGTATAAGATAAGGTCACTAGAAGCAGGGTATGATGTCAGGAAGCGGTTGCGTGAATCAGAACAGGTGGGTGATAAGCCACAAACCTGACACTCTGGTCACCCTGATCAGCCATCTCTGCAGCGCTGGAGCCAGCAATCCAGGGGGGGCATTGTAGGATACAATTCTCACTCACATGAGGCCTGCATCCTGTGACCCCTCCTGAGCGATATACTCGCTCACCGCTGCGGCTGCAATTCCGAAGTTTATGTACCCGAGTCGGCAGAGGAGCAGTATATTACACAGGCCTATATGCAGAACAGCGTGAGATCCGCTGCTGGTAGACGCCTGCCGCGCTGCTGCAGTACATCCGCGGCAGCCCGGGGAGTGCTATCGATTCTGCCATCACTCCTCTTAGTCTGGGAGCGACAGCCGTGTAATCGGTTAATCTTAACGGCGCATGTGAGTGCATTTGTTTGTGTGTTCCTGTGAGGGAGGGGTCAGCGGGATGCCAGAGTGCGTCATCCAATCAGGATTGCCTGTACTGATGAGGAAAAGAGAATACAGTTGTCCCCCCATATCCATGGTGGATCGGTTCCAGGACCCCTTGCAGATATCAAACCACAGATGATCAAAAACCTTATACAAAATGGTGTAGTATTTCTATAAAATCTACACACATCCTCCCATATACTTTAAATAATTGATAGATTACTTATAATACCTAATATAATTTAAATGCGATGTAAATGGTTGTTATTTGGTATTGTTTAGGGAATAATCACAAAAAAAAGTTCAGTTCAGTACAGACACAACCATCATAGTGAATATAGAAAATATAATTATTAATAGAGATGGTATAAATTAATTCTCTTAAGGTTTGCTTTTTTGGGCTCCGTACTTTTTCGAACTTTCTGAAATTAATAATTAAATATAATATAAATTTTTAATACTTTTAATTTACGATTGGTTGAATACATGGAGCCCATAGATATGGAGGGCTGACTGCATACAGATAGGAATAAAAAAAGGCTTAAAGTCTTCTGACGGATTTTCTTTTTTCTTTAGGCTGTGCATTTCTGTGGAGGATGCTTAACAACCAGCCTCTTCTGTGTAAGCACTGCGAGTGTGGATGCGAAGTCCCAGATCGATCACACCATAGATATCACACCTTCTTTCTTTCTTTTTGGTACGCAATCCTTCATCAAAATTATTGACAAATTGCATCAGATACTGAAGAACTTTTTAATTTCGTCATGTCATGCCACCTCCGATACTGCAGGGGGAGCCGGCTTTGCATTGTTACGGTTGTTTCGGCTGCCCGCTGTAACCTGCAACCCAACAGGAAATGTTGAAAGTTAATGAGCTTCAGTGTCTATATAAACAGTCTAACTGCAGAGTTTGTGTCTCAGACTTGCTGTTGTCAAGCTTCAAATCCCACATCTTTTCTGTTTTGTAGCTGTTGGATGGTATTGTTTTTTTTAGTTTGTTCTAGCGATTGGCTGATGAAGCTTCATGAAGCTTTCGGCTTTCACCATAAAGTGCCAGAACATGTTTAGGGTCTTCAATCCTTTATGTCAAACACAGGGAGACCCCTAGTGGGTTCTCCCACTCGCTTCGAACAGAATCTGAGAATGAAGTCTGTATGTGTTTGTATCAAATGAATAATGTGGCTGGTATGACAGTAGGGTCTGATTGTGTCATGCTTAAAATAATCTTTAAAAAATTCAGTTTCTTTTGGTTTATTTATATGTTTTTCATTCACTATGTATTTACAATGAAATATTGTGATGAATCTGAGACGAATTCATAAATTGTTGCTAAATTGTTGCGAATTACATGCTGCAATACCTGTGACTGTTTTCACTTGTTGGCGTTTAGAGGGGAGGTTTTAAACTGGGGAGATGTGAGACTGAGGAGAGAAAGAATGTTTTGACACCGTGGGCTGTAGCCTTGCAGTCTCTCAGGGACAATGAAGATATTTAGCACACTGAGGATATGTTATTGCAATGTGACTGGTGTTTGGAGCAATGCAAACCTGACCAGTCCAATAATGAAAAATTATCGGAATATAATCATTTATTCATTTGGCAGATCCAGGTTTTATCCAAAGTGATTTACAACAAGGGCAGGTGAGAATTGGCCCATCGCACAGGCAAAGGAACTAATAATAATAATAATAATAATAATAATAATAATAATAATAATAATGACTAATTTCATATTTGCCATATCAATACTTATTGGAAGACATCAAGTCAATCTATTACCAAACATTTGCGGATCGCCTCTTGCCATTTCCAGAGCCACTTTCCATAATGAAACAAAAGGTGTCATACATTAGGCGAACTGACGAATCAGGCATCATATATCACATGATACTGCAGAAACGAAGCAAGCTCTGATTCCCAGCCTTCACTTTGACAAGGCGAGAGCTCCGAAGTCTCTGTATTAAATGTGGGGGAACTTGCCTCTGCTCTGCTGCCGCCCCTCAATTTTACTCACACCGTATACATTGAGGGCCTTGTTGGGGGGGTTGATGTGGAGGAGAGCTGTTCACGAGGAGCGCTCCTCCACACTTCCCCTGTCAATTTTAAATCCACCTTAGTTTCTCAACAGTCATACTCGCCCCCTGCACTACATACAGTGCAGTCACATACACCATCACACGCATCCACGCATCCAACATTCTACCTCTAACACAGGTGCATGGGGGAGGAGAGTGGGTGGGTCTTCCTACACCCCTGCTCCCTGCCAGATATGGTGGGGGGGGGGGGGGGGAGGGCTTGGGGGGCCGCTCGGCTGGCGCCGGAAGTCACCTCCGGTCACCCCCACGTTGGAGGGCAGTCCGGAGTGGATGTGTTAAGTCTTTTAGTCTCTGTGTGTGAGTGTCTGTGTATGTTGTGGGGATGTGTATATGGTGTAGTGCATGGCTGAGAGGTCTCCTGTGTGGGCGGGGCTCTCTACCGGGGGCTGGTCGGCTCCCGGCTGCCTGGGGGCTCGTACGGGAGCGGCCTCCCCCTTGTGGGGTCAGCTGTTTGTTGCCTCTGGTTCTCTGGGGGTCATGCCCTTTTGGCTGCGGGGGCTGTATCTGCTGGAGTGGGGGCCGCGGCTGTCATTGAGAATTGGGCCTCGGCTCGTCCATGCTCTTCAGGGGCCTCCTGGGCCTGTCTCTGCGACCTCTGCCTCTTGTGCAGTGTGGTTGCAGCCTCCCACCCTCACTATTTAGTTTCCATGTTGAAAACGCACACACACAACGCACACACACAACGCACGCACACAAGGCACACACACAACACACGCACACAAGCCCACACATCTCGCCTGCACAACTGAGCACGCATGAACATACACTTGCACACACAACAATTTAGTTTGTTCGTAAAGCGGTGTTACTTTCTTCATTCTTCATTCTTTATTTTTGTTTGTGTTTATGTATTTATAGATATTCGCACTTTTTTCAGATGCTGTTGATCTTTTGCCTTTTTTTTCTTCCCTCTCCTTTACAGGTGCAGCAGTTGCAGATTGTGTTTTGTGTTTTCTACTTTACCCGTATCAGTTCTTTTATTTCTTTTTCTTCCACCTCCTAATCTGTCATTCCACTGTCGCTCAGCCGCTGCAATATTTTACATGTGCTGAAAATGAAAGAAATAAATAAAAGAAAAAGAAATCAATCGACATGAGGGGCCTATACTGGGTTTTTACACTATTTAGACATCTGAATGTTGTGTTGCTTAGCTTGCATGCGCATAAACGATGTACGTAGACAGCCAATGATTGTCCGTCGCTATCCATCTACCCATTTCACACAGCCAAGGGGAACAAGCTTCCCCACTGCCTTCTGCTCCACCCACCAGAACCTCTGCATCGTGATCAAGTTGGAGGTCGGAATTTCCAAGTCGAAAAAATCCAAGGTCCAAGCTAGATCCGTTTCACAAATCCTGATACCAAATGTTAGCAAGAGCCTGTAATATGAAAATAAAGTAAACTGAGAATAGTATGGTATAGTGTAAGCGAGATATACCTGAAGGGTTGATTAATTAAAAATCATACCTACTGCTCAGTTTGTAGAGAGAAGTTTCATTTCTCTAAGCTATAGGCTGGAGCTAGCTATGAACGGCTAAAGCTATCCATATAAACCAATAGCAATATTTGCGATATAAACCAATAGCAATATTTGCGATTTATTTTGACATCAATCTACATACACGATCGGTTTCGTTTTACTTATAGTGTTTTTATTGCAAGGAAAGACAGGAAAAATCACTCTAAGTCCTTCACTTGATTATTTATCATTGACTGTGATTGCCCTTGTGGAGGCTGCCATGTTGTCAGGTGCCACAGCACCTGCTTCAGGGTATGGGCAGGAGATTCCTAGCTCAGACTTCACTAGCCCTTCAGCTGTACGTTTTGAAGCTGGAGGTCAGACATCTTCAAATTCAGAGTTGTCTGGAATGTAGCAAATGAGGCAGGACATCGAACCGCTTCTCCTCTTGCGTTGTTTTTCAAGAAATGAGCCGTCACCCTCAATTGCTCAGATGGCCACCGGACCTGATGAGAACAGGAGCATAGTACTAATTACCAGCCGGATATTAACCTACTGGGGACCGGAGTGGCAGTCACACACCTTGTGCTGAGCCGGGCAGGACGCTCTGTGATTCTCTCTGACTCCCATTTCCCAGGCTGCCTCCCTGTAGCCTTTCTGCTCTCTTAATTAGCCCTTGCACTCTCTTGTCAATTAGTCATTGCACTTGCTTAACCTCTTAAACAAAGCAAAGGCATCATCTAGCGCACTTTCCAGCCAGCACCGGCTCCAGGCACATCTACGTGTAATTGTCTTTGTGTCGTGTCCATCAGAACAACGTAAAAACATTCTGACATAATGACATTGCGCTGGACATTTAATTAGATTTCACTGTTAAGAATACTGCCCGCCCCCTCCCCGCCCAGCACAACCTAGAGCAACGCAACCTTCTCATTTCTACTTTTGTGGTTGTCCAACACCTAATTTTAAGAGTTGCTCCCTATTTTCTATGACTGACCTCAGAGAAATGACAACCCTCGCAAAGTACAGGACATCCTTCTCACAATTTGCAGTGGCCTTTAAATTAAATTCTGATTAGATAGGAAGTTTGAATGCGTTGACATTTAATTAGCAAATGCACAACTGCCGACGAACCTGTCAGAATGGATGTCGTATAGAACCTGTTTGCAGTAAGTAATGTTAGTAATGCTTCATTGCCATGTATGGTCGCCTCCTTGTGGCCGCTGGGAATATGAAGTCCAGCCGTACACCCATAAATGCAATTTGCATTTTGTCTCTGACTGGAAAAAAAGGAATAAACTGGAATTAGTTTGAAATACAAAAAAAAAAAAGATTACTGAAGCATAAGAATTTCCAAACAATCTTCATAGGGAAGTCTGCCCCCTTGTGGGCATAGTATGTATTTTGATAGCTGTTCAAGCTTTTACACAAAAATAATGGGTTATGTGAAAAATGAAGAGAAGGATGGCCTTGGCAATGCCAGACTCAGTTTGCCTGTCAGAAAATACAATGTCTTCCTGTTATTTAGTGAGAGCAGCTTGTTATACCGTTAATACCCACTAGGGGGTATATTAACGTCTTTAGGAAAGGAAAAAAAATGAGGTCTATCATAAAGGAAATAAAAATTCCCGGAATCAGTCTCCTGGGGGAAATGCCTGCATGTTCTAAAAGTGGAAGCACATTGCAGTCAACAGGGGCCCTGACTGTGAGCATGATATCTGAGCGGCTGCGTATAGATGACAGGCGGCCATCGTCTGATATCATCCCGTCACTCCCTTGAAGACTTGGTGGTGGGCAGCCAAGCGAACAAGGCACCAGAAAGAAGGACCTACCACCCTCGTGGAGAACCTCCACACCGCCTCCCTCCAAGGGCACTACGCATTTTACGATTTCTGCTCAGCTCTGCATCAAATACACCACGGCGTCAAGTGCAAATTGAGCTAACAGGTGTAGCCTCTGGCTGGGCAGTGGGATACCCCTGATTCAAAAGAAAATAACATCAATAAATAAAACTCAAGACACAGTAACAGTGGCAGTAGCGCTAGGCTACCATGATAGCATAATAATCCCCAAGCAGCCTGCCCCCTTAAGAGGTGGACATTTCAGTTCAAGACAGTAAAAAAAATCCAATCCAGGATTTTGCTCCAACCAACCAGTTGAGTATAAAGAGTCACAGTCATATAGTACTCAATTGGTTGGTTGGAGCAAAATCCTGGTTTGTATTTTTACTTTCTGGACCTGCAATGTCCACATCTGCCCGTTTAGCATTACGCACCTGTTTCGCCCAGGCCACAGATAAGATGAACTCTACTTGCACCCGTTCGCCTTACTCTTTAACGCCTAATAAGCAAAGCATCATCAAATGCTCCTTGTAATTCTCATTCCTGTTTACGTTTTTGTTATCAGTTAAAAACAGAAAACCACAAAAACTCCTTGGTTTCTTTTACAATAGTGCTTCTTTATTACTTGGTAGATAACAGTAGCAATGCTCAGTGATAAACAACACAGATTAAAATGGACCGAAATCGAGAAACGGGAAATCTAATGCGATAACACCACGGATATGTACAAGAGAAATATTTACATGTTGCATTCCAGTTGCACCGCAACTGCCATGTTTGTAACCCCATACTATTGGTGTGCACCCATATGTATATGCAAACGATATACCAGAAATTGTAGACAAAAACAGAATGCAGTTAGGAAATTCTGTG
Organism: Mormyrus hasselquistii; assembly: GCA_026779605.1. Classification (NCBI taxonomy): domain Eukaryota; kingdom Metazoa; phylum Chordata; class Actinopteri; order Osteoglossiformes; family Mormyridae; genus Mormyrus; species Mormyrus hasselquistii. The sequence continues at coordinate 1,021,321 of JAODKE010000028.1, read as the reverse complement.
AACTAAGTTTTGAAATGTAGTACATGTCAAGGATGCTCTGCATTGTGCTGTTCACTGCTATAAGTTAGGCTCTCTCGTAGTGTTTTCCAAATAAATATTGAAAGTAAGCAGTCCTATGCATGCACTGGTATGTGTACACAGCAAATGGGCAGCCGCGGTCCTGAAAACAGATTTGCAGGGACCAGGAGAGACGAGACAACAGAGGTACAACACTGAAGCTGCTGGCAGTGGTTCTGCAGCCTGGAACTGTACAGCCTTGGCCGCACGGTACAGGTAACACTCATTCGCAAAGGGGCAGAGGAAGTGCTTCTAATAGGGGACCAATGAAATGAGACAGTGGGTGTGGCTAACGATGGTGACACATGAGCCTCCTGCTGTGAGTGGCTGCACCCTTGAGCAGAATGAGCTCTGAACCCACTCGTGTAATTGGCTGTCCCAGAGTGGGAGGAGCTTAGTACATCAAGAGTCTTATGAAAGGTTGTCTCTATCCAACCAAATTGCTCCTGCATGGGCTGAGCTCCCACCCCACCAGCATGATTGTCTCAAGAGGAGCTCCACAGTGGCACGGCTGGGCGCAGGGGGGCACTCCACCAGGAGGCGCCCTTGCTTAGGAGGACGAGTCCTCCTCAACAGTGTGCAGCGCCTGCCTCTTCAACAGGGTCTTCAGGATCTCCACCTCGCGCTGCGCCTCCTTCAGCTTGCGCCTTAGCTCCTCATTGCTTTTCTGTAGCGCTTGGTTCTCCTGGAGAGAGACGGGGACAGACATGAGCGGGAAGCTGGAGGGGTCTGTTGCTGCATCCTTGGGGCTTGTCCGTAAAATATCCAGGTCGATAATCTAGCTCACTGTAAAAAGTACTTTGAGTAACATATCCTGCCGAGTGCCTGTGGCAAAAACAAATAATTAAAGACACGGCGTCAGGCTGTCTTAATCACTAGTGTTTAGCATACCTGCGTGTGGGGGTTTGAACCTCAGCAATCGAAAACAAGTGGACAGCCATTTTCCATAGCACATGTTCAAGACTCAATGCCCTGCCATCTTTTAAAGAATGTCAATTGTTTAAGCGACCTCAAAACAGTCCATGGGCGAGGATTTTTTTTTTTTTAGACCATTTAACGACAGTAAATGATACCGTGGTCACTAACAACCAAAAAGATAGACCTACAATGTAATGCTGAGAAAATACTGACACGTTCAAATTCCCATCGTTATCACCAGGTACTACATCCCATGTTATTGTAAACACCCTATTTAATTGAATGCCCCACTTCAGTGGATGATGAAACTCCCCGAGACAGATTCTCCAGAAAGAAGCTACCAGAATGGAAGAGGGTGTGGTTTGTTAAAAATAACAAACATGGCAGACACCAAGTCAACCAGATGCATGTGCATGCAGTAACAGCAAAGTGTACCATGTTACACTGTTTCAGTGTATAGATGTAATGATCTATACATGGCTTGCAGCAGGTGGAGAAATCACTAACATAACTGTTACCACCTTGAAAAAGATACTGGTTCTTATTATTAACAGTTTCCTGAGATCTAGCAGGAGAAATCAATGACTCAGAACAGCTGGTGACAACCGCAGGTGCGTTAGAGGTCACATGTGTGACCGCTTGGGGTTGCACGCTGGTGGGAGGGAGGACGCGCTCACTGCGTCACTGCCAGCCACCATCCTGTCCTGCCACCTTTCTCCTGTTCGCGTCCATCTTTGTTTTCTCCACCACTGCGCCGTCAAACTGAGCATAAACAAAGAAGTCCAGGGACGGAAGCAGAAGCGGCGAGAACAAGGCTGAGCGACGGCCTCCTTGCCTTCTCCAGCTGCTCTTGGGTCTGCTTGCTCTGCTCCTCGGGCTCCTGGCTCTTCTGCATGGTGGAGGCCCGGTTCTCCCACTTGGCATAGGCACGCTTACGCACCGGCACCGGGCTGGGACAGGGAGTGAGGGCGGGGTGTCCAGGAGACAGAAGCGACACCTCGGGCCGTACGGGGTCACTGGACGGGGCCAGTGTCACCAGGGGCCCCTCCGTTTGGGTCCCTTTGTGTACACCGGGGAAGGGCAGCGGCTGGGGGGGAGCGGACGGCCCGGAGCAGCAGTCCTTAGCGTGATCGCCGGTGTCAGCAGGCTCCTCAGCGGGGTACGTGAACTGTGCGCTCTCCTCAGAACCTGCAGCAAAACCACATGGTGTCGGAAGAGATTACGAGACATGCCACCAAATGACATTGTTTTCTTATCTCACACATCATCCACATGTCTTGCCCTGCTTCGGTGAGAAACAGCACAAAAATCACGGTACAGGAGGGAAGACTGAAACAAATCTTTTTTTTTGTCATTTCCAGTATCTGCAATATTTAAAAACAATAACTTATTTGTCTTAGTTTGATTTGTGCTGTTTGTCTGATTCCAGAAATTGCGCAGTGTTACTGTAACTGAGCCTGTTCTTCGACACCAGAAGTAACCTTTGACCTTTCATTCCCACCTACACAGGGGAATTACCCAACAGCCCCCTCTCTCCAATCCGTTCCAGTAAATCAGACTTGCCCAAAACAGTTACAGAGGCACCACAATACTCAGTACCAGAATACAGGTCACCTAAGGTTACTGAAGATAATTACACGAATGTCAGATTTGTTAATAAGATAATTGACATTTGGATGCAACAAGAATCCCAGATGTCTCTATATTCCTTTATTTTTCTGCTAATTTATTCCTTTTTAGACAGGAGGACCTACATGTTAACTTGGACATCAAGAAAATCACATATCTTGAACTATCGATTGTTGAATAATTACCAACGTCTAAGATCTGATCAATACTAATGAAAAATAACAACAAAGACGTTTTTGTGGTCTTGTGGCCAAAGCCATTTAAACATTTATAATTTATTCATGACCAAATGAGCTACAGATCAAAACACATGAAATACATATGCCGTATTAATTAAGTGAATAAATGTATTATATGATGTTGGTAATGATGAATGGTGTAACCATACTGTGGCCTACCATAGTTGGGCAAATGAATGGAAAATAGAATTGTACGCCGTAAGACAGCTGAGAAAAGGCTCCATCTGCTGGTTAAACTATGTAATTGTGTTTAAGCTGAGAAAAAAATAGTAGCTTTCTAACTTCATCTGCCAGCAGGGGGAGTTGTTGAATCGCTAAAGCAATAAGTCATCACAAAGGCAGGAAGTTTGGTAAAAATGTGCTGGTGTTGTATAACCTCAAACAGGCCTTATCACTGATGTGATGTGTTTTTGTTACATGCAGTATTAATTGTGCTTTTAACGTGTGAATGCACTATTGCTTCTGATTGGTTGGTGGTTGCTGAACAGTATACGTGTTGAAACCGATTGCCATCTGTGCTGTGATGTCTGTGTCTCCCCATCATGTATAATTTTACGTTTGAGTGGTATCACTGGCTGTTTTTCAGCCTTAGCCTGCTGTGATTATGCTCACGATAGCACAGCCCACGTCTGAATGCGTGTGTGCGCTTGTGCATGATCACATATGCATGCGTGGTGCGGATGTACGGTCAGCAGGTGGCAGCGTATGGCCACATGGCCTCACCTTGCTCATTTCCCTTGGGTCCCTGGGGGCCCACGGCAGTTGGGGTGGAGCTAGCTGAGGAACTGCTCCCCTTGGCGTTCTTCTTGCACTCGAATGCCACCTGGTCCTTGCACAGTCTGTGACAGTTCATGCCGCAGTCTGTTCCAGAGACAGAGGGAAGGGTGCGTTACAGCAGAATGACAGTCAGTCAGTCGACCAATTGAGTACATGCACTACATCTGACACCCAATCAACACAAACACCTCCCTAATGATGATGACGAAGGGGGGTACATATATTTATTCAATGCATTAAAGCTTGCTGTCCCTCTTATAAGTTACTCCCATCGTCCACAGATGAACATCACACTGCAGAAACCTGCAAGGCATGCTGGTCTGTGGCACCGGCCTTTTCAAACCTGTGTCACTGGGCCACCGCCTCCTAGAGACACACGGAGCGGAATCTGAGCCGCGTCACTCATAGGGGGAACAGATAAAAGAGCAAGCATCTCCGCTTTGTTTGGGCTCTTTCCAAACACTCCCCCCCCCCCCATAACACTTCACCTGCCACTGGCCCCGTTGTGCGTTCCCCTTCCTGGGGTGACACTGAAAACGGTCTGGAAAGAGCGTTCTATAACTCATGTAATTACAGACCACGTTCAGCGCACGCTTGCCAAAATTCTGTTTGGCGGTGCTGTCAGGAAATGCACGCTTCCTGTGACTGCAGTCATGCTTTGACTGAGAGCGTGCAGCTTTTTCCCAAGAGGGCCGCTCCACCTGCACGGAGCTCTGTCACGCTTCCAAAGAACCTCAGCTGCATTCAGACTAATTGGGGAATAACGAAAGGAGTCACCTTTACACCTGTAGCCTTGCTTGATGACCCCCCATAGCTGGAGAATGAAGAGAGAAGCAGCAGATCAGTGATAGGGTTTGCAAGGGATGCTGGGAAATGCTGAAAATATGCGGGGCACTGGCATGGCATGGGGGAGGGGAGGGGAGGGGAGGGGAGGGGAGGCCAGGGCCACGCTTAGTCACGGGTGACTCACGAATCCAGAGCAGTTGTCACAGAAGGTGGGCTTCATGTAGGTGGTCTCCTGGAAGTTGTGGACGAAGCCCACACCCAGCTTGGAGCAGATGACGCTGGCTCGCATGAAGTAGGCTGTGATTTCCTCCCTGCTGATGAGACCCTCCCTGCAGGCAGGACAAACCAGGGAAGACGGGGGGGGGTCACTATTAAACACATCATGACTGTCACGAGCTGGGAACAGGTCACAGGACCAACCGACTGCAGGTACCCCACACCCACGTGATCTTAAATATGAGAGGACGGGAGGGGCCGCATCCTGACTCGACACCCGTGTTGCTTTCTGACTACTAAGCTCGCTTCGGTCATGGGAGTACGGTACGCGTGAGCCTCACAGCACTCACTTCTCTTTGTCCATGACGCAAAAGGAGAAGGGAAAACTGGCTGCTATCTTCTCAAATTCTTCATGGGAGATGTAGCCATTCTCGTCGTGGTCGTAGTTTTTAAACACCGACTGCCAGGAAAAGCGAACAGCAAAGACGGAATTATTCATTGGGATAACAATACGCTTTGTCAGTATGCCATGATTGAGCAGTGAGGAACAATGAATTGCATGAGGTACAATGAATTCTCCAACCTAATGGTGTGACTGGCGGTACTACTCCAATGGAAATCAGAAGGGGAGAAGTCTCATTCCCCTAATCTAGTATAGAGAATTTAAAAACACATCAGACCACTATGCTTAGAGGAAGTGAGCCATGCTGACTGCAGCTAATCAGTGTGCTGAAATGTGCCCTTGATCAACCTCAATATCATGGCTCTTGTTATGTTCTCATGTGACGTTGTCGTGATTGTTAATCTTAGACAGACGGGCCGAATCGGGGAAAAGACACAGCAGATATACGGACTCACATCCACCATCCTCTGCACGTGCTTGCTGATGGTCCTGGGGTCTGGTTTGGGGGCTACGCCTGAGGCCCAGTCTACCACAACAGGAGGCCGGGAGGGGGTGGCTGGCTGCTGGGCGACAGATTAACCCAGCATCAGTGCAATGTCACCGTACTGGAGCATCAGTGTAGCTGGATGTCTCCTGGGACTCAAACCGACAACCTTCATGAGTCTGACCTTATGCCCACCTGCTTCCCTAAGGCTTGCCTGGGTCACTCACCGGTGCCTTACAGTTTTTGGGCTCCCGTGCGTAGGACAGCTCGTAGATGTCATCCTCGGTGTAATACAGGTCCAGAGACAGCTGGAACAGGATCAACGGCAACAGCAGTCAGGTGACTTGCACAACTGTGTGCTCGTTCACTAGTAATGTGGTAAACAGCTGAGATTGGCCGGTATCCATTTTGCATAGAAATAAACCAGCGGACTGAACAAGGAGACCGGATAAGTGGATCAGGTCTATAACAGAGATATATAACCTGGCCATAAAAGGACCGTATAACAGTCATGTAAGCTGACCGTCAGTAGATGAACCAGATCTTTGTTAGCATCCAAGCGTGGGGGGTTCTGCTGCAGTTGGATCAACTCATTGATGTGGTTGTAGAGGGCCTGCAGCTTCTGTACGTTAACCTTGCTGTCCTCCACGTAGTCAGACATGGCTTCATTGACAGAGATGAGATCTTTGAGGTGGACGCCCAGGATGGGGATTTTAAACCCTGTGCATTTGCCGTAGGCCTGTCGGTAATTGTCATAGTTCCGATAGGAGGACAGTAGCTCTGTCATTTCATTTAGTACCTGCAGGGAAAGCCGGACAGGCGGATTGAGCACCATGGAAGGGTTAGGGAGTGGGGCTACAAAATGCTGTTTTCCCAGTATTCACTGCTAATGGTTTCTTAGAATTCTGTGTAATGCATTTCTCTTCTCTATGTCTGTGACAATACCTAAAAAATAATAATAAATAAAGGTTTAATGAGTAAGTCAAGGGAGGTATAGAGTTTACTGCCAGTAAATTTCTGAATAACACTGTCAAAGCAGCTCAGTTAATGTGTATGTAACCTTACACCACTGAAAAACGGCCAGTGGTCTGAGTCTATCACACCCCTGACTTCAGAGGCGATTAAAAGTAGACTGTGGCTCCCGTCGTTAAGAGGGTAGCTTATGGGAAGAGTAAGCAGCTGTTACCTTGGTGACGTCGCCGGACACATGGGAGCTGGTCTCCTTTAGCCGCGAGATAGAGCTGTGACAGAGACCTCCCACCACGGCCATTAGTGTGTTGAAGTTGTGCATCATAAGGAGCTTCTGTTGGGAAAGACGGTCCAAAAGTATGTCAGCATCTCTGCAATGCAAACCTTTGTTGTGTTTCTAGTGTTTCTACATGGCTTTCTGGAAGGGCTTCTGATCCTCCTGCCCTACCACCTGATGGGCTAAAAGAGCTACCCCCAGCCCCCGACTCAGTGTCATGGACATAGACTGGACCTTGCCGGAAGAGCCCATTACCCGCTGTGACGTGGTTAATATTGAAAGCCCGTTTGTGCGGAGTTGAGGGCCCACGGAGAAGCACTTGAGAGTCATCAGGAGCTTGTTCGGCCTGTCCCTTTGTGCCCGCTCACTTATCGGCGACACAAACATTAGCCTATAGCAACGGAGCCGGCCGCACCTGAGCCACGTGGATAAACTTGGTGAAGACTTCGGCCCGGAGCTGGGCTGTGGGCCGGCTGAGAACCATGAGCTGGACCCACTGGGAGATGCCGTTGCACAGAGCGATTGATCGCTCCATCATGGGGTTATCCTTCATGCAGCCGCTGCGGATGTAGTTCTGGTAGTCTGCGAACTGAGAAGGGGAGGGGGCGGGGTGGGACTCAGCTGGGTTTCCATACCCGTGGTGGGTGGAGCTAATCATGCCCCGCCCAAAGTGGCTGAGTAAGCAAATGACAGCGTGCTATAATCATCACCCACACATTCCATAGCCTTCTTTCACGCTTTGCACACGGGTGTTTGCTTGTGCATGTGTAGGTGTGCAAGGATGCATCTCTTCTATATAATGACATCACTATGCTGACGGAGGACCTTTAAAGGACCTTTTAATGGTGAGTCTGAATACTTCTTCTCACATAACTTAACGAAGCCAGCTGGATTGGACCAGTGTACCGGTTCTACACAAAACAGGGCTAAAACCCATGAAAATGAAAGTGAGAGAAGAGGTGAAAAATTTCACTTGTGACTTGCTGTGGTGTAAAAGTCCGTAACCTGAGTAAATGAGTAAGCCTGGGTCACATCCAAAACCTCAATCTTAAATGTCCTTGCTTGGTGTTTTACTTATATAATCGCTTTATAGGCTCTAATATAAAGCAGCTGCAAAGCCAGCTGAACATACTGAAATCCTGCAGAAGGATTTGAACTCCAGGTAGGTCAGGTGTTCAGCCAACTCCTCAGGTTCCAGGTGGTCGAAGAGCAGCGACACCTTTCTCTTCTTGCTGCTGTTGGCCTTGATCTTTTGGCTGGCCTTCCAGGACCAGTCTCTCTCGGCTCTGAAAACGCAAAGGATTCCGGGAGGTTAACGGCGTAATAAGTCAACTAGGGAGGCAGCAGGCGCTAGATTCACAAAAGCCAGAACATGAGAAAAAATCCCCATGGTATGAATAAAGTGCTTATTCTATTCTATTATATTCTATTATATTCTAGTTCACAGGATGTCAGGGAAATTAAATGACCAAGTTCACCATACCTCAAATATTTTTAACATAGGATTACTATTTCTATGCATATTGTTGTATTTTAGAACAAACCTAAACCTTGACCGCAGACCTGCATATAAACTTGCCAATGACACTGGGCTCTGTGACAGATATAAAAAAAAAAATAATCCCAGGTAACACGTGACTTTTTTTTTTCCCTTTTGTGCAGCTACTGCACGAGAACCTTGACGTGTTGCTAGGGCTGTTTCCACGACTTTCCTTCCATGGAGGAGACTGGTCTCTGTTCCACAGTGACTCATTAAAAGCGGGGGCATTGAAGCAGGGAGTGTAAAACAGCCCCACCCTAACCCCCCCCCCCCCCGCCGGCGGCGGAATGGAAAGGGTCCAGAATGCTGCAAGCGCTGACAGAGCGAAAGAACACCTCAAGGTCGTCTCCGTGTGGCGGACCACGAGATGCAGCTCCTAAAGCTAACCACACAGTGACAGCACAGACTCCTTTCTTTCCCATCATCCCTTGCAACTACACACGATGACTCACGCCAAGTGGGCTGCATGAGTCAACCTGAACAGGCGACGGCAACGGACAGCTGCTGTTTGTTGGATCTCTCAAAGTAAGCTCGATGGCATCATTAAAGACTGTTGTACTCACATCCACTTTGTCTCCAGTAGGGGGCACAGTCTCTCCTGCCCGCGATCCCTCATCAGTGCCTGGAAGTGCTCTAAGGAGTCCGCCAGGCTGTTATGTAACCTGAACATTGTCCAAAACTCTCTTATCCAGTACCTGAGCGAAAACAAACATGCAGCTAACACCTGGGAAGGCTTCTGGTCGAACGCAAGGGCGTGGCCAAATTGACCAAGCAGAGCATACAGTCCAAACCAAACAGGCAGACAGCTCTGGCACAGCGACACGCGTCCCTGGCAGGGCCGGGCTCTCTCACCTGATGAAGTAGCAGATTTTCTGGCAGTCTGTAGGGCTCTTATTTTCCAGGGCGTTCTTGAAAGTGAGAGCAGCAGTTAAGGAGCAGTGCATGTATAAACAGGGAGGTGAGGGGGACTTCACAGAGCAGTAACCAGGTTTTGGGGTACTTCGGGCTGTGTGGTTAACTGGGGGCGAAGCGGAGACTGTTGCATGTGTGGGCGTGCCCGACCAAGGTGAGCGCTGTCGTGGGGCAACCTGAGGGGAACGGGACCTTTAGAAGGGGATGTACCTGACAGGTACGCTGCACAGCCGAGCTCCGCCTGGCGCGTCGGGGATTTCTGCTGACCACAGACGACTTCGCTGAGTGTGTGGGTTTGCAAACAAACACAAAATAAAACAGTGGGGATATTGAGCAGCTTTGTGGACAGGGATGCCAGGGGGTGGGGGGGTTGAGCCAAACGCCAACAGCAGAAGCCACAAGGTCGACTTCTTCTCACGGGCCCGGAAACATCCGACACGTTATGTAAAACCATGTTTATAATGGCGCTGCACTTGAGGCCTCCCTGCCGCTAAGGTCAGTGGATGCAGGGGCAGAGAGCATCATGGGGGAGGGAGCGGCAGTGTGACCCACTCTGGCCCACCCAGCCCAGAAAGCCACAGTGTTTTTTTGTACCATTTTGGGGGGAGGGAGCGGGTTTAGAATGTACACTAGTACTCGAAAGGGATCTGATGTTCCCCCCTGTCCACAGACACAGGCACAAGCCCTCAGCTTTCCAATCGGGGGGCGACGTATCTGGCTTAGAAGAGCTGGCATGGGAGAGCCAGACGAGTGGCGACCTGTGAAGCAGCACCCCTGTTCCCAAGGCAGCAGCCTCTCAAAACATCACCCCTGGTTACCACACATTCTGGAGAATGCATTAATCCTGCTGCTTGCATCATTAAGAGAATCAGACAGACTATCTCACTGACAAGTTCACAGTCTTATAAAAACTAAACTGACAGATTAATAGCTAAACTTTTTACTTTTCAATAATTTCTACGGTGAATAAACTGATCATCATATCATATCATAGCTAACCGTATATTATCAAACCAAGGGAAAGTGTTCTGTTGGCCTACTGCTCAGCAATAGTTGGTCCATGCTGAGTGGACAGTGTGAGCAGATGCCCAGCCAAGCACCCCAGGGGCTAGCATCAGCTGACCAGAGCAACTCTTGGAGGGCCTGCGCTCAGCAGGGGCACGGGAAGGATATAGCAGGATGAGCTTCTCCAGGAGCTCACTGGAGGACATGAGAAGCCGGTGCATGGTGAGGGTGATGTGTAGCAGGTGGCTGCTGCGGCACAGACTTCCCTCTGCATCTGGGGGGAGGAGGAGGGGGACAGACACCTGACATTATGGCATAGACCTGGTTGCACTATCCCGTACAAACCCAACACGCGGCAAACCCGGGGGGCTCCACATTCCTTGCCAGCTTTCATTTCCAGCCAGCCTGTCCTCGTTTTTCGTGGGCAGGTTTTACCTCGCCCACAGCCTGTTGGATATCAGCCCCCCCACAGGGCCTGACAGGAAGCCGGCGGCCTCACTAAGAGCACTCGTCGGATGGCCTTGATCGCCATGGAAACACATCCCTTTTCAGCATGACCTGTATACGCCAGCAAGCTGTACAAGTTCTTTACGCCTCTAGGCAGGACGTCACATGTACCCAAAACGTTTGCTTTTAAGAAGCAGAATCGTGACCGAAGGCTGACAGGTCTAACCCCAGAGAAACCGGTGTGACCTTAATCTACCAAATGTATCCATTGTCACTGCCTATACCTGTCAGATTCAATCTCAATTCAATTCATTTTTATATAGTGCCTTTCAGAACAGTGTCACCCCAAGGCACTTTACATGGGTGTGTTCTGATTCATTACAACATCACTAAGACAGAATAATACAAAAACAGGGAACAGGGAGGATAAAGAGATGAAAGAAAGAAAGGCAGATGACAATGAAGGAGAGGAACCAAAGACTCCCAAGTATGGAGAAAAAAACCTCTGGGCAGTCAACTGGCTGCCCCCCCCCCTTGCTAAATGCAAGGTGTAAACAGAGGTCAAGGTCAAAGCCAAAGTCCATCAATGAGTCAGTTCTCCACACCAGCCTGAGTAGGGTGCTGATTAAAGTCTGTGCCCATGTTATTAACATTTCAATCGGTCACATCCACAATGTCACTGAACCAGGACTCCAGCTCAGATAGTGCATGATGCGGACATGTGGGAAAAAGGAAAGGCAGAGGGCATGTACCCGCTGCCTCTCTCTGCCACATGTACCCAGACCCGCTGCCTCTCTCTGCCACATGTACCCAGACCCGCTGCCTCTCTCTGCCACATGTACCCAGACCCGCTGTTGTTCTCTGCCACATG
>JAODKE010000028.1:993585-1009660 GCA_026779605.1 Mormyrus hasselquistii | reverse complement strand
CCAGACCCGCTGTTGTTCTCTGCCACATGTACCCAGACCCGCTGCCTCTCTCTGCCACATGTACCCAGACCCGCTGTTGTTCTCTGCCACATGTACCCAGACCCGCTGTTGTTCTCTTTCCCTACCAACCAGCTGCTGACCAATCAGAGTTGTAATATTGCCGTCCAAGCGAAGTTCCGAAACTCACTAGTTCACAGGATACAAGAAAAACTTTCTATGGACGAGGAAAGGTTTTTGCTGGAGTTTTGATTCCCAATCTTGTAACATATGATGAGGAAACCTCACTTTAGGTCAATGGTGGCAAAGGCACAGTTTGATATTTGGGGGGGACACAACAGTTGTTTTGGGTGGACAAATGAAGCCCCCGTCCTCTTGGCTTTCTATGCCCCTGACTGGCAGGTTCATCTCAGTAAAGGACTGAGTGACTTTTGAAAATTTGCTCTTCAATCGCAGCCGACTGTATACTCAGATTAAGACGACCAGGAGTAACGAGAAACAGCACCTCACATCTGTGGGTAAAGCTCCAGCAAGCTGCAAATAGGAGAAGAAGTGGAGAAGAACAATGGAACGTGTGACTTCAATTCTTCAGTGGAACAACATGAAAGTGACGGTGGAGGTGTGGGGGGGGGGACATGAAACAGCCATTTTACTGTAAATGGCAAATTTCCACATTGCCACGGAGACAAGGTACTGCGGTTTAGCCAGAAGTCTGCATGTGCCGCTCACATTTCTTGCTGCACTGCTGACTTTAACAATTTTGATATTTTAAGAGATATTTATAAGAGCGTTATAAACAATTTACAGAACCACAGACAGACAGTGATATAGTGCCTTCCGAAAAAATACAGTTCCCCAATAAAGTTTATCGATTGTTTCTTTTTCCCTTATTTTTTTCTCAACTTAATAAGACATTAGTTATTTCAAATTTCACCTCCTGGATAATCGATTACAGTTTCCTTTAACACCCAGTGACTTATCATCCAAAATGAATTTTTACTTTTTTCATAGCACCAAGGATTCTAAGGATTAGAGATCGTAAAAGCGGCTCCGTCTTTGAACGCTCATGCATTCACCTGATGATAAATAAAAACAACCAGATCTGTTTGGGGGTGGAATTCCCCAGTAAAGACTTGTGGCCAGTACAGCATCTGAATGGAGATAAGTAACAGCAGACTGAAATTCATAACGGAAACAGCAAAGGTGAATATCTACACAATATCATTTATTCAAAACAAGCTTGTTGGAAACTACGAGCTTATGATATTTACAGCATTTTCGGTCACATTCAGAGGCCCTGCAGTACTGGACTGGTGCCAGGAAGCAATTTTTTTTTTTAAGAGCAACGGGAAGGTCAGTTCATTATTTTCATGACAGCAGTGTTTTTTTTTTTTACAAATCCTCGCAGGTGATTTGAAGAGTATATTTAAAAGAAATGTAGCCCTTTGTAAAAGCCCTTTAAAAGTCCTCCGTAGCCCTTTGTAAGAAGGCGAGTCAGCACTGGCGGTCGTCAGACAGGATGACGGACGTCTCCGGTCGGCATCGTCATCAGTCAGCCGGCTTGGGGGTGAAGGTGCACGACACCCGTGAAGCAGCAGCACTCGGCGGTGCGTGGGAGTCGAGCATCTGGGAGCGGGGAACTGAGCACCGTTGCATAATGTCTGGCCGGTGGCTGCTCCACCATTCATTTGCAACTGCTGGTCATCAAGCATCCGGAGTATTCCAGAGTATTCCGTGGAGCTTACTGGAGGGTCTCCATAGTGGTGTGATTCTGGCTCCCTGACACCCAGACTGTTGCTCACAGTGAAAACAGCCAATTTTTTTTTCCTGCATACCCATCTGCAGTTTAGCGTATCAAAACAGTAATTATAGGGGTGGAGTGAGGGGGAAGTGGCTGCCTCTGTACACACAAACAACCAAGCAGGCACTGGATAGGAGGCAGTGGCCCACGCACCATGAAGCCCCATCCCCCAGACTCAGAGCCTCCTAAGACCTAATCCCAGTTCTTCATGGGACAGGTGATTGTTGAAACCGGATGTGACACAAGTGCAGGTATGATTCCTCACACTGTTTACTCTGTTGGCACGGATGGCTATGAGACACGCAGCGTGACAGTATCCGAGGGCCCAGGAGAGACTAGCGCCTTTAAGCATGCAGACGTGGATCCGTGTCTGCGCGGTCTGAGGCAGTCGGTGTTGACTCGTCTCACCATAAACCACGTCCAACAGTCTTCAGGGGACTAAATTTAGCTGATTCCTTACGGCCTTGGTGCCGCGCTTGTTGCTCTAACTGCAGGTAACCTTGTTCTCTGCAAAACCCGAAACCACAGAAGCTTACGGCAAAATAACATGGGCGGTGGGGGGGCTGGGTTCACAGAAAAACAGAGAGAAGACGTTCATGATGGGAAAGCGCATTGCTGCTGCATGTTGACAGACTTTTTCATATGAGCCCACCACACCCCCCGTCTGGCCCTCGCTGCCATCACCCGCTTGAAGAGCGGCAGTGTGCTTTTTGGGATTTTTTTGTTTTTTTGTTTATGTCCCTGCCTGTTTAGACGGGTCTGGAAATAGCACCTGGTGATCCAGACTCAGTCACTCAATGTGCAAAAGGCCCATTGTCACCCTACCCTTGTAACATTTCCGGAAATGTAACAACAGTGCTGTGAATGGATTACAGTCGCCCCCTTCGTAACCAAACAGTGGCAGCTTACTTCCTGTAGGGGGTAAAGCTTTGGGCCTCGGATACCACAATGTACCAATTCTCATTCTTCTCGAGGAAAAAGGTTATGCAGTTAAGTCCCTTTTGTCTTGCATTAAAAAAATGGGGCACTTTCACTCTTAAGGCCCTGTCTTGGTGCTTAACTGTCTTCATTTAACTCTTCTTTAACTGTATTCCGTCTTCACAATTCAAAATGCGATGTCTCCGAACGGCTGGTTTCCATGTTTCCATGGTGATGGCACAGCCACGCAGGACGGCACAGAAAGTTCAGGCCACACACCCAGGGGACAGCAGTGATGTCAAACTGCATCGATCAGTGTGTGTGTGTCCCCCACTTTCCCCAGAGGGCTGCCCATCTTCAAAGGCCGGTCATCCTCTGCCGAGGTCCGTTTGGGGTCCTGACCTTTCAGCCGTACCGCAGATCGACTGGGCGGCACGGTGATCCTTCAAATAGCCCCCTGTGCCCCAGGTCGCATTTAAAAGGTTCCTGAACCCAGGCCCCCCAGGAGGCCGGTCTCTGATGTCAGGAGGGCCTCAACCCCCCTCCCACAAGCTTTGGCCAAGCACCAGGTCAAATGGTGCTTTTTTTCGTTTGACGCTCGGATCCCTTATGGCAGAGAGCATCCCAGATAACAGTTGCGGCTTCACAAAGCACCTTCCCAGAGTTTGCACAGGAAGGAAAAAAAAAAACTTTCGGTCCCAGAATTCCCAAGAGCCCCGGCGTTGGACTGAACACGAATCTCAAACAAAACCTAAAGCCATTATCTTCCAGTCCCTCTCCCTCACAAACAAGAGCAATTACAAGAGGCTCTTGTGAATTCGCTGTGACCAGTCCCAGTCTTTTGTGTTTCCTCTTTATCAGTCATTTCTCTCCGTTTTTGTCTCCTGGCAACAGCGGTTTGAATGTCCTCCCCTTCAAAGGCATAATCGCCCTAACTTTAGGAGCGCCCCAGACAACAGATCTGCGAGTGCGTGATGTTCCCCGAAAAGACTCATCCATCTTTTATCAGGCCCTGACAGCTTGTTATGAAAGAAGCCATCTCCTTACAGAATGCCGCAAAGCCTTGTCAGTTTACTGTCAGAACTACAAAACACTCTTTGACAAACTAAAACAAAATGTATGGATATATATCTTGCTTAGGAAGTGCTTGTATCCATGGAAACCAACTTACTTCGAACTTAGTTGGTCAAACCTGCTTGGTTTTTACCAAAACACTACAAGTTACAGTATACAGATTTGCCCACAGCAGGTCTCGCTACCAGGTTGTTGAAATTGGCACCTTCCCAATAGCAGCTGAAGCACCTGGACTGGACTAAGTGCACATGTAGCCCCGTATCCATTTTTGAACTGAAATTCAGACCATCTCTGCAGCAACCCATCCCATCTCTCGCAATCACTTCAAGGTCTCTAAGACATGTTGGCTCTTTTCAGGATCGACGGCGAAATGTGTTGCATTTTCCTGCTTCTTTCCTGGGAACGCCCAGAGCACTACACATCTCAGCTGCCAGGAGGGCGAGTGACTGAACGAGAAACAGGTGCTTCCTGGAACATACGGGGCTCAACTTTACCACTTAAAAGAGCCGGCAGGTGCCGTGCGGGGGAGTGAACCAGCGGCTCGTCTCTGCAGTGATTCTGCTCGGCCGAATGCCGGATTCTGCACTCTACTCACTCGTGCTTTTCATTTATTGACTCAAAGCTCCCGGCGCAGCGATGGCAGGAAGAGGCGTCAGACGCTCCCTTCAAACGGCGCTGAATCAATGGTGCGGGGCACTAACCGACACCACCCAAGAGATACCGATCGCATAAGACCGAGAGACGAGCTGCATTCTAGCCAACCCGCTAGGAGGAAATTGGAGATCTAGGTGTGAACCCTTGAACACGTCGAGCTGTTTGACTGCATGCTTGTATCCAAAGCATGATTACATTGTTCATACAAAGCACAGTACCATTTAAATTGATTCATGCACCCACATATTTTACAGATAGACTACAGGTTAAGCACCTTGCTCAAGGAGCTGCAGCAGAGTTACTGAGTTGCTAGTCACTAAGTTACAGGGCAACCAAAACCAGGAACAAGATGCAGAATATTAACAATCTGCCTCCCAGAGTCTATAAGGCGAAACTGCAAGTTTGATGAAATGTATAATGCTGGGTGAAAGTGAGAGGGCCCTGTGGTCGAGGACTCACCAAATGACTGGATGCAGGCCTGGAGCAGCTCCTCCCAGCTGGCCCCCTTGGTGAACTGTCCCAGAGACATCATCACCTTCACCTGGGTGATCTGGGCCAAGTTCGGCCTGTCGTGGAACTTAGGCCGCTGGCGGGGCGAGCCTCTGGATGCCGAGGCACATGCTGGAGAGAGCCGGCTGAAGCGGGGCGACCGGAGAGGAAGAGAGAGGCAGAATGAGATGGGGAGTGTGAGCTGGATCATAAGAGGTCAGTGTGTAGAGCGGGGGGGTACTGAGGTAGAGGCAAGGGGTGATGAAAAGGGCTTGGGGATGCGGGAAGCTGTCGACGTGACTGAATGGTAGGGGTGATGCCTCGCGGACAAGCAGAAACTACTGAAAGTTTAACCCAAAGTGTAGATTCAAGTGTAAGGAAGTTTAAAATATAGACAGATAAAAGCAAAAGACTAAATGATCAATAAGCAAAGCAGGTTTTACTTCAGGTTCATACACAACCTCAAATATACAAATATAGATAACATGTGGCATAATTCCACCAATAAATATTCCATCTACACTACAATTACATCATCAAAAAATTACGCAAAGATCCATACTTGAGACTGATGATGACGATCAGAATCAAGATAATACACCTAAGTGATGTAACTGATTTATGCAGTCTAATTAGAGGATAGATTAATCGTTAACGGCAGAAAACCTCATTACTTGTACTGCTAATTTGTTTTGCATTAATTTGTTTTGGGGCATTTTACTGGATCGCACCGATAAATCATTTGCTAGTATTCTATATGCTGTATTTCATTACGGAGACAAAAAGACAATAAGATGGATTCAATTATTGGAAGCAGTGTAAAATGTCATACGTTCAGCATCAGTATTTCCCTAGCATATTAAATTAAAAATCGAACTCGTCTCTTTTGCTTCTGTTTACTTTTGCCTACAAAGTAGCATATAAATGTTAGTGCACGTTAATAATAGTAAATTTGCCCGCAGACAAGAACTTGAGTACGCAAAAGACAACGCATTTAAAGCAAAAATATATATAAGCGAAACTGTCAGCATAACTTCATGAGCCACTGGAACTAAGAACATTTTTGCGCAGCGCTGTTTATTTTAATATGGGCAGATGTAAGGAACGAAGTGCTTTAAGTGCTTTAAAATGCCGGAACCAGGCAGTGATCAACTTCAATGAGGGACTGTACAGATCACATTTGAGAAACGTGGAAAATAAATAACTTGCAAAGCCAAATCCATTGATGAAACGACCCGATCATAATTGAAAAATCGATGTTTTTCTTCTACATTGATTTAAATGGGCGAAGGCAGGTATTGCGAGATCGCAATTCGAAATGTCGTTTTAGTTTCATTCTACTCAAAAAAGCAACATCTACTCACTTATTTTCCTTGCCGCTTA
Organism: Mormyrus hasselquistii; assembly: GCA_026779605.1. Lineage (NCBI taxonomy): Eukaryota > Metazoa > Chordata > Actinopteri > Osteoglossiformes > Mormyridae > Mormyrus > Mormyrus hasselquistii. Next base: position 1,003,344 of record JAODKE010000028.1, on the reverse strand, counting down.
ATCCCCCGGTCCCGTTCCCATTGCCGCACTGGCTGTTCTCCTTCGGCTGGTAGCCCATCGAAAGATATTGGGCAACAAGTGGCCCGACGAGGCTGTCCATGCCGGCGGCGCTCACTGTGTGCGTGTCATCGCGGAGCCCGCCGCCGCTCACCATCGCTCTCACTCTCTCGGCAGGGGGACGACGCTAATTAAGGCGCATCAGCCCCAGCCCGAGGAAGTAGGCGGGTACGAACTGTCATGGCATGGCATGGCTCTCACGAAACTGTTTTTTTTTTTTTTTGGGCTGCACCTTCTATTAATTGGACGATGAATAATTGTTTATTATTTTGGCCTTGGTTCCTTTCTGAATGTGCCAGTAATCCTCCAACCCAGTCTTGTTGCACTATAGTAAACCTACCAGCAACAAAAACACAGGTAATGATAGTGTTTGACTATAATTTGGGGACATTTACAGAAAATGTATTCAGTATCCCCCTGAATATCCAGTATACAGCACACATAGTGATTCTGGACTGAACCAGAACTTCGCTATGATAAATTCACCGTATTCACACTGCTCAGCCACACTGCATTAATGTGGAGTCTGTTTCACAGCCAGCACCTTGACCACAGACTGCAATGATCGCACTGCTTTCCCAGGGCATGTTTCCCGGGCTCTGCGTAATCAGAACTGCTATGGTGGCCCTGCGCTTGGTTCAGACTGCCGAAAAGGAAGGGAGAGGTCTTCCTCTCCGGGCTGGCGCTCAGCCGTCTGCTCCACAGGGATGTTCCATGCCCTATACAGTTCAAGGCAGGAGATAGGCAGCCAATATGAGCGGGATGGGATATAGGTATCTGTGCTGTTTATTCCAGGCACAACCCGCACAGAGCCCATACTGGAGTGGAACCGTGGACCAGATAAGGCTCTTTGTTTCTGGGTTTTCTGTCTAGAGACGAAGGCGAGGTTTAGATTAGTAGCGGTTTTAAGCTGGAAGGTCTTGGCTCAGCCAATATGAAGCGTACATTTTTACTTAAAACGTGAGGTCTGCTTCTGTGGAAAAACGGGCCACTTTACCAATTAAAGTGTAACATAATTTCAGCTATAGTTATTGCTGAAAAGCTCAAGGTACTTGGTGACATCCCCCAGGCATTATTCTGTTAAACAAATACGATCATCAAAGAGATCTTCCACAAGTGCTTATCCAGTGCACCCTGCCTGGAACCTTTCCCGGGAAACACATGAGGCCGCCTACCATAGAACGTACACCAATAGGAACATAAATTAGCAAAATGCTACATATCACCTATTGTGCTGTGTTTATGTTTATATAATCTTGTCCAAAGTGTCTTGCAGGTAAAACAGTAAGTGTCACAAAGAATACGGGAAAAACATTGTCGCTTAATAAAGGTTTGCTGGTCGCTGCTGCATATAACAGTGGCTATTTAAAAGTAAAAAAAAAGCTGTAAAAATACGAAATTAGCATACCGCAAATAGTGTAATGCTGATGCCCAAAATAATCCTTGTCGCTGAGGGTCACCGAGATGGATGCGTTTAGGAGGCTTTACACGTCCTTCTGACCAGGGGACAAAACTTATAGCGTGAGTCATACATCCTGAGCCTGGGTGCCGCATTCCTAATGGTGAGATGGTACTCTGCCGTCGGTGACTTGGTGAAAAGGCCATGAGCTGCTAGAGCAACAGCTCCACGCACTCTTCCTAAGTTAAAGTATCTCTTGTGACCAATTAGCGTCATGAGTGACAGGTAGTGTCTCTATACCTTTGCTCTGCAGTAAATGTTGGGAGCGTTACTCTCCTGAGTTGCCTTCCACGCTCCTCAACTATCAAGCTTCCCGCCCAGGGTGTCTGGATTATTTTATGGCCTGGAACCTACAGAGCCCCCTTCTTTAGGATCTGTTTATGAACTGATAGTTCAGGTTCATAAAGTGGAACATCCAAACCAAGATTTTATTTAAGCCAGTTGAGCATAAAAAGTCACAATCAAAGCGAACTCAACCGGTTGGTTGAAACAAAATCTCGGTTTGGATTTTTATTTTCTGGAACTGGCTATGGAATGGATGCATGGTACAGAATTTGATTAATGTCATAACTTTTCAGAGACATCTCCTTTAGGTTTTAAGGAAGTTCTAATGATCACTGAAGTTTTTCGGGGAGTTTTTTAAATGACGCTAGGCACGGATTATGTAAACTATGAGACGTTAAGAGCATGTGCTTATCGCATAATAATGAAAGTCTTTGATGGAAACTGTATTTTTGTAATGGAAATACGTCTTGAGTCATAACTGCGGCGGGTGTGGGGGGGTATCACCAGAGAGGGGCGCCAGGGAGGAGCAGCAGTGAGCGAAACATGCAGTCACGGTGCTGACAGCCCGCTCCCTCTGCCATTGTGTGGCCGTGCACTGCAGGACAAAAACAGGCCCTGATAAAAGCAGTATGGCCCAAAATACTGTATCTCGAGTCGCACCCATTTTTTCCCCTCCAGTCTATCCCCACACCCACCCTGCCCTGATAGTTTGGGGCCCTTCTTGTGGAACGCTGATTATTCCTTTCTCCATCCCAACAACCCACCCGAGTCGTCCTGTGACCTTGCTCAACCACACATGGAACAGGCTCGTCTTCTCGATATTTTTTTGTCCTTTTTAGCACAAGGAGAAGTTAATTGGCCTAATTTGACAGCAGTCCGTTTGGTTTTATAAGCGCTGAGTGACTCATTTTGCCAGGGCAGAGGGTACAGTCTGCCTCTCCTCCGTCAGGCACCGAAGGATGTAGCACAGCCTGAAGCCATTGGCCACGTACAATAGAAACTAAGCATAACAACTTTAACTTTGTTAATTAAGGATGGAAATGATGACGCGAACCACAGACTGAGGTGCCCGAATTATCATTGCAAAAATAACTATCCTGCCTCCGTGTCACAGCCCTGACATCATTCTCACATTTAACTTTACCACATTACCGTGACTGCGTCCTCATCCCTGCAGCCGCTCGCAGCTCTGTTCCAGGCATCTTTAGATCAGCCGAGAGATACTCCTATGGCTGATTCTTAGCTGTTTCATGCATCTTCTGGAGAACCGTGAAGTCAATGTTATCACCTCGTGTGCCAGACCACCAGAAAGCGTACAGTACCTCTACATGATGAGCCGGATGTCATCTGTTGCCTCGATATCAGGGTTCCGTTGTTGGGAGCCGTCAGTTCTCTTGACAAGCTGATCTCTAGTAACGAGTAGGGCTGCTTTAGGGATCGAGGGCCCAGCCCTTCAAAAGTGGGAGTTTTTCCTGGAATTAAATCTACTGGGACGAGCGGCTGCCTGCCCAAGCTCTGCATTCCTATCACAGGCAATTGTGATGATTGGGGGATGGTACTTGAGATTCCACCACACAAAATCCAACCTCCAAATTTGGGGGCAATCGAAGAAAGGAAGTTATAGAACTCTTCAAACAGGGAAGGCACCTGTTTAAAATTGGCTTTTGGTGCAACTGAAAGATACCATCCCTAAGCCCACGAGTTTGGCTATTCCTAAGGCATTGTGGGTTATCTGTCTGTTAGGCTGAGAATCTGTGTGTCCCAGCTGAACATGATGGCGTTTTCACTCCGTTAACAAATTTCCTGGGAAAAGAGTGAAAATATGCAGCGACGGCATTTGTCCAAATCTGAAGCCAAGCTGTCCCAAAGGAACGGGGGACAGGCTCGGCTGTCCATATTTTGATTATCCAGCAGATAAAAAGGAAGTTCCGCATGAAAAATATCTAAATACTGCATTCGTTTGCAGGGCTGGCGCAGGGGCACCATTTCATTGGGGGGCACAAAAGACATAGTGAAACATTAAGTTATTTACACTAGTTTTAATATTCCACTACTTTTCTTGTGAAACAGGCACATGCCAGCTAGTTAGCAGCCAGGAACCCTATGTACCGAAATATTGAAATGTTTTTTCATATAAACGAATTGACAAATTTTGTTTTCTGTTTCTGGGGAGCTTCAGGTGGGGGAAGGGGACTCGGCAGAATCTCGCATAGGGCAGCAGAACACCCATGTGTCAACATCACACAAACCACTATTCTAACCCCAGGGTGACACATTGTAGACAGCACTCTAATGAGGTAGGTTATAAATTTGTCAGGTTAAGTCATTTTGTTGCCCTAGCCGCAGGCCGTACTGATTAAAGTTACATTTCTTCTGACGCATGAACACAACTGTCCTTAGTATCCAAAGACAGAGTGCATCATGGTCACCTTATTATCATGCCTGCAGTGGATCCAGGCTTATCAGGTAACTATATGTATTCTGGGAAACACAAAAAAAATCCACTTATACCATGAATGTCTCACGGAGACGATATCGTGCATGTTTAAGACGTAGATACTGGAATCATTTCGGTTAATTTTCGAAGAATCAGTCATTTCTTATGCCTGAATAAATCAGATTATTGCTCTGGCATCCTTAGACAAGAAGCTTTATGACTTATCTTAAACTTTGTGGTTTCAATAGAGGAAAAGAAATGTTAACAGAATAAATACAAGCCAGACGGTTCTCGGAGTTAAGTAAGCATACTGTATGTCATGGACTGACAATCGGGGTCTGTATTTGGGGGCCGGGTCTGCTGATGATAAGTTACAGTGAGGGATGGCGAGTCAGCGCTTCTCAGTGTTTATCAGCGCTAAGCGCATGAGGCTATGTCTCCCACACCTCCTGAGTGGGATGAGCGACATTCAGAGCTTTGCGCTTCTTTGCTTGCTTATACCTGAGCAGAATGTGCCTTCATCAGTGCATTAAGCTTGCCTGTTTAACACCAGTCCCTCCCAACGCTGCCAGATGTTTCTTCACCATCCAGACTGTCTCCTGCTCCCCCTGCTGCCCAAATCTATATCAACGCCTTGTTAGGTCCCTGAGATGTGCGGCAGACTCAGGCCCCTTGTGGTTAAATATATACATTACATCACAGTCATCCATCCACTACTTATCCAGTACAGCAGGCTTATTCAAATGATAGCACTGAAGGTCTGAGCACTGCCGATTTTCCAGCCTTCCTTTACCTGTGAGCCAGGTGTGAAGCCTCTGTGGTCAATCAGGATCAGTGATTTTTAAACTAACTGCCTGGGAGAACTGAGAACTAGGCCTGGATTTGGAATCGAGGTCCGGATTTGAAGAGCTCTGCAGTGCAGGTTTATTGGGGACCAGGAAACTATCAACACAGGGCACACAGGTGGGGACACCCTAGATGGGATTTTGTTCAATTTGAGAATTTTATATAATGCTTTCCACAACATAATCACCCCAAGGGACATGACAAGGGTGTCTGACAGTACATTACTGCATTTTTTATACAAAACACTGCATGAAAGTGTGAAGAGGGAAAAATGTTACAGGACAACAGAAGAGAACAGAAAATCCAGAGTAAGGAGTGAAAAACCCCCTGGGGCTCCAAGGTTCACTGGTGCATATTGACATTATAGAAAACTAGAGAATGATTCTGTTTTAATAAAAGCAAGGTGTAACTTTATAAACTTCATAGTCAGAGCCCATCAATGAGTCAGTTCTGTGAAAGCTGGCAGATCAAAGGCTGCACTCTGTCCACTGCAGTGTACATAAGAACATAAGAACATACACACATACCTCACACTATGGGAAACCAGAATACCCTGATAATATAAAAGCAGCACACATACTGAGCAAAGGTGGGATTCAAACCCACAACCCTGCAGCTGTGAAGCAAAATGCCACCCAATTGAGACAGTGGATGGAGTACAGGATGTAAATCACAATGAAAGTAAATCCACATTCTCTATCCAGTAAGTGAGATACAGTGAGCTCGGGACAGATAGGAGCTGCCAGTTTACCAGGGGTGGATTTAGGGAGGGGCAGTGCCTCCATGACAACATGCATAGTCGCCTCTGTGCCCCCCCCAAATACTTATGCTACTTTGGTCGGAAATAAATGTATTATCATTATTAATATTATTATTATTTACATTCATATGTGGTGTAAAATTTTATGGACTGAGAACAGGCGAAACACAAACTTAAGCATATTTTACTGAACTCTGGGTGATCGAGTCACGTCAGTTGGTGAAAAGTGAACAATAGACAAAATATAAACAAGTTTGTGGAAGCAAGACAGTCTAAACAGGAAATCAGAGTAAGTTACATATTTGTAAAAACTGTAAAATGTAACTGCAAAGCATTGGATAAATAATTTGTCAGTTTTTTAAATTGTGTTTTGCTTCTTAATGCTGGCAACCTAGTGTAAGTAATCTTTGGAGGACATTAAGGTCAACTGCATCTGGCCCCCTATAACAGAACAACTGTCTGCCCCCCTAGTTGAAATGGTCTAGAATTGCCACTGCAGTTTACCAACAATTAAGCTGTACTTTTTTGTGGAATTTTGTTAGTGAGGAATATATTTGTTAGATGTCAAAATGGACAGGTGTGTTTTTTTTACAAACACTGTCATGCCGTTGTGAAGATTCCGTGACTAGCTTAGGCATTCTGCTATACCGGTGAATTAGCTCAGAGACTTGGAATTCATTGGTTGGAGACGCACCAATCAGGGCAAAGAGGAAGCCCTGGTGCTTGTATTTTGATATGTGTCTTTGAATGCTATGCTTTCTCACAGCATTGCTATTTTAGTTGCTTTTGATCATGCACGATGGAGACTATTTATAAGACAACTTTCTCTGGCTATAAACAAACTAGCAGATGTTTGGAGGAGACGTCTTTACTTCAGGGGCACTTATAAAGTTGACAAATAGAAACACAAATGATTGAAAAATTTTAACTCAATCTGTGACTCTCAAACTGTAACTGTAAGCATGCCCCCTTGTGGTCATAACATAACAATATTTTAAAACATTATTGCATTTCTCCCAACAGGGACAAATGGTTTATGATTTATGATCCCATGTACATCAATACTATATTTGTGTGATGCCTTCATCACATACAAGACACCCAATAATTTAAGAGTGACCGTCCTACCTTCTGAGTCCCGATGAGCACTTTGGTTGGCCGCCCACTCCTCTGCTCTCGGCGAACGCCCCCCTCCCAAAGCCGTGTGCACTGAGTAGCAGTAAAACTGAGAAGTGAAGTTCAGCTGCAGTTGCTGAGCTTCCCACCCTTTGTGACCCACCCACCCAGTGTGATTTATCTAGCAGAGCACAGCACCATACAGTTGTAGGATCTATAGAGGTTTTTTGGTGCAATTCATCTACTTTCCATTCTATGTGATTAAGGTAACATACAGAGATATTATAACGATTGGACTGCGGGAAGAAACACAATGTGTACGCACTCGGGTCTCCCCCTCCCCCAACCTGAATGCGGATCTGAATGCTGAATACTTATGTGCCACTAGAGGTCTCCCCACTTGCTAAATCACCCCCACCCCCTCCTTAATCTCTGACCCCAAATCTCGCAGGCACCACTGTCATGTTTCCTTTACAGGTCATGTCTCTCATTTTAAATAGAAAAGTGTAGACTTCATCAGGTTTAATGAAATGGAAATAGTTTGTTAAATTCATGTATTGGTCAGTGCACTGGTCCCTAACGCACGCCATCTCCTATTGTTTCAGTTCGTTCTGCTTATGTACATTAGCAATGTGCGACTCCGTACAGAAAAACAGCTACGCAGGAAGCACAAGTCTTCTGTACGTGGGGCTGTGCGGTTTCCTTCATGCTGCTAGTGACTATTTGTGGTGCAAGACACACACCTATCCTGAGTGTTGTATGCACATGTGGTTGCGTAGTGATGCAAGGTGCCCCAATAAAATGTCCTTTTGGTTGTTGTTGGAAATTTCTAGACCTGGGATGAGATATGGGAAATGCAGATCATGGAAATTACCTGAATATTGTTGAATGTTTGTGGTTCGTTCTGGGTTTACAGATGCAATATTTTATGTTGTAACGTAAGTTAAAAATACATTTCATTTATTTAACAAATCACAAAAAAACTCAAAGTGTAATATTCATTGCGTCACTTTAGATCATGTTCAGTGTTTCTCCTAAGCTGGATGCGTTGAACACGACCGAACAGCACACGTGTTTGGCGGGCATCTTCCGGTTCATAAAAGACCGCTGCGGATATTAAAACGCGTCCTCTGATTTAACTCAAAGCAGCCAAAAGTAGACGAGATACATAATGTGCACAATGGAAGATTGCCAATTCTTGGAAAGCTTTAAAAATAAGCGTTTAAAAATCACCCTAAAGTCCGCTACATACGTTGGCACAATACAGCGCGTCAACTTAAACAAAACGCTGATCCTGGAGGATGGTGAGCGGGCCGGGATGGTCATAGCAAGTTTCCCTGCTCATTTGGCTGTTAATGGCATGCCGTATTTTTTAGTATTTATTGTACATATTCCATGCATTATCAGTTGACTGTGTCTTTTTTCCAGTTGTCGATTTCCAAAGTGGCAGAAAATTTCCTGGGACGAAGCTTTTCTTTGGTCGGGAAATTTTAAACGGTGATCAATTGAAATATCCGTATTACATTATACAGTCTCCTTGCGTAAAACGTGCTGTAATGCTTACCGAATACTTCTGTTGTTGCAATGTTTAGCCAATTCTTTTTCATATTAAATGCTGAGGTATGATGCTGTATTCTAATGTATTTAATTTAATCTAAATATAAAAGTGAAAGCTGTTGGATAAACATTTATAAAGCAATGTGTATTTATTTTTGCAATGTGTATATAGCTTTTTTTGTATTTTCCAGTTGAACTCCCGCCTGCTCCAGAGTGTGATAATGGGTATGCATATATATTCACGGCGTAATTTACGGCTGTGAAGAAGAAGCAGAATTTTAACCTGATACCATTCACTGTTTTGGTGTGACCCCCCGCCCTCCGTCTCCCCGTAGCGGGGCTAATGACAGGGACAAGGGCCAGCTAACGGTGTCCGAGTTTCAGCCTTACAGGAAAATTATGAAGCTGGGTAGGTCTCCGCCGATCTCTTTTATTAAATTTTAAATTGATGTTAAAGTACACACAAAGGGAAAAGAGAGAAAACCTTCGTGGTGGAAAGTCTTTTGTCAGTTTGCACAAGTATTTCCTACGCATTGATAGTGGCATTGATAATAAGCACAACAATACCAGCTTCCACCTTTTCACAAGCTTAGCAGAAATGTCATTTAGCTTCAGTGCAGAACGCATGCTTCCTGAAATACATGTTTATATATTTATTTAATTAAAATTTAAAAGTAAGAATTTGCTGTGTGCAGGCGAGGACGAGGCTGACAGTGAGTATGTGGACTTTGTGGTGGTTGACGAGTTCTATGAGAAGTTCAGTCCTGCTGTGAGTATCTCTAGGAACCGAAACCACGCAGTCACTTCCCATACCATCGGGGTCAGTCCCAAAAGTGGAAGCAGTACCAAGTTGACACTGATCATGCCTCAGATGTCAGGGTCACAGGGGACACGCCATGAAATTGAAACATCAGCTTCGTTCTTTAGTTTTTTGCTCTATTGGCCAGCAGAAAAGTTCGGAGTGGTTTGTCTTTGGTGTCGCGTGCTGTGACTGTTTGCCCCTCCCACCTTCAGGTGATCAACATCCGCAAACAGCAGGTGATCGGGATTGCGGGCGATGCGTTGGGGGCGTTCCCCCACGCCAGGCTCTGCTGGCTTCAGGTGAGCAGCCCCTTCCTTATGGGGGCCATGTGAAGGAATGGGGGGGGGGGGGGGGGCAGACCTTTCACCACACCCGTGTCCCGTCGGGCACTCAGATCCCCACCAAGGGAAAGGTCTTCCTCTTTTACCTCCTTCTTTTTT
>JAODKE010000028.1:963376-978062 GCA_026779605.1 Mormyrus hasselquistii | reverse complement strand
CCACACACACACACACACACACACACACACACACACACACACACCAAGGGGGATTTGAGAGTTTGTAGCTAGAGTTCATTTCGTTTTGTTGTCATAGAAAGAGAGTATTGTCTCAGACAGGCCTAGATGGCTGTGGTCCTCCGGGATCAGTCCCATCTGATAACGGGGCCTATTTGTACGTCAAAACCTTCCATATGGATCGAACTGTACACGTGAGATCGACCTTCATGTATTTTAGGAAGATTTGTGAAAAGGTACATGACTGCTCATGACTGTGTATGATACAGGCTGAAAAAATTTTGCAGTGATGCTAAATTGTTGGATTTACATGGCCTTCCATCAAAGCCTGTTCCCCTTGCTGGCGTCCCGCATCTTCCCACCATGGTTTAGTAACAAGTGACTGCATTTGCTGTGGCTAATGGATTTTTAAGATGCTTGCGTTTCGGACTAACACATGTTGAATAATTGACAGCCCTGGTCAGTTGAGCCTGGTTGAGTTTCCCCAAAGTCTGCAGGTTCAGGTTACCCCACCTCCACACAGCCCACTCCAGGTTTGCCCATGTTTAGTGGGGTTGGGGGTGGGGGGGTGACTATATTCATGGTGGCCAAACTTTATGAAAAAAACAAGCCCGCACAATCCATGTTCACCATCCTGTTCCCATGACGATGGAGAACGTGAAGGAACCCAGTCTGATGGGATTCCTGTTTTCGTCCCCTATGCTGGAGGTAAAATCTGCCATGAGCTAATGAAACCTGTCCATGTAACGTCAGGGTTAAGTGTCTCCAAAAGTTATAGAGTCACATTGTCGATGCCCCTCCTTTCAGTGACAGGCTCTGGTTTCATGCTTAAACGTTCAGGTGACCTTACATTGCTGGTCGACAGCCAGCTGCCATGGGTAATGTCGTATACCTCGACTTTACCGCCGCTAATTGGTGCTGGTAACATGACATGGTAGTACACCACTCACCGCAGCCCTCTGAACATTTTCCGGCTGGGGAGTGGGTGTCGTCTTGCTGTACGCTGCATGATACAGTGAGAAGATAAGCAGCCCTTGTGCAGTCATTCATGCACAAGTTGGTTCTTTAGGCTGCCTCATTGGTGGTTCATTTGCAATTCAGTGAGCGCTGCCTATTAAATGGTTTTAGTACAAAAGTGTTTAGTACCAAAAGTGTTGCCGAAAACAACTGGTTATTATACAGGAGTTTACAAGAATTCAGCATGACTTTGTTTTTCTTCAAGGGAACACACTTTCAAAACCTTAAAATATTCAAAGATCATTCATCATCATTAATGTGTATCTCAGGATACAGAGACGACAGGTGCAAATCTTGTTGCCAGATGTTTAGGAGAAACCCATTGCTGAGGATTATGGCCTGATTGTACCAGACTGGAATTTGTGTAGATATAAGTAAGTAGTGTGACAGATTCTCTTTTCACTAGGAGAAAAGCAGCCTGGATTCTAATGATTTTGTAAATGACCATTTGAGTTGCCTGAGGTACTGGCTACTTTTTCAGTATCCCTCCTATGATTGTTATGTAGTGGCCAAACTAACTGCAGGCATTTAGACAAACATAACCTGGAGTAGCTCTGACTGACCTGTCTGTAGTTTGTACGATAATAATACTAATTAAAAGGTGTGGAGGGGGAGAACGCATGTGTAACACTGTGTTGTCATGGCAATGAGGTGTGGATGGGGGAGGGGTGATATTCTGGGATCAAACTGCTGTTCGCATAGGTTTCATTGTCGCTGCTGGCCATGCAACTGCTTACTCCCACCAGCAGGGGAGAAAACTGTGTCCCAGCAAATCTCTGAAACATACCTCATGGCCCACTGATGTTGGGACGCAGGATATGCCAGGGTGCTGGCCTGCTGCTTCCCCCACAATGACTTCCATTGTCCCCTTCCACTGAAGGGTTTGCCCTGTGGGAAACAGTTTTGGCAAAGGTCAACCATATATCCTCCTATTGGTTCACCTACGACCTTTTGTCTATTGCTAAAGCGACTGAAGTCCAGGTCTTTAAGCATGAGGCTACAGCCAGTGCTTCTACTGGTAACATTTTATATGAATTCCATGTCCATGAGTTCCTATGAACACGTTTCATAATGCATTATAATGCATTCATAAAGCACTATAAACATAGTTACAAATATTTATAAAAAGGCATAACACATTATAGCCATGTTTATTATGCATTATGAATGCTATATGACGGTCCCATCTATAATGTACTGTAGATACCTTCATAATGCAGTACAAAGCATCCTTTTTTGTTATACCGACCATTATAATGCCTTATAAACGTATCTGAAATGCATTATTCATAGTTTTCAGCTCAGGGACCCTGGAGGGCAAAAAACTCCAAAACTCCACTCTTCCGAATTATCGGTTAATACCGGACACTCCATAGAACAGCAGCACAGATCAGTTAATCTATCATTTGTGCCAAGCGCTGGATATTTAGATCACATATCAACAGAATAAAAACAAAGATATGAGAATATAGCTCCACTTTGGGGATGTCTATATACACTATATCGACAAAAGTACTGGGACACCTGGCCATTACATCCACAGAAACTTTTTTGACATCCCATTCTAAATCCATAGGCATCATTAGGGAGCTTTACAACAATAACAGCTTCCACTCTCATTTTGTTGTAGAAATTTATGACAATACAGACTGATGTCTTTGTACGTGGCTTCACTTTATTAGCTCAGGGAATAACCATCCAGCTGCCACCCTCTTGGTAATGTTCCCAAGATTTTGTGGTCAACATAACCTTTATAGAGGTACATTCACAGTTTGCGGCCCCCTTCTTCTGAACCAGATCAAACTGGTTAGGGTAGGGGGTGCACTTTGTAACACACATACGCCTTATGCAGATTGCATCTTTCAAGCATGTATATTTCACGTGATCAGCATGCTGCAGGCCTGGGGCATGTGAGGGGGCATCTACACTTTTGCATGGCCTCTGTCTCTGTGGTGTTCCTGCTCATGCCTTTGTCCCCAAGTCTGCATTTCCTGTCAATTCTAACAAGTGTTATGCTCCAAAACATGAATGCAACATTGAGCTCAAACCTAAAGTAACCTAAACAAATTTTGTCAGCTGTCTTTCTCCCAGCCGTTCTTACAACAATATAAAAATACATTCCAAAAGCAGTTTATCTAAAAGCTAGTTAAGAAAAATATATCCTCTGTTCATTTTTCTATCACATTTTCCACAAGATTTTGGAGGGTGTCTATGAGAATTTTTGTCCATTCATCCAGAAGAGCATTTTTGAGGTCAGGCACTGATGTTGGACATAAAGGCCTGGCTCGCAATCTCCTTTCTAGTTCATCCCAAAGGTGATTGAAGGTGATGAGGTCAGGGCTCTGTGTGGACCAGTCAAATTCTTCCACACAAAACTCACCCAACCATGTTTTTATGGACCTTGCTTTGTGCACAGGGGCACAGTCATGCTGGAACAGAAAAGGGCCTTCCCCAAACTGTTCCCAGAAAGTTGGAAGCATATAATTGTCCAGAATGTCTTGGTATGCTGAAGCATGAGAAGTTCCTTTCACTGGAACTAAGGGGTCTAGCCCTACCCCAGAAAAACAACCCCATACCATTATCCCTCCTCCAGCACAATGCAGTCAGGCAGGTAACGTTCTCCTGGCATCTGCCAAATCAGACTGCCAGACAGAGAAGCATGATTCATCACTCTATAGAACATGTATCCATTGCTCCAGTGTCCATGCTTCTCTCCACTTCATCCATTACTTGGCGCTGCGTTTGGTGATGTGAGGCTTGCAGCTGCTCGGCCATGGAAGCTCATTCCACAAAGCTCCCAGCGCATAGCTTCTATGCTGGAGTAAATGCCAGAGGAGGTTTTAGACTATGCAGTTATTGAATCAACAGTGTTGGTGACTTTTACACACTACATGAATCAGTTGGCATTTGGTGACCCCTCTCTGTTACTGTACGTGATCGGCCACATCATGGCTACATTTCTGTTGTTCCTAAACACTTACGCTTTGCAATAATACCACTTAGAGCTGACCATGGGATATCTAGCAGGGAAGAAATTTCACAAACTAGCAAAGGCGGCATCAAGTCACAGTGCCACTGAGCTCTTCAGAATGACCCATTCTTTCACATATGTTTCTAAACCTGACTAATAATAAAATAAGAATGATACGTTACATTTATACAGTGCCTTTCACAATCCCAAGGTCGCTTTACAGGATGACTGGGTGCTTGATTTTATACAGCTGTGGCAATGGGTCTGAATGAAACACCTGAATCCAGTGATTAAGAGGTGCATCCCAGTACTTTTGTGCATATATTGTATTCCCATTCTTTCATCCCCCCCCCCCCCCAGTGACAGAGTCACATCTAATAGCATGAATCTACTATCTTCTCCTTTCCGGGTCTGATGACATTTTATAAAAGCACAACCGAAGCATCTAAATGAACAACTATCTGGCATTTTGGCTAAATAGACATGGTAAAAACAAGTGGCGGGCAGCGAAATAAAGCCTTGTTTTGTCCTCCAGGCGGGACGTCCTATAGGGATGTGACATCACATGCAAACTATGGAGAGATGAGAGCTTCCTTGGAGCTAATGAAGTATTATCAATACTATAATGCCTTATGACTGTCAATAGAAGATGCTGTAATGCTTCATTAACTCCTATACTGACCATTATAATGGATTATAGGTGACAGCTTTAAGTAAAGTGTTATGAAACTCAATTTCCTCCAAAAATGCCTTGTGCCCGTTCAGTACTTCGGACCAGTGAACACCGAGCTCTGCATCATGATTTGAGATCTATGAGAAGGTCTTTGTTGCTAAAAAGTCGTAGATGCCATAAAAACAGCTGCACATTTCAGTTTTACTATGAGCTCCGTGCAGCATTTTTCTGGAGTGGGATGATTCATTGATTGATCTTGCCAAACTGAAGGGCTAGTTAACCAATAACAGGTGAACCGCAAAAGTACCATCATAATCACCCATATGCAAAAGATTTTGGCAATAAAAAGGTAACCATTACACAGCACCAAAGTAGATCTTGAGATGATGGCCAAGTATTTTAAGGCTCACGTTTCTTTAAAAACACTGTACTAGAGTCATAAAGGTTTAACTAACAGAACTTGGTTCCAGGTTCCGTATTGCTCAAGATGGTTCACAGCTAAGCAATACTTCCTTTGAGAGCAGTCGGAATCACCATGAACTGGTTCCTTACTGTAATGAAGCAGGCCAAGCCCCACTTGCGGCATAATCTATGGTCAAAGTGAAATGGCAAAAATGCTTGGCATGGAGAAGACCAACAATATATCAAGATGATCTTTCAGCTGAGAATTAAATTGATATAAATTTGGTTTCAGGTATTTCGGGATTGGGTCAGGGTTACTAGTCCGGGCTGGATGCCAGGTCCAGAGTTTGACTCCTTAGTGCAGTGTTTCTCAGTCTGAGCCACAGACAGTCTACATTCAAGCTGAGAGAGAGCAAAAATGTGGACTGTCTGTGGGTCCCCAAGAACTGGGCTGAGAAACACTGCCATAGGGGACATGGTACCTCTTCGTCATTGGATTACTTGAGGAGTGAGTGACTTTTGGTTCCCGATACTGTTACATATATGATGAGAAAGGCTGATATGAGCCGTCTCATCTCAGAAACAACAGATAAGGGGCTTGGTCAGTTTGGGAAATTTGTCCTTAAATTTCAACTGCTTCTTATTTCTGTACACCAAGCGCACTCAAGCTGGTCACCTAGGAGACCCACAACGAGTGCAGTTGTATATCTTTCACTATTTACTATGCAATGGGAAGGATAAGTATTTTGTATTTATATTGAAGTATGTGTTGTCTTCTTAATTTATATCCAATTACAAATGTCATGCTTAGTAGACTCCTGGTCATCTTGCAAATATATCACGTCCTCCACAAAAGAAGCCACAAAAGAACTTATGATTTTCTCTACTAAGCACTGATGTTTGAGAGTTATGAACCACACAGCCAATAAGAAATCAGGGATCCTACAGGTCTTTATGATGTAAGACTTGTTCTTGCTTGATTTACGACTCAAGTGGTATTTCTGTAAAAAAAAAATGTCATTATTTCTGCAGGAAAATAACCTGGGTCTTTCCCAGGCTGGTTTCCTATATTTAAGTACTTCCTGTTCTCCCAGAATCAAAGCAGGACTCTCTGGGAGGCAGGACTGGGGCGGGGCACAGCACTGAAAAGCAGAGCTAGCTGAGTGTTTTATAACATGTCAACAGTCGCCTGGTATCAAAGTGACCCCCGGCTGCTCAGTCATCAAGGGGTGCTGCAGGCAAATGCCATTTGTGGTGTTCCCAGACCGGCGAGATACGGAGCGCTCACTAATGGCAAATGGGACCGCGGCTATTAAGGCCCTTTCCGAATGGTTTAAGGAGGCCTGTGGTTCCCAGGATCCCTGATAACGACTTCCAGCCAATGTGCTGGACGTTTTCACCACCATGCGGCCCAGCTCTGCTCCTAATCGCTCAGCAAACATGCAAAAACCCTTTGTGTGAGCTTTAATCTCAATGAGAGAAAGAGCCTGCAGAAGTCAGAAGGCGTTCTTAACGAGGAGGCCCGTCTGACTGCAGGCTGGGGTTCACACGGGCACCGGCTAGGACTGCATTTGTGCAAATTCACCCACTCGCCTCTGACGTGCACATGGCTTCTTTAATTTTTCTCTCTTTCCCCACCATTAACCACAGACCGGTTGGCCAAACTCTCCAAATCAATCTGTCTGGAAAATCGGCTTGTTTTGATTAGCGCTTTCAAAAGCACAGGCTTCGACTTGTGGATACATCGTCCGGCTGCCAGACCAAAGGCCAACTTTGCGAAAGCTGACACCCATCCAGAAAGTATATTCATTTACCAGCAAGGGATTTCACATGTGGAATTTTATAACACAGGCGTATGTAACCCAATGACGCGGGGCGAAAGTGAAAGTGTCGAGATTCCATCTCTGATGGGAAATTGCTGAAGGATCAAACGTATAATCCGGCATTAAAACTGTAATCTTCACTGCGGAGACAACAAAGTAAGATCTGAACATGTTTACTGTTTGGCAGACAGCCTTATCTCGAACAAATTATGCGGTTGATATCAGTATCGCTGTCACAGCCTCATCCAGGACAAAGCCCATATTAACCTTTATGCATCTTGTTTTTTTTTCTTTTTGCCTCAGCTACAATACAATTCCACATCCACATATTTAAACTCGGGGTGTTTGGGCTATATTAACTCCAGGTAAAATTCCATAATCCCCGAGTCCCTGCTAAATATTCAAGCTTTTTGAAGTCTTGATCTGCGGACTCTGGTTCTGGTTAGGAAAACATGCAGGGGCTGAGACCCGACGCCGTATCTTATCACGCCTGTAAGCGTCTCCGCTAATTTTACTCAATTTGGGCGGGCGTGCGCAGACCGGGTAATCAGCGCCATGTTTATTTGTCCTGCGCTTGTGTTTGGCTTAATCTGATGCCCCGGTATGATGCCACGAGCACTAAAACTATGTCTGGATAGAATCAATCATTTAGCAGGAATGCTGCCGCTGAAATTCCCTTTTTGGACACGAGTGCATTTTTTCTTTCTATTGTACGTCAGGGGAAATCGTTCAGACGGGCGACGCGGAGTGCTGAAAAAAACCATCCTGCCCGCGCGTGCCCATCCCAGTCAGCTCCAGCTAACCAGCCGGGATAGATCCAATCGCCATCTGAAAGGCATTACGATCCTGGCCGTGGAATCGTTTGACAGCAAGACAAATTGTGTTAAATAACGGGCCCTATCATGCCTAGCCAACATAGAAGGGGGACAGAGAGTGTGAAAACCGGGTCTGTTTGCCGCTTCATTCCAACCCAAAAACAGCATCATGAATAGCTTTTCTTCAACTGGGTCACTGCACTGCAAAGAATACAGAAATCACTGGCCTTCGCAGTATCGCACACGTTGCCGTTCTGGACAGACTAGTCAAAGTTACATTTAAATTCAGAGAAAATGTGTTGTTGCAGCTGGAGACACCGTGTGTGTGTATTGTGTGTGGATGAAAGCATACAGATGAGTTCACAGTTTACAACATATGGCGAGTAACTCCCCCTTTGGCGAAAAGATTTTCTCTGTAGTCCGGTTACTGTGATGATTTTAGTATGTCCCCCATCCCCCACCCCACAGGCAAATCACATGTGCAGATCATCCATTTTCTGCTTGTTTATTATCACCGACCACTGGACAGTTACCGCCATGAGGCCAGATGATCCATTTCTCCTTGTGCCCACTGCCCATCTAGTGCCAATTGTGAGCGTGGTGAAATGTCAATTTTGAGCCTCTAGTCTGGAGATCTCTGTCAGTTTCCCGTCATTTGCGATAATGATTATCAGTAATAAACCCCATCGTGAATTAGGACCTGAACTTGTTTCTGGTACAATTTAACCAGATGAAAAATATGAGCAGAGAGGAAGCGTAGACCCACATTAATAAGGTATCGGTGCGCCTGGACCTTCCGCTGGAAGCCACAAGAGGGCATTGTGAGGTGCTGGACCTCTGCCCTGCATGTGCTGAGTGGATCGATACCAGTGTGACTAATTGCCCCCAAGGCTACTGGGAAAAAGCGAGGGATCGTTTTAACAGCCGTAACATGCGTTTTATTCGGTCGTGACGTAGACTCGTCATTAGAGAGCCACTCGAACAATGGGAGAGCGCAGCATGCCGTCCTTAATGAACCCCTGGGGAGGGCGCCACTGCGAGCCCTGAAGACGGGAGCCCATCTCGCAGCGTTGCTGGCCTGGGTGTGCTCACAGGTGCCGGGCACAGACACCAGCGAGCGCTCGACACATGCAGTTTGACCGACTTCACCTTGGCATCAGAGCGTTTATTTATTCAACACTTCCTCTTAGATGAGGATTAGACAGCTCATCACCTCTGTTTCAGTCTGCCCCCCCCTCCCCCCCCTCCCCAAAGTACCCTCAGCCTTCTGTCCCACCCAGCGCCCTCTTTGTCTCCAGTGATGTTTTATAGACGTGCAGTCTGGCTAAGCCTGCACCAAACAGGTTCTTCCCTCAGTCCGGTTCTGCACGAGGGCCATCCAGCATCTTGTGTGCACACAAGGGCGTGTTATTGGGAAGCCTGTGTCTCTCTAATTGTTTGCACATGTTGCACATTTGCCACTGCCTCACGACTCAGCTTCCAGACACCATACAACTTTAACTCTTCCATTCAGATAAGAGAGGTGGGGTCACATCCCCGGCCCACCCGACGGCAGCCAATGAATCGTCAGAAATCCCGTCACATGTGGTTTCTCACCTTTAAATATGCCTTTTAATTCCAGCTCTACCTGAACTGCTTGGGGCAAAGTACAATAGCTTTGGAGTAATGCCTTTGTTATTTCTTAAAGTAGAAGCTGTCCTTGTTTTCTGATTGTGAATGTCCCAGTCGGTTAGAGAATGGCTTCAATTTACATGCTAAGAGATCTATTCAGAATGTGAACCTGTCCACCCAGGAGATCCAGTTTCAGGCCAGACCTATGGAAGCATCTTGAGTAGGGCCCCAGGCCACAGGCCGGGGTGAGTTTTATTGCAGTATTAAACGCATTAGGTCAGAGCGCACTCGGTTTAAACTGCATTACGACCAGCGGCCCAATACCATTACCACATCGGATCCTGAAATTCCAAATCTGATTAGACCAAGGTCAATTTTTCATTCAGGAAAATATATGCCACACTGACATCTGCTCCCTGCTGTGTAGTTGGAGCAGCATGATTAAAATAGATTATTTTCACCTTTTTGGTCCTTTTTGCCTGTATAATCAGTAATGGTGGTAAACTGAAATTTGTGCAAGAAACACGTTGCATTATAACTTAAAATGTACTTTTGGCAGGTGGTATTTGACATAAAGCCCGTCTCACCTCTCAGAGGAGCTGGACATCAGTTTGTATTTAACGAGGACTTCATCGCATTTATCTGAAACCTCAGCTACAAACCACGCATGCATAATTAATCAGCCAGCATGTAATTTGCAGAACGCGTACAGAAACAGTCAACAGGAGAGCGTTATGGATCCCAGGACTGCCGGCAAGCTGCACAATCAGCACACAGGGGCTCTGTAGTAATTACCCTTGTTAATTGGCACGTTATCTGTCAGCAATTTAAATCCAATCGGGCAGCTAAGCAAACGTGTGAAGAGCACGTTGCCACGTATCGGCGTTTCCATGTTGTGGTTTGAGATTTGCCATTTTCAGGTGGTCAATGATGTGAAGATTTGGTGTCGCGGATCCAAACGGGACCGAATAAATTGGGTAAAACTCCGCCAGTAACGCTCGAACCCATGGGCGGCCATTGGATCGGCCCGACCTCTCTTTGTTCAGACAACGTGCGGATGCTGATGTCCCTGATTACGCGCATCTGAATGAGCGGGCGATTTCCTTCCTTGCCTGTCAGCATCCTCATTAGCTGGAGGACCCAGCATCTCCATGCGTTTTTCATAACGGGGCATGTGTTAATAAGCTGAGAGTGCGGTTAAAAGCCCCCCACCCCCTGCCGCTGGCTCCTTCAACCACCCGTTCCCCGTTTTCTCATTATTACAACCAGAAAGGAGATGGGAGGGAGGCTAGGAACTAAAATGGCCTCCAGGTAGTACTTTGATCAGTGGAAGTACAATCTGTTTGACAGAGGATGACATGGGTTATGGGAATTTAGCAGGGTATGGGGACACAGCGCCCCTTACAGGTAGCCATCAGGCAGCCATCACTGCTGCTTGCTGTGGTCTCACTGGAAGACAAACGTCCTTTCTTTGTTGTGTTTTTTGCTTCCAGTCTGATCTGTTACTAGTTAACATGGAAAGCTGGTGGGGGGGGGGGTGTGTTACCCGTGTCATTCTGTGCGGCTTCTGGCCTGATGGATCCCCGCCAAGCAGTTCCCACCAGCCCACCTGCACCTCCTATATTGCTTCTCCAGAACTCCCCTGCACACCCCCCCGAGTGGCCCGCATGCCGATGACTGTCTGGAGTTTATGGGAGACTGTGCTGCTCACTCTGGGGTTATACGCCAACCAGACAGCGCTGTCTGCCCTGAACCGGGTCAAGCCTCCGGGGTCCTGGCTGTCAGCTGTGTGGTAAACCAGAAACAAAACAAAAAACAGGAGATGGCCATGATAAGGTCCCAGGATTACAGCGGCATGCGAGATGTTATCAGGCTGAAATAAGAAGTATGTTCTGCAGGATCTTCATCTTACTGGCACATTTGGTCCCTGCCCATCAGCTGGCTCTCGCTGCCGCCAATCCCATGGAGTGCTGCGGCATTCGCCTTGATGGTGTCTGATTCCGTCGTTCTCACGGGCCTTGAGCTCATCCCGACCCTCCCCTACGAGGGTGTCGGGCCGGGAAGAATTACTGGAAGCTCTTGGTAATCATGACCAGCTTCATCTGGCTTCGGATTTTTGTTGTTTTGTTTTTTTGTGCACCGGATGGAGTCGGTGGACTCAAACACAATGAGGTGGGTCACGTGACCACAGAGGAGGGGAGTATGAATGAATCAGGGCATTATATGAGGTGAAATACTTCATCCTGAATAAAAAAAAAAAAAACACGTGTGAATAAGTTGTGTTTCCTATTCACAAAGCCTTCAACTTCTGTCTGTTGCCCACCCCATACTTTAAAGAGGGTTTTTAGTAGAGGTATGTATGTTGAGGGGAGCACAGGGACATTATGGGGGGGTAGGGGAAGTTAGGTATCGAGCCTTTTTGTTTCACCTGTAGCTAATCATTGGTGATATAAAAAGATTCTTCATTTTGTTTCCCTCAGGACTGACCGGATCTCACACTAGGACTAGCTACCCCATCCTTTGACCCAATTCCTGCCCTGTTTTTCCACCCTTGCCCCATTTTCTGTAGCTGTTTGTTGCTCTACACTCACAGGCTCCAAAGCTCACAGCCATTAGACTCCCAAATTCGGAGTCCTTCGTTTTATTGTGTGGATGTCCTGGTGTACCAGTGATGTATGAGTTTAATTGCGGGGCTGTCCGTACGACGATGTCAGTATGATATTGCTGTGAAAGAGAGAGATGAATGTAGGGCCCAAGTTGGGCATTGGGAGGCGGGGGGTTGTATTAGGATTGATGAGCTTCATAAAGAATGTTGTTCCCTGGTTATTTCTGCCAGGGGTTAATCTGTAGCTGGAGGAGTTCAGGTTAATCGGGGGAGTGAATGAGCAGCATGCTATGGCAGGTGTACACCTGTATCTGAAAAGTTTTTAAATATATGTATCACGCATTAATCTGCCACATTGGTTGACTACCAGTTCATGAGGTTTAACTACCAGTTTTTGGCCAAATTTAGCCTTATTTTTTACTTGAAAACTAAACTGATCTGCACCATCTCTGAAGTAATTTCCTCTGTGTTTCTCATAAAGTATAAAGATTATTTGGGCTTGTACCAAAGCAAAGCAGATCCCTTGTACAGACTGAGCAGGTGACACATAGCAGTTTGTTCTGGTTCTAAGCGTTTCTGTGGACAGAACACTTGCAATGTATGATTGTGTAAATTCAGTAGATGATGACTGTGCGGTCATTTGTCATTTTATTGACATGATTCTGAAACTAAAGCCTCACATTGGCAGTCTACATTTCCTAAGAAGCGTCAATGGTGCAATGGTGTGCCGATGCTATCTAAGCAGTGCTGCTTGGAGATTGTACTCCGCCTCGATGTCTCCGAGCCCCAGGGTTTGCATTCTCAGTAGCGCCCACCCATAACCGGGAACCCACTGGCATATCCAGCTTCTGCTAGCCTGTGGTCGGCCACCGTGGCAGAGTGGGGGAGGGGCTGGTGATAGAAATGTGGGATGGCGGAGTAGGTCTCCTGTCAGCAGGATGATGGTGGTCCTCATCTCACAGGGTGTGTCACAAGGTCGTCTGGCACTCTTGGGGGGGCCACTCGAACACCACGGAATTTACTGTTATTAGACTATGAATAATTCACTTTGAATTCTCGTCAAATAAATTTTCACAAGAACCCTGCGAGGGTCATTCAAGTGTTCTCATTAACAGTTGCCCCCGTTACTGTAGCTTCCTCGTTTTTCAAGGCACAAACTGAAGGTTGACCAGAGGATGGCTGATTTTTCCTTGTGCATTTCCCGCTTACAATTAGTGGTATCCTTGGCAACACCGTGTTGATTGCATCCAGCCTGTAGTGAGTCCAATCCTTGTTCATCATAGTCGTCTGTTCTGAGATCTGTCAGCAAGATCTCATCTGAATTGCTATTTTCTAACAACTGCGATTTTTATTTGCAGTAACACAAACATATTCTGACCACCATGCATGTAAATGAAAAATTTTGCTGCTCCATCCAATGTTTTGGCATTTGGCAGTTTAGTTTTTGTAGAGTTGATTATGGTTCCTACACACTTAACAAAATATAGAAGGTGACAGGGTACAGATGGACTTTAAAAGATGTTACCTTTTAAAAGCATCTGAAGTAAGCCTTTCATTTATGAAGATCAGGCTTTAGTTTGTTTGTCAGGAAATATGCAGGTACCTGAAATTATATAAGTGTCAATTTTGCTTTCAAAAAATGAGCCTGGAGAGAAAAAAGAAATGCAAATAGACAGACTGTACCGTACCTTCTACTAGGATGACAGTCATATTTACCCAAATAAACATGAAAACAAATCAATAACGGTGAAAGTGTGAGCACCGGGTCTGCCTGTTCAGTAGCCAGTTTAGCCAATTTGCTTTGTGGTGGGAGGGGGTGTATTGGGGGGGGCGGGGGGTCAGCCTGCCAGCTGTTCAGCTGACACAGTGTTTGTCGCCCCGTCAGTGCTCATTAAGCAGGTGGGAAGGAGGGCCGCAACAAACACCTACCAGGCGAGTAATAAAGAGCCTGGACCCCCCCCCCCCCCCTTACACTCGCTAGTGCTGCTGCTCTAATTAGATCCCTAATGGTGGGGGCCACGCCCTGACATGTGGCCCTGCTCCGTAATCTGCAGGGACATACTTCCCGTGGACGAAACGGGAAATGCTGCCGGATAACAGTTCGAGGATTCATCGTCACCTGCGCTAAATTTGTCTTGTTGTCTTTCTTTGGCAGCCATCTTAGGTCAAGCTCCTTCCCCCGGCGCTCATCTTCGGTGTCGGCGGGCTGTCGTTTCGTCTGAGCTTCCGCATCGTTAGGCTGCTTACGTAGCCGGGGCAGGATGTCAGGATGTCGGGGACTGCTTTATGGTCCAGAGACTGAGCTGACCTCGCTCACTGTCCGGCTGCCTCGCCAGCGCTTTCCTAGAAAGATGATGACTGTGGACAAACATTCAGGTGGCAGGAACAATGGCACAGACGCAGAGCTAAGGGAAGGCCCCTGAAGCGGCCTTTGATGACGGGTGGCACAGATGCTGGGAGTTCTGCCCAGGCGTTTGTCCCCTCATGGACACACTTTTGGAAGCCTGACAGGTTGCATTTAAAGGGCATAAAGGCTTATAGTCAGGACTCCTTTTTTTCAGGATTTGGTGAGAAGCTCAGTGTTTTTTTTTCTTTGTTTGTGTATCTTCCCTGGACTCTGGCCACACTGGGCTCTGGCCACACTGGGCTCTGGCCTGGATGACATGCCAGCCCAGGCCCCACGGTCCAGGTTTCATTTGATTCTGTTTATTCTCCTCCAAGCACACCTGCACCCTGGCAAAGGGTGGGGGG
>JAODKE010000028.1:943159-955753 GCA_026779605.1 Mormyrus hasselquistii | reverse complement strand
CCTCCGTGCAGCTGGAAAACAGCTCATCTCCCCTCCGCTGCTGAGCGGGCGCACGGCAGGCTAATGTCGCGCTCGGTCACCAGGTCACAGGCCACACCCATGGCGGCCATTTTTGGTTTTGGGCGAGAATCCCTCCGGGTGTTCGGAGATCGGGAGACAGGTCCTCATCACGGAATAAATGGCGAGGAAGGCGCCCCCATCCCGCCTGGTCCTCACAGCGCCGGAGAGCTCCACGTGTGACTCATTCTTTCACAGGCGTGGGCCAAACTGTAACACTGCAGCTCCTGGGAACGTTCCCTCCCCAGGCCCCAAGCACACACACACACACACACACACACACGCACACACACACCTCCGCCACGGCCGCTGGACCCTTCCCCTGACCCCTGCTCACAGAATGAGCCCGCTTTACCCCAGTGCTGCCAGGAGGAGGCGACGAAGCTGACATGAGGGTTAACAGGAGTGGGGGAAGCGGGCAAAACCCTCCCCTCGCCCCCCCACCCCCGCAAACATGCCAAGAAAAACTTACTCAAAGACGGGAAACGGACGAAGGCTCACTTAATCACAAAAAGCCAACCTGAAGTCAGCCCATGCACCAGGCCGGCACCTTCCTGCATATGCAAACTGACACACTTCCTGTTTTCCTGTCAATTTATTACATTTTTTATTCCCCAGCTGCCATACTGGGCTCAGATCCTAACCAATACCTATGAATACGTCCCCCCCCCACCCCCCGCCGCCCCCCACCACCCCACACCCACCCCTTCCCCCACCCCCCCCCCCCCCCCCCGCCCCACAGACACACACACATACACACATACACACGCACACAGGGACTGTTTTAAAGGCACAGTGTCTCTGCACCGGAATGGAAATCCC
Organism: Mormyrus hasselquistii; assembly: GCA_026779605.1. Lineage (NCBI taxonomy): Eukaryota > Metazoa > Chordata > Actinopteri > Osteoglossiformes > Mormyridae > Mormyrus > Mormyrus hasselquistii. The sequence continues at coordinate 954,874 of JAODKE010000028.1, read as the reverse complement.
AGACGAGGGCGTCCTCAGGAAAGCATCCAATTCCTCACAACTCGCTTCCCTCAATTGCATAGCTGCAGATACTCTCTCTGAGGCCTCTGTCAAAAGAATGCAGGCAAATAAGTCGACCAGTCAGTGACATGGTACAACCCGACTGCCTCGCACTACTCCAGAATGGGACAGGTCCTTCTGTGCTGTCAACACCTGACACCCCAGAGTTTCAAAGTGCTCTCCTCCTGAGACCCAGATGTCTATATTTGGCCAGTGGGAAACCATGGGGGGTGGGGGGGGGGTCACATAACAGACCGACTATACGTGCCGAAACCATCGAGTTATGATAAAACAATAGGACGATCAGACTCTCGCTCGGGGGGGTCGGCTGAGTCAGAGGCGAGGTGTGCACGTGCTCTATGTGCGCACGTCTAGAACTCATTAAACTTCTGACCTGACGACTGACCACGGCACAGGCGGCAGGGGGGCAGCGCTCATCACATTCACCTCAGCAACACCTCCAAACTCAGTGAATTCTCGTAACAAACGTGTGAAAATCTGTCCAGCACAAGCAAGAGTTTCCGCTCTTGGGCTGGAAACAGTTACCAGTTAAACAAATACCTATATGCCATTTGCCTTACGATTCCTAGATTACACCAGAGCAGGTGGCTGATGAAAGTCACTGGACAAGCACTGTTTTAACTAGGTCTGAATGCTATGGTGGGAAAACCTCACTAAAGTCATGCAAATGATCGCAGATCATCTGGAAATGCCCTGGTATTTGTTTGGGTAGGAACTGATGAAAAATGTTTTTTTTTATCAGTGAAGGACGAAGAAGGATGAAGCAGAATCATACAAGTGTTGCTCCATCTGGAAGTAGGGGAGTAGAGGAAGCATGGATTTCAGAGTGACCTCTCCCTTTTGCACTTGTCCAAACATATATCATCTAGCTCTGTTGAGCGCTGATATCTCGCTTGATGTGCTTGACCAGCAGGTAAGAAGGATTAGGAGTGCATGCTGGCTTTCTGTAAACTCTACAACAGTAACCATGCCACTGGACACCTGACAGTGACAAGGCTGGCCGCGTGGGGGCCTGTGCTGACCCGATAGGGGCCTAATTCCCAGCTTCCTTTGTCCTGAGAGTGTCAGGTGGACACTCAAGATTGTGCCGGCACTTTGTTTGTTCTCAATGACCGATAAACAGTCTGTGTAGACTGATAGAACACGCTCCATCTCTCTCCCTCTCTCTCTTTCTCTCTCCCTCTTCGGCTGGCCGGACTGGGATTGTTTTGCGCTGTCCAGTGAGGAAGGAAGCCAGTGTGAGAAAGTGCCTGTTTTTTTGGACCCAACAGGAATTGGCCTCATCACAAGCGGTTCCTTTTTTTGCTGCACGAACAATGCAGTGGCGTCACACCCCTCGACTGGACCTCGGCTTTTCACATGGAAAAATGTTCCCAGAATTCCGCTCCCCGGCTCAGGGTAAGGCCGGGGGGGTGGGGTTGGGAGGAGGGGGGGCAATAGTGTGGGGGCGGAGGTATGATGGCAGGCTGGGGTGCAACTAATATACACTTGTTACCACAAGTACTGTACCCATGGAAACATAAATGTGCTCCAAAGCAAAGTACTAGGGAAAGGGGGGCCGGGGGGGGGTGACTAAAGCGGATGGCTTTGACAAAACACCTCATTGGCCTCTCACGTTTTCACCCCATAGCTCTGAAACAGGATGTTAACTTATCATAGCAAAATGACCTGGACCTCAATAAAGCTTATTCAATAACTGGCCGCTTTAACCAAAACACTCTCGTTCTTCCACTCTCATTAGGCTCGATCTTTGCCTCTTTCCATACCACAAGGAGGGCTGGCTGAGAATAAAGCATGAAGACAATGGGCTGCGTGGGGCCAAAGCAGTCCTCCATGAATTTTCCCTCGCTCATGTACCTGTGCGACTAACCACAAGCAGCTGGATGAGACTTCAAATGCACTCGTCTTCCAAAGGACACAAAGAACGGACTTCGCTGCTGTGCGGCGCTTCTAGAAAATGGAGTCTGTGCAGCCAGTGCACACCAGAGAGAGATGCCACCTTGAGGATCAGACAGATCACAGCCTCTGCGGTGAGATCTGAGACCCCCCTCCCAAAGCGTGTCAGTCACCCACTGTCATTGTTTAACAGCACAGCAGGCTCAAGTCAGAACGCAAGCCACAGAACTGTTTGGTAAACAGATTAGGAGTTGCAAATCCAAACAGTGGTCTTCCCAGCAGGCTAGAGCAGATGCGTGGATGAAAGTCCTTTGTGTTCCCCCTGTACCCCCCCCCAACCCCCTTGTGATACTGGTTACAAACACCAGCATGGCTGAGTGATGCCTGGATGCAGCCCTGCAAGCGGCGCAAAGCCCAGGCAGAGTTACGTAAGCCTTTTCTGTGCTCTGTGTTTGTAATTGCCGTGAGAGGGCAGGCACTATGCCGCTCCCAGCCCCTTATCAGGCCCAGAACATCGCCTAGTGGTCTGTGCCGAAGGTCTAGCGGCCTCAACCACCGGTGCTTTGGGATGACATCATCGTGCCGCCTCATGCCGCTGCCATTCGGCCTGAATACAGATCCGGCAGGGGACAACGGGCTATGGTGAGTTCACAGGGGACTGGGGCGGTGTCTTCCTGGCATTCCCTCTCCCTGCTCTCACTAAGAGTGTGCTACCCAGCTGTCATGCGTTTGTATGCCACCCTAAACTCTTGAGGCAAATGGGCCGCGTGTGTCTCTACTGCAGGGATTATAAATTAGCTGGCAGGTGGATGAAAAAAAATAAAAATTTAAATGAGGTTAGAGCCTCAAAGGGACTAATAGACATCATCTCAGAAAATGAAGAAATAATAAATGACAGAGTTACATCAGTCAGCTGTCCAGAGACAACAGCAGTTATCTACACACCCTGGATCTGGGATGACCAAAAGAATTTTTATTCACTATAAATAAGTCTTTAGGGGAAATAAAACACTGCCCACCATTATCCATTTGAGGCTCTGTCACCGACATCAGGAACTAGGGTAAGTTTTGTATGACGGGTAAGTAGAGTAACGATGACACTAAAATACAACAAGACAGACATTCTTCCTAGACCAAGAAACATTACACATCCATTCCGCTTCCAGCGCTTCTACAAAAAAACAAAAACAGAGGTCTGGAGATTTGTGTCTCCCAGCAGAGCATGAATGGAAGACCCCACATTGGTCTGGATGTAGGCCAAGGCTTTGCCAGGCAAGTGGGCAGGCAGGAGGTACAGGGGTCGAAGTGAATGTGGAGCTCCAGCGTCTCATCGAGAGCAGCGGGGTTCACCTTGAGTTAAAGAGAAAACAATGCCCCCAAGTCCACGGCAATCTCACGGCCGTGACTGGAACAATAAACAGGATATTACGCTCCGGCAAGCTGCATCCCTTATTTTGAAAAAAGCGCACACAAAATGTGGCAAGGAGGAACTTGCGCATAGACGCAGATAAAAGCCAATATGAGCGTCTCCGCTCCATGCCCTGGTAAATATGGGTTGTACTGCTGTTCATATGCGTCAGTTAGGGGACAATGTTTCTTTTACCATGTTTGAAAAACCAACTGGTTTGCAACATTTTTCAAAGCCTATTTTTCTGCTTTCAAATCAGAAAAACAAAGAGGCTTACAATATCAACTAACTTATTCAGCAGCTAACTTTATTCTGCAAAAAGATGAAGGATTTCCAAAGGGGCTCCAAAGTGTCAAAGCTTTAACTGGTTACATTCTCACAAAAATGGCAATCAGCTAATCAGCTGGTGACCTGCAGTATTTAATGCAAAAAAATCCAAGAAATCTATGACACAGAACTACAACAGAGGCCAGTCTGGAAGGAGAGAATCTCTGAATATAAAATTTTCAGGCTGGTCTCAAATCCCACTTTTGTGCAAAAATAGGAGAAGGACTCGCTCAGCAAGATGAATAAATAAATTAGATGAGAGCTTATTTATTGGTCCAGGACTCACATTATGACATTTTGACTCCCATTAATAAATCACCGGAACCATGTGAGGAAGCTGGACTTCTGGGAAGATTCTTAGATTAACAATTGTTTGAAAATGGCCGTTTTTCAGCAATTCTGCTGTTAAGTAAATATAGGCCATAGACAGATGGAGGTATCCATTCACTAGTCAAAACCCTGTAAGCTACATTGAACACTGGGTGGTTCCTGACTGTGTGGGTGATGACAGAGCATTGGGTGGCCCACAAAGGGATGGAAAACCTCAGATATAGGCCTTGTGCCCTCCCTTGATTTTTCTGGGCTGAGATTGTGCAAAGCTTCAATGTGCCACTATGTTAGTGAGATGGATTCACCATTCCTGACCATTATTTTTTTTTATGGCTCAACTGCCCCAAGCACCTGGGGTCACCATACATGTGTGGAGGATGCCCATAGAGCAATAGCAGTTCAATACACTGGCACAGATTCTCTTTATGTCAATAAGAAGCTGTCAACCTATGGGAGACATTTTCTGCAAAAAATAAAATGAAAATGATGCAATGAAAATATAGCCTCCACTTTTGCTTCAAATAGCACCATTTGCATGCATGACACAGATATGAAACATTAAATTACTTCAAAAAGCCTTTTTATCTTTTCATTTTCTAATTTGACTTTTCATTTCCTACCTTGCTTTTTAATTTTCAAGTTCACAACATGCAAATATATGTTGATTGGAATGGGGTGGTGGGCGGAGCTATGGGAAGACCTATGGATCGTTGATTGGAATGGGGTGGTGGGCGGAGCTATGGGAAGACCTATGGATCGTTGATTGGAATGGGGTGGTGGGCGGAGCTATGGGAAGACCTATGGATCATTGCTGCACTTTCTCAGTCCGCTGTCCTTGTGCCCATGGTCACCCATGTCACCTGATCTAATGGCAAAGTCACACACGCCTTAAGTTAGCTACTTATTTGCAGCTTCCAATTCATTTAGCTTCTTATTCGCAGCGTCTTATTTCATGACTTAAGTTATTCCCAGCTTCCTTAGAGGGGAGTGTTCACAACGCCATTTTATTTGTGTATGTATTTTCATTTTATTTTTTGCAGAAAGTACTTTGCACAGTCAACCAACAGGAATTGGACTCATCACAAAAGGTTATTAAAAATATTAATTATTGATTGAAAATATTATCTTCTGAATAGTCCAGTCACAGGTTGCATTCATCATGAAAGTATTTACTCATTATTCTGACTAATAATGAAATGCTTCCCTCTTTTATAGTGTTTTAGGTCCCAATAGTCAAACCATGAAAGGTACAGACTTTGAGGGGGTCAAGACTAAGTTGAGACTGAGGAAAAGGAAAAACTCAAGTCCATTTTTGAGAACATGGTTTTAATTTTGCTGATTTACTATCATCATCATCAGTGCTAATATTCAAAAGTCAAATGTAAAAAATATAAAAAGATAATTAAGTTTTACTGAGCTTTGGGGGGGGGAGGGGTCCAACAATCAACAGTCTCCAACAGCATCAAAAACTTTTTTTTCATTAACACATCAAGGCTGACCTGATCTAGGGTTGGGTTCACCAGGAGGGCAGGCCTGGACAAACTATGTCCTTGACCCAGATCTGACCCCCAAGGAAGGTGACAAGAATCCTAACAAGCTGGTCGTTAAGTAAGTGCACAAGTGACAGATCGTTGGACACTACATGATACTACAGTACATCATGTAGGGCTTCCAAAAGACCTTCACAGATCAGATAGGGAGGCTCTTGCTGATTGGTTCAGTGCCTGTGCTGCAATGCCGTGATTGGGTACATGTGATTGGGCTTTACTGGTGCTCTGTCAGGCAGTTGCTTGTCTCTTGAGCTGGTCATTTTTACAATGTGGCTTGTGAATTAGTACCGTGCCAAACCATCCACGATGTTTCTTTTTTTTTTTACAGTTCCAAAATGTCAGTTTTGTTCATCACCAGTAAATGTCTTGATAAAATTGGGTCACCCGAGGATGTTTTCTTTAATGGACACATTTTACAGCCAGTGCTTTTTAAATTGTTTTTAAAACAATGTTCATATGTCATAATGTTTAAAAAAAGCCTCCCAGTACATTTGCTCTCCTTATCCTCTGTGAAGTGCTTGCTTGGCATTATAACAGGGTGCTGTAAGATCCTCCCTCGAAATTCCTCTTTCCCATAAAAATGAGAGACAGTCCATTAAATCACATACTTTTGGGGGAAGTTGCCTTTAATGGCAGGAGGCACACCTCAAATGGGAGGAACTGTGACAAAGCAGTCAGCGAGTGGCATTAATCTTTGGCAGAATGTCATCTTAAAGCTCACACACATCTTAAAGTGACACCGCCGTGGGAGAATCTACTGATAGGACACGGCAGTGCCCAATGCGTGCAAGAGGCTGGGAAACAAGTCGGCAGTCTCTGGGACAACAATGGGGCAGCAACAATGGCCCTTCCTGGTCCCCCCCCACCCCCCATATTCTTGGATCTGTGTAGAGCAGCAATTGAGCTGTATCCCTCTTGGAGGTCCACTCAACAACCATAAGTCAAGCCTAAAGACAGACAGGGTTAGAACCTAACCCTGGTGACCTGGAAGTGTAATTCATGCCCCCCTGCAGTTCTTCAAGTGGACTATAGGGGAGCTGGAGAGCCAATCTCACTGCAGCAGGTGCATTTCCAGTCCTGACTGGATAGGTGGACAGGTCACACGATATCGTTATTCATGTGCAGCAAGGCTTCTGGTTTCAAAGAGACATTTTTCACTGACCTACATTTTCATTTTACTTAAACAGTTCAGTCTGTAGACCACGGAACAGCAAGCCATTGGGTCTTATCTATAAATGGATCTGGGAATCATTAGCATGGAACTGAGAAATATTTCCTCATAAAGATGAGATATAGGCATACTTATAAGCATATAAAAGCCAAAATAATTTCCTGTACTCATTTCTCCTAAATATGGTTCCATATAGAATAATGTAAGAGATTGATATCTATGGTCTCTCATGATTAATTGTATCAGTATTTCCTTCATTTACAACTTAGTTGTGGCAGGTTCTCTTAACTGCAGTAAAAATCACTGAAGCAGGGAAAGGGGCATTCAAATCCTCTATGGCAGTGTTTCCCAGTCCGGTCCTCGGGGACCCATAGTCGGTACATGGTTTTGCTCCTGCCGAGTTCCCTACCAGAGAGTCCATGTTTTTGTGGAGTAAAAACGTGAACCGTCTATGGGTCCTTATGGACCGCATTGGTAAACAATGCCCTACGGACATAAGAGCTGCTGTTGAATTTAACCAATTTTATTATTAATGAAACCCATGAATTTACTGTTAATTTAAAATGAAACTGACAAGTCTCGTCACATCTTGTCGGTAAAGTTATCCGTCCTTCTATGAAGGAAGCGGGGGGCCGCTTGCATTGTTACCGGGGGCTTGTAGTATTGGGGTGGGGCCGGGGATGGTGATGTCATGCCGCCATTCACATGTCCAGTTGTTTCATAAGTTTCAACTAATGAACCCCCCCCCCCCCCCATAGAACCACATGCACCCCTCAGAAATGGGGGTCAATGGTACTTATTAGAGTAGGGCGCCCCCTACCCCGAACAGCTGCCAGGACTGCTGAAGTTCTGCAATGCTTTTGCTCGCGTCGAACAAGTGCAGGCCCTCCTACCAGCTTGCGGAAAGTGCAGGTCCACGGTTTCCGTTCCACTGCGGAGACGCTTCCATAAATCTTTCGTTATCTCAGGGCTAGGGGCACTTTCATCCGGTCTCCGTCTTTTTCTTTTCCCTCCCCCTCATGTTTTTGAAAGTTGAGTCATGAACAAATGGATCAGAATTTACCACTGGGCGGCAAACGTTAAAATATATACATCGCCGACCTTATTTCTTGTCATTGTTTTAAAGTTAAGAACTTAAGTTCTCTTAAGGAGTCATTTCAGAACAAAACATGATTGTTAATTCCACATGTTCTGAATTAACAGCCACGGACTCATTGTTTTTTTTTTTTGTTCTTCTTAGTGCTGAGCAATATTGAGGAGTTCAGATCTGGCGAAACACTCCGGTCTGCAGTATCAGAGACCGAAAGAAAAAATAAAACTGTTTATCAACTGTCATTGGAAGGCTGAAGAGCTGCTGGCACTGAATCCTGCCCCCTCCCCATGTGGTCTGTCATGCTAACCTTAACTTATACTTCTCCATGTGTCTGCGAAGAAACAACAGGCATTGGTGGGGGGGGAGGGGGGTGATAGATTATATACAATGGTCGTTCCAAGCATTTTATTTTCCACCCAATCTGTAAACACGAATGAGAGCACTTCTGGAAAAAGATCACGTGCCTGAGACACTTAAGCACCTTTCTTCACATTTGACCCAAATCTTAAGTGCAGCGCTCTGCTCTTTTATTAACAACAAATACATGCAGGTTTCTGCATCAATAAGCCCCGCATGCTACACTGACCCCCCCCAGACTAGAAATCTGACATATTTGCAAATCATTTGTGAGAATTAAGAAGGGTGACATGAATCATATTGCATAAATTTGTGAACATGTTGCTTTTATGTCTCTCAATTTTATGTATACCATCGCATTATGGTGGGAATCAACACAAAGAATGGAACAATACTTAAAACAGTTCTGAAATGTAGTAATTTGTAATGTTCTGTAGTCAAACTATGTTGTCAAGGCATGTATTTAATGAAAAAAACGTTTGTGAAATTTGGTATATAGCGCAGTGCATGATGGTTACGATCAGAGGCTACTTAAATTTTATCATCCGCAACTGTTGCAACAGACATCGGGAGACCCTAGCTGTGAATTTGGAAGGGGGGACATGGTTCTGCCACTGCACCCACTCATCCACCTTCTGACCATCTATCCTGATCAGGGTGGCAGTAATAATAACAGTATAAATATTAAATGTTTTCTTTTATAGCAAAATACTTATCCAGTACAGAGGGGGCTTGGTAGCATTTGACACAATGATACCTGTAGTAAATATGCAAAATGATACCGGATATAACATGGAACAGGATTAATGAACAAAACTTTACAATGACAACATGAAGGTTGAAACCTATAATTTGCTGTATGTGCCTGGAGGAGTATGACACAAGGGGTGAAATTCAATGTGAACGGGGACCCTTTTAAAGTTAATCAGGGCTCCAGAACACAGTGAGGTCAGAAGCACGACCGCTGCTTTAAGATGAACATCACCTCAAGCATTTCACTACCAACACTGCCAGAGAGCCAAGAGCTCCCTGGGGAAGACAACCAGAGGGCCAATCACAGGGCTGAGTTGATTGCTCCCTCAAAAAAAAACAAAAAAACGGGCCACTTCCCCTTAGAACATGGTTTATAAGCCCAAGGACACATTTTGAATGCAAACAAACCATGTCTGGTATAGCGAGAGTGTACTGGCTTGATGTGATATTACAGACACTTCTCACCTGTCTCTGTCTCACTCCAAAATGTATCCTTCATAAACATTTACACTCAAAACATTAAGTATTGTGCCCTTGCAGCAGCTGTTTCAGGAGAACTATAATTATAAAACAACTGTTAGCCCTTAAAACAAAAAAAAAAGAAAACAACCAACCCCCCACTTACACACACACCCAAAGGTCTCTCTCTCAAGTCCTGAACTGACACAAAAGATTTTGCTTTTGAAATGACTTTTGCAGAAGCCAGATTCCAGAATTCTAGGGATGTTGTTTTGGTTGTCAGATAAACCCATCATCCCCAAACAGACGAGGGACAGCCTCCATGTAGCTTGTCCAGAAATCAAACCCCCACTGGAACCTCTTTTTCCACAGTAAATCAAGCCAGAGGACCCTTCAAATCAGTCCGGCAAGAAGCAGGAGCGGGTTATGTCACCGTGAAGGGGGCGTGGCACCCAGCTGGCGTTTGGGGTAGCCTGCCAAGGAGGCACTCCAAGGATCACTCTGTAAGCTTCAGTCAGTCTGCATCAAAAGCGTCTCACTGGACAGAGAGCGGTGCCTGTAGTCATGTGATATGGTTAACACTTCGGACCAATAAGGTCAATGAGTTAATTTCCTCCTATTGGACTTGCATGGACGCAGATCTTCCAGCTCTTTTTTGTATGAAGGGGCATTGAGAGGGTGAATCAGTTTCTTGAGAGAATCAGTTCCACATGCTGTTCTGTCATTCAGCCGGCTGTCCATGCCACTGGGGAGTTCGGCGCCTTTCTTTAGCTATTGCATTTATTTTGGGGGTGGGACACTGCGTAAATGGCACGTGTCTGACTGCCAATGGGGGCACTGATGCTGCTAGAGCTGATGTTGATGTGGGTCGGCTGCCAATAGGTTGTTTGTCCATCATGTGCCTGTTTTTTTTCTGTAGTGTTTCTGAGGCTTGGTCAAAAAGCTGAAGCCAGGGGATCGGGCTTGTTCAGGTTCCAGTGAGAAGAAAAACAATCACCGATACGCAGCCCCCAGAAAGAATCTGCAGCTGTAACAATTACTGTGGTGCAATTGCTGCGTAATTGCAGCCTAATTATAGACGCATTGAGGTCAGTCCATAGAAGGCGTGGTACTCCTCTGATTTGCTCCATATTTATCCGGTCCATATCTGAAGCGCTTCATCCATCAGGAGTCCCTATGAATGTGAACTTTGGGGGGGGGGACAGTGGCCATTGTGGGGGGGAGGACCAGGCTGAGCTCTTCTGGAGTCCTGTGTTGGTGTCTACCACACTCCCAGTATGCCTGTAAGCCTCAGCTGTAATAGATTTCTCCTAAAAAGATTCCTTATACTGGGACAGGGTGGGGGACAGGAGATGAGAGGGGTTGACTGTCATACTCACCTTATGACTGATTAGGGCCTGAGGGGGCAGGGTGGGGGATGTGACCAGTTCAGGCTGAGCCATTGATTTCTATACATATCTCCAGGTGTGAAAAACATAGCTAACGAGGACCCATTATGATACATTTTAAAAACACATATGGGTTATATCCCTGCCAAAGGTAATTAAAAAGTTAGCAAGTTAGCAAGGGTTTTGGCTCGGAGCTCACCAGCTGTCAGGCCCGAAAATCCCAGTGTGATTTTCCGATACAGTGAACACAGCATCACTCTTTCTGAATGAATATGGACTGAATGACAGAATGATCTGCTTCCCTGTTAATTCACGCGAAGACACATTATTCAACACGCCATACGTGTACTGTACTCCACTCTGTGTTCTTGCCTGTGTTCCATGCGTGCTCATATCTGTGTTCCATGCGTGTGCTCTTGCCTGTGCTCCATTCATATGTTCCTGTCTGTGCTCCATGTGTGTGCTCCTGTCTGCCTGTGTGCCATGTAGGTGCTCCTGAATGTACTCTTGCATGTGTTTGACATACCTAGGCCTGTTCCATGTGACTCCAAATCCAAAACAAGTGGCAGCCACATGCCTTGTCCATGCAGCATGGCTCTAGGACTAAGGGCTGTCCTGTCTCATATTGTATGGGCAGATGAGCCACTGTTGGGGCACATAGAAGAAATAGGCAGCATCTTGGTGGTAAAGAGTGTCCGGAGGCATTCAGAGGTTCGGGGTGGGGGGCGGCTGGTCACACACACAATCAGGGGGGCCGGACCAGTACCACTGTTGACTCCCCCGCGCCAGGCCCCGCGGCTCAGTCCCGTGCAGTCAGTCATTTTCTCCTAATCCCCCCCCCCCTTCTTTCACCCAACCCCCCCCCCCCCCCCCCCCCCCCCCCCTCCTCCCCCCTTACCACCTAGCGACATGGCGCCAACACA
>JAODKE010000028.1:917968-930975 GCA_026779605.1 Mormyrus hasselquistii | reverse complement strand
GGGAGAGGGGGGGCGAATGAGGTCATGGCTCTGAGAAAGTGTTTCGTTTCAAAGACACCATCATATCTGCACACCGATGTTTCCTTTTGCTCACTCCCTTTCTAGCGTTCACTGTAAATCAGCTGCGAAGGTAAGGGGGGGGGGGGCCATGTTCGCACCCAGTGTGACCCTGTGTGCCGTTAAATCACGTCCAGCAGGGGGGCAGGCTGCTCCTTCACAGCTCACAGTACTTTGCACACCTCGTCTTATGACAGTGCGGTAAAGTCCTGCTCAGGATCTCTGTGCCACTGCGACTGTGATGTTCCTACAGAAAAAAAAAACGGTTTATCACTTAATATCCCACATTGGCTAAAGCCACAACAAGCACAAATTCATGTGGATGATGATGGAAAATGATATAAAATAGGATAAATAGTACTGGAATAGCATGAATCATATTTTTAATTATACATCGTGACTGTAAGAGGTGTAACATTTGTCAGATGTTTGAAATTTACCGACGCCTGCACGAATGATAAAAGGAAGTTAAATTTTTTATGTTTTGTGCCACAGTATGGTCAGAGTCTGTTCTTAGTTTATTAGACTAGAGTCACCATGGGCTGAGGGTTTGGGTGGGGAGGGGGGGTTGGTGGTGACAGGTGGAGTCCTTTTTATCAATTTTGATCTAAACAGCTGCTGTCAGAAGTGTATTGACAACACATCTTGGCTCTCGGCCTACTGAAGGTACTGATATGGCAACAGGACACATGGCACAACAGGTAATGATCCATTTGGGGAACAGGGGCCCTGGATGTTCACCCTCTGTATGTAACCGGATTGCTCTTTTGTAAATGAGAGTATTGTTTGCTTGGATTATGCTTAAATTTTAAAAAAGTTATTCATATATAATATAATATAATTATTAATATATAATGAATTTGGTTTATCTTCTTAAAGAAAACACCTCTTAAATAACCCTGCAGAAAACAATAGAGCAGATTGTGTGCTGAAGGTGTAATACAACCCCGCTATGTTTTGGAGACAAAAACGCTGCTTAATGACGTGTCAGTCACGCTATCCATAAATGAATTGAGCGTCATGTGGGCTGCCTCAAAGGGGAGACAGATATTTCGATTTGATCCTTTATGTGCCGTGAAATGGGAGATATGTCAATTTTATCGGGATATCTGCGCTTGGCTCCCCGGGGCTCCGGCTCGTGGCATCCTCATTCAGCGTAGCAGCACGCGCCTGTCTCGCGTCAATAAGAATGGGCTGGATGCGCAGATGCCCGCAACAGTTTGCAGATCGCCTCTCCTTCTGCTCGTGCGCCTGATATAATTGATCATGTTTCTGCTGATACATACATGAAAGCTTTTCTGAGCAGTTGATATATCGTCGCTGTTCCACTTCTTTCCGCTGCAGTCATCAATTGAGGTTCTACTCCATATTCTGTCACTCAAAAGCTGTAAATTTACAGATTCATAAGCGTCGTTTAATTCGGTGTGATTTTCGTTCATTTAAAATCGTGGGTGATTCAAATCACAGAACTTTCCGTTCTGCCGGCATTTTTCATTGGTCCTTTATAACGTATCAATAAATATAAATAAGACATTTATTAAACGACTGCCATAAGTAACATATGTTAAGTAGCCTATTAAAAGTAAAACGTTCAAAATTCCTTTTTTTCATCTCTTACTAAAGCGAACAAAAATTGCAAATTTATAACTCGCATGAACCAAAAGATACATAATTCAGTTTAGAAAAAATATATATAGTCTGTTTCTTTCAGGTATTCAATACAGAATACCAATTGCACATAATGATTATCAGTTTTAAACAAACCATCACGATAAACCGATTAATTAAAATACCCAGGTTTGGAGCATCTGCAAGGAATGTTTCCTAATTAAGAGGGTTGTCGCGGGACGTAGCGCCCTAGCGCAGTGTTTCGCCAGATGGTGGGTAGGGAAAATCCACGTGCAAAAAACAGTCAAACAACACAACCAGTTAAAAATCAAAACCAACAGGCTAATATTACCAGTAAATGGTATACAGCTTTTTATATGCAATATTAAATTACGCCCAGTCCCATGTGTCTGTTAGGCTTGACATTTTATCAGCAATTTCGTCTCGCACAGGTCTAACACATAAGATCGTATCTGTACACCTGAAAATCATAAACAACGTGTTTTTTTATATGGAACACTCACCTAAATGTTTCTGTTTATTCCACTAGATCAAAATGAACCAGTACATGATTGAGAATTATAATTTCAAATTGCTGTGATTAAAATAATACTTTCATTACAAAATATATAAACCAGATACGCAAACGAAATAAAAGGGTGTCTAATAATTAAACAAGAACAAATGGGTCTCTAAAAAAGAAAATAAACCCAAAACAAGTAGTCTCTTAAAACTCAAACAAATAGTTTCAGTGGTATTAAAACGGATAGTTGAATTAATTTTAAATGGCACTGTATCGTAATGATATCACCTCGTGTATTATTATGAAAATATATAGGGAAATTCCCGATTGTGAAAATAAGCTTGACCGTACCTTATGCGATTGTGATTAGGTATTAGATCTATAAATGGAAAAGTAGGATCTATGTGAACTGATTCCTTTTCGATGCCCTGTCTCCCAAACAGTGATTGGTGATTCAGACTAAAAAAGCTGTAAAGCAAAAATACTTTTTCTACAAATGTTAAACAATAATACGATTTTAACGTGTGGTTTTGTAAACTTCGATAAATGCAATAACTACGTGTCAAAGATCTTATTTTGTGCGGCTTCCTTCAGATTTCCTATAAACAGGCACATCCAGGCTTTATGATGTTACGGAAGCATAACTCTGACGGGAGCTCATTATCATACAGCTGAGCGGTTATCTCCCCCATCGCTTTTACAATCTTAAATAAAAAGTCACATGAAAGCCGGTTCTGTGTTCGACTTTAATGAGGGGCACGCGACCCAACAATAAGAGGCAAGGTGCAGCACTCGGGCGAGCTTAACTGGCCCGGGACGCAGCCCGTCGGTCGCCAACCTCAGAAATACGAGCGTGCAATTTCAAAACGGGGGGGAAATATTTACCTTGCACCTGAAATTTAGCAGCACCAATACCCACGCCTTGTTTCGAAAGGCAATTTGTCAGGGTGCCCTGCTGATTTTGTTTACAGTAAGGTTTGTTTCGAGTTTTATCTGCTTCGTTTTATAAGATTCGTTTGTTATTGTAGGTGTTATTCGCAATGGCGTTTTAAATAAGCAAGTATTTCTCTTTGTAAAATGATTTTCCTGTATACCAGCCTTTAACTGAATTGCATTTGTAAAGGAAGAATACAATTTAAAACAGTATGCTTAGTTCCGAAAAAAATGTATTGCATAATAAACCATTTATTCAAATACCCCAATGTCCTCATTTTAAATCCGCCAAACAAAACAAGGTTTTATATAAAATCTATGAAATATGAATTTGTACGCTGAGAAAATTAGCTTCAAATAATATAATACTAATCTAGAAAGATGGACTGTAGCACTAATTAAATTTGCCAGTTCCCATGTCTTTGCGTTGCCGTTTGAGACATATGATTTTACGCCGGTTATCCCGGGTTATAAGCATAACATTAAATAAGTTAGTAAATAAAGCTAAAATATGCTAATTTAATAGATACAAAAAATCTATACGTTCTGTTCCCTGGCGTAAACGCTGAGAATATATCAACAGATGCTGGGCTTTTTGATAATCGGTCTGTCTCCTTTGGTGGTCAGCGTTGCGGTGGGGTATTAAATCTGGATATGAGTGTTGTTGGAAATGGTGGTGGTGGGGGAGGGTGGTGGATGGAGAGGGGGCGGTGTTTACTGATGGACAGTTTATATAATGAGCTACAGCAGGATCAAGTATATAAACTGAGGAAGGCGGACAGCAGTCTTCATTTAGGAAAAGCAATCCCTGACAGTAGGCTGCCGTCTCTGTTGCACGATACTGTCGCTTCAAAACGTGTCTTTTTCAAAAGCACAACACAAGGAAGACTAGAACGCGCCACGAAACCAAAAAACACAGTGGACTCTATAGAAGGTGAAGCAAAGCAGGAGACGCATGGGGCCAAACTGTGGATACTGATCTTTATAATATGTGCTCAACCTGTCCCGTTGGATAACCAGGAATTTTAAGACCTACGTCTGGAGTGTTTGGAGTCTCTGTAACGGGGGGATCTTGTGCTGATCTTCAAGAAGGATATATATTTTCGTTTTTTTTTTAACCGTTTTACGTTCTACCGTGACTATTTGGAATAGGAGACTTGTGACGGGAAAGCGGTATTTTGAGGAGACGAGCGGCTGCCCAGGAGAAACAGAAAGGATGGCAGCTCTATTCACCTTTACCTTCGCACTTAGCTTAACGATTTCAACGCAGGTAAACGGTTATGCTCTGTGCTGTTCGTGGATCCAGAGAAGCTTTAAGTTATTTAGCAATGTAAATGTATAGATTGTTGTTTAGAAATCATGTGTCATGCGGTATTTCAAATATTTTTCTATTTTAAAGGTCTGGGGATCCGGAATATTTGAGCTCGATCTGCAGGATTTCAAGAATAATAATGGACTGCTAGCAAATGGGACAGCGTGCAAACCAGACTGCAGGACTTTTTTCCGAATTTGCTTGAAAAACTACCAAACGGTGGTGTCTCCAGGTGACTGTATCTTCGGCAGCGTCCTAACTCCAATCCTGGGGAGTAACTCATTTAGCGTCAGGCAAAGCAGCAGTTTCAGCAAACCCATTCGAATGCCGTTCAACTTTGGATGGCCGGTAAGATGCTTTTTTGCAAAAACATGCACTGAATTCAGAGTTGATTTAATATAACAATATAAAGCATCTGTTTTCTTCTGTAAATACCAATGTTAATACTAGCAATGTTTTAACACTGCTGAATAAAAAGTGTCTTATTTGACTAAGCAGAATGAATTTTATGAAAGTGAAGAATATTAAAGCTGAATTTGTACCATAGTGTTTTAGGATATTTGTACTATACCACTTGTGGTTTTGAAGTTTTTTACATCTGTAGTCAAACGAATAATTTATGTTATGTCCTTAGGGGTCATTTTCTTTAATCATTGAAGCCTGGTATTCTCCCTCCGCGGATCTACCTGCAGGTGAGTAAGTCCCTATTTTACCACCAGAGGGAGACATGTCTCATTGTTCCCACTCACGGCAATTTACAAATTGTTTATGTGTTATCAAATGTTTATTTTTCAATCATGCTCTCCAATAGTAACTTTATGTCAGAGTATTATTCACAAAAAAATATTGTAATTGTGCATGTACCCAAATACAAGGTATGCTTTGCTTTAGTACGTGCTACAAAACAATTTTTTCATTCTTATACACCAACACAATTGCGCTTCCTCCGAGTTATTTTTGGCGTGGGAACGAGTGCTGGTCTTTGGTGAGAATATTTAAACCTTGCCAAAACCTTCTGACTGCCTTTTCCTGTATTTTACACCTTTTTCTGTTCCGCCCTTTGGAAGGGGAATAATAGCTTGAGAATGTTTTGCTGACACGAGGGAAGAGGAAATTTCATTCGTAGTACTCTGCACTTGAAAGGCTTACGCGCTTTTGATAACACACATGACGAAAACCGCTGTTCAACCGAGTTACCATCTGTTATTTAAATACTTGCAAGAACAAAGTAAAGCCTGTCCCAGTGCCTTTTATTTAACGTTCATAGAAAATACGTTGTTTTGATAAAAGTCCTATTTTATTTGGACAGCTTTTCATGGTGGTTCTGCTTTTCTCCTCTCTTGTTCCTTGCAGACACAAACAACCCCGAATTATTGATTAGCTCTTTTGTCATCCAAAAAAAGTTGGAAGTAGGGGATGAGTGGTCTCCTGATGTACAGAACTTCAAGCAGACGGAGCTAAGGTATTCTTACCGGTTCATCTGCAATGAAAATTACTACGGCGAAAGTTGTTCCAAAAAATGCGCACCCAGGGACGACCATTTTGGCCACTACACCTGCGACCCTGATGGGCAAATATCCTGTCTCCCTGGCTGGAAGGGAGAATACTGCGAACAACGTAAGCAATCGGAGAAAATGATCTACTGGCCTGAAATAACTTGGGTTAAAAAAAAAACATTTCTTTTAACTGCTGAATTCAACAGTGTTGTATTTTTGCCCTTGGTTACGCATCTCAGTGGTGTTAATTTGTAACGGAGCTCTTTAATGTGTAAACCCTGCATCTGCACGGTGCAAGTAACTGCTAGCTTAGCTGACACTGATGAAGATGCAGAATTGTTAAAAAAAAGAGAGCCAGGTGAAGAGCGACTGCTATTCATATACAAGCACAGAAAGTGATCATATCTAGACAAATTATTTAAACTGGACAGTCTTGTGCCATAAGCAAATATGGATATGTTTTTCCATAATACGATATTATAGCCTAAAATACAGTATAAGATCAGTATTAGGTGGTATGGAAAATATTGCGCTCCATTATGCATTAAATTAGCTCGATTTTGTAAACTGAAATGAAGGGCAATATCTTGAAATGCCTGCAACCACAACCACGTGTTATCGTTTATTAACGTCTTTCTTCCAAAACAATCGGGGGTTGTAAACCACCCAAGTCCCGAACGCAAACAGGCTCGTCGTCGCGGTAGGTGCATGACCACGAGCGCTTGCGCGGGCGGCGCCACCCCTTCATGTTAATTAGGAATCGCGTGCAGGGGAGCCACCCGGGCGCAGCCGCGTGTCTGGTTTCTCCCTTGCTGCCTGGGCGCGTGCCGGCCAGCCTAATCCCACATCGGCGTCCCCATGGGGGAGGGCGGCACGCGGCGGGTTAATCGCGGCGTCATTGTCCCCTGTGCGCCACTCAATCGCGCTCCCCATTGTGATGTCACTGCGCGGTAGCAGCTGCAAACACGACAATGGAGGCAGCTGTCCGCGCCTGACGGAGAGCATCTGCTTCAGCCTAGCCAGCCGTTAACCCGCACAAATCAATGTCCCATCAAACACACGGTCTTAACAGAGATAGGGCCAGTGCAGAAGAGAATCACCCCTAATCGCCCTATAAATTCTTTGTATAGAATTTTTAGTGTGTCAGAATATAATCTAAACAAACCTTTACTTGTGGGAGTCCCTATCGATACCTGTTTTAAAAATGAAAATGTGTGTTTGCAAGCCAAGTTTATGACTCGTTATCTCTCTGTGTTGCAGCAATCTGTCTGGAGGGATGTAGCAATGGGAAGGGCTACTGCTCCAAGCCAGGGGAGTGCGTGTAAGTGGATGAGACGGGAGCTAGCGATGTCAACAGCTTTCATTTTCACTCGAGTTAATTAAGGGGAAATGACGACCCACTTGTCTGGGTGTGGATTGTACAGATTTCACTGTCTGCTCATTACCCCTCCAGTTTAATTCACAATGCCATGTATTCGAAGTCATGTTTTTAGATTCCTATGACGGATTTGACATAGTTAGAGGATAAACTCTGATGAAAGATAACCTTTGTGCTGCTTCAGAGTTTTAAATATGCCTGTTACCAGTGTATAGTGTAGACAATGGTTTCAAATGAGACAAGGGCTCATAATTGGGCTGCCACACCAGCACCTGCCAGTTCCTGCACCTGTGTCAGGTGTTAGCGGTGGGTGGGGGGGCCACAGTGTGTTTGTAGGTAGTGCTGTGGGCAGCGTCTGTTAGCTTGGGGGGGGGGGGGGGCTTCCTGAAGGTTGGGTCTCATGGTAAACATGTGGCATTCTGCTTTACCCTTACAGGTGCAGAGATAGTTGGCAGGGACCATTCTGCGATGAGTGTAAGCCATACCCAGCCTGCAAGCATGGAACCTGTCAACTGCCAAACGAGTGCAACTGTATGGAGGGCTGGGGTGGAGTATTATGTGACCAGGGTGAGGCGCTATTCCAGTCTCATACAGAGCTGGGTTTTAGAGGTTGGCAATACACAGCTGTAAGTGAGCAGGAAGACAAATTGTATGCCGGTTGACACATCCCGCCTGTGCCCACACAGATCTGAACTATTGCACCCACCACAAGCCGTGCCGGAACGGGGCAACATGCATGAACACTGGCGAGGGAAGCTACACCTGTACCTGCCAGCCGGGCTTCACTGGAGTCGACTGCGAGCTGGAGGTCAAGGAATGCGACAGCCAACCCTGTCGCAACGGAGGGAGTTGCACGGTAAGGCCCCCTTTTTCCCACGATGCCTGTGCGAGCGGCATTTCCTGTTTTTGTTTTTCAATAATCTGTGCAAGACCTTTTCCGCCATTGTGAAGAAACGTGGGTCGGTTGACCTCTTTGCCCCCCCCCCCCATTGTAAGGATGGAACCGCCCCACTGTCTGCTTTGACATCATGGGATCCGTCCCCAGCGAGTCACCTCAGACAGCTCGGCCGAGAGCCGGTCCCCCTTTTCCCAAAATGCTCATTCACCCTCCTATGTCTCGTTGCGCATAGGACTTGGAGAGCGGCTACCACTGTGTGTGTCTGCATGGGTTCGAGGGGCCACACTGCGAACACAGCCTTCTGACATGTGCCGACTCCCCCTGCTTCCACAACGGGAAGTGCCACGAGAAGGACAGCGGCCGCAGCTACACCTGCGAGTGCCCCCGCGGCTTCACGGGACTCAACTGCGAGAAGAAAGTCGACATGTGCACATCCTTCCCCTGTGCGAATGGTACTCTCCACATTCCTCTCTCCATACAAGACAGTCTAATATATGCCTACAAGGTGAAAGGAACACTGACTTCCCAGAAGTGTACAGCAAACAGTCAGAGCAATATAGTGTGAAGTGTCGCATGCTGCTCTGCATGACGCATCAAAAATCTGTCTGAAATCCTGCAGCTGTGCCATACAGTGGCATATGGCTCATTAATTACTAATTTGGCTCCAGATTATGCAACATCACAACTTCGTTTCGGTTTAAATTTCAATCATTTTCCCGCATATCAATTAATATGATCTTGAAGAGCCTATAATTGCGAGACCGTATGCAGTACAACTCATAATGGGTGGGTGTAATTAGCGAATAGCCCGCTCAAATTTAATGTCATGATTTGGGTTTTGAGACATGACATCTGTGGTCTTGCCAGAGCGTGTCGTCCAATGGAGTTGATCTTCCCGATGTAGGTGGACAGTGCTACATCATCGGCAACCTGAGGTTCTGCAGCTGCCGGGCCGGTTTCACGGGTCAATACTGTGAGATCAACATCAACGAGTGTGCGGCAAGCCCCTGTGTCAACGGCGGGACCTGCGTGGACCGCGTCAATGACTATAGCTGCATCTGCGCCCCCGGCTTCTCAGGACACAACTGCGACCGTCCGGCCGACGAGTGCGTGCTGCAGCCCTGCCTGAACGGTGGGACGTGCTCCGGTGGTCACGGCAGGCCATTCGTATGCGCCTGTGCAACCAACTATTTCGGCAACCTCTGCCAACATTACCAGCCGCTGGTCCCGTCCGCCCCGAGCCCCACCCAGCACGAGAAGGCGAGCGACGCCTACCAGTGGGCAGCCGTGTCCCTCGGGATGGGCCTGGTAGTTCTGCTGGTGCTGCTCTGCATGGTTTTGGTCGTTCTGCGACACATGCGGCACCAACGAGGCCAGGACGGGTCTGACAGAGACGCCATGAACAACCTGTCCGACTTCCAGAAGGACAACCTTATCCCAGCCTCACAGCTGAAGAACACCAACAAGAAGGTGGACCTGGAAGTAGATTGTGGCCTGGAGAAGTCCAACTACAAACACAATAACTACCACTTGGACTACAAATCCTCCAAGGAATACAAGGATGACATGTCGCAGGATGACAGGACTCACAGTTACGAAAAGTGCCCCGAAGAGAAAACACCATTGAGTAGAATGTACAGGTAATACGCAGGAAGTGTCTCCCGGACTCCCATAATTCACAGTTCCTGGGCCACAAAATTAACCACCGCCACTTACAAATGACAAAAGACATGATCTTGCATTTACTTTGCCATTACCGCCGTATGTTTTCCAATCTGCCATGACTTTAGCAATTTCGCCTGAATTTCTGTTCATTTTACATTTCCGGAAGATGATTCTAACACACGTGATGAAACCAAGTGTATAGTTAAATGTTAGAGAACCTCCACAGTTTCTGCTCATGGGCTTAGGTGATCCATAGCTAAGGTCTCCAGTTTAGCCTCACCCCAGGTGAACACTCAGGACTCTTCAATCGTCCAGAGCAATGCAGGTTCAGTTAACACTTACTAACCTGCCCGGCCCTCTCTCCTCTATCGGCCTGTGTTCCTGAGTAACCTCGTGCTCTCTCTGTGTTTACAGTGAAAAGCCAGAGTGTAGGATATCCACAATATGTTCCCCAAGAGATTCCATGTACCAGTCCGTGTATGTAATAGCAGAAGAGAGGAACGAGTGTGTCATAGCAACTGAGGTAAAGCTTTGATTACTCCTTTGAAAAGGTGTTTACACTTTCTAATTCCTGAAACCAATATTCAGTATCGGTTTCTACCGAAAATGATGATTCTATGATAATAATATCACAGCTTGTATTTTGATATAAAACCACTCTGAACATGTCGAGTTGAGTTTGTTAATCCAAGCGGAACATCTTTAATTAACTGGGTGTGCTATTTTGCTGAAAATGTATTGGCTCGGCTGACTTAAAATTAGCTGTATGTTTGAGTTAGTTAAAAAAAAAAAATCAAAGCTGGTTTTCATGTTATTTGGCACAGTTCAGCGTTGAAACTCTGAAAGCTAATGGGAATAAAGGGAGATATGTTACGATGCCAAGCCAAACAGGAATAAGACGGCATGCTGCAAAAAAGATAGTTAAACAGCTTGTTTTTGCCGTTCTTTTATATTTTACTAAAAAGCTGGTTGATGTGTTGTTCTGGTTCCTCTCTAATCCTGACCCACCTTTTCTTTGCAGGTATAAACTGTGGAAGATAACCTAAACAAATCAAAATCAAGGAGGAATATCTTCCAGACTGTTTACAGAACTTAAGAAGAGACTGGGATTTATTTAAATGTAAATTGCTGCTCTTGAAAACTTGATAACTGGAGAGAGCGGGAGTCTGCTCTGTGATTGCAATAGGACTTCTACTTTTGTCAAGTGTTTGAATGTATAAGAGTCACTGAACTTTGGAGGGAATCTCAGAAGCACATGCATGTGCATCTTGGATGTTTCACCAGTAGGGCTGCATGTGTGTGAATGTGCCTGAGTGAGCGTGTGTGTGTGTGCGTGTGTGTGTGTGTGTGTGTGTGTGTGTGTGTGTGTGTGTTCACTGGCATACACTGCGCTGTGGAGCCAGAAACTGGACTTCAATACGAGCAACACTTTTTTGAGAGAGACAGCAGAACTGTAAATATGTCAGCAGACGGCTAAAGGACGGAGGAATGGTTTGCCTCGGATAAAAAGACCCTCGGCGTTGTGGCGATAATCATTGACCAATCAACAAACAGCCAACAGATAAGTGGGAGGGGCCAGCTACTTCCAGGATTCTTCCCAGGCTGTATGCTATGCAAGAAGCTAAAAAAATAGTAGATTTCTCCAAATACAGAACTCTACATAATTCTTTCTGAGGGGGAAATGATAAAAATAAATACAAGTGATGGTTCATAGATCATAAGAACGGCTAAGAATTGTCAAATCAAAAATGACTGGCATTTCAGTTTTTAAAAAAAAAAAAAAAAAAAAAAAAAAAAAAAAAAACTGTCCGAGCTTTGATAAAGATTGTATACAGCCCATATCACAAAGCCTTAAAATGGGTTTGAAGCACTGAATTTGTGCCCTGACCTTCTTGGGTTTTTTTGCACTACAGAGAAGGGGGGGGGGGAGATATTTTCCATTGGAAATTGAATGGGATTTAGGGTGGAGAAACAAAGGATGAAGACTGTGCTGTGCCAGTGGGACCCAAGGAAAAGTACAACCCACTACTTTTTATAATTATGCAAAATTGGCCATACAATAAAAACAAAAAGAAGTGACTATCGTACCAAGGACTGCCTATAATTAGTATTGAAATTACTGAACCAATAATGTTATTTTTTAAGATTAGAATTTCACTAGTTAATTTAAATATTATGAAGCACTGATCTTTCTATGTTTTATAAGATTATTTTGTATATAATGTATATTTATAAACAGAAAATGTCTGAAGTGTACAAGCTGTTTCTTTTAAAACTGTGTTTCATTTGATGTTCACAAAATATGAATTTATTTTTTTGTTTTTGTTTTTTTTATCAATGAAAACATACCTGGTACATAGTTGTTTCCTGGCCTCATTAAATGTTAAAGAAAAACGGAATACTAGAAATCCTAGCACTTTGTCTAGCCTTTGGAATTCTGTAGGTCTTTTCAGTTACAGCCAATAATCCAACAACAAAAAACCCAGCTACATCAAGATTTCTTGTTAGCTTGTAACTTGTAATAATCGCGTATACTTAGAGTGGTAGTCTTTGTCGTGTAAAATCCATGTGCTCTCAGTCATTGGTGGTCAGTATTGTACTTGTTGGAAACAGGCAAAAGACACTGGAATATAAGGAGTAATATATTAAAAAGTAAAATTAGCTAAATTCTTTTCATTTAATTGGTTAGGAAAGTGCAGCAGAAGGCATCCTGTGACGGTACCTCTGTTGAGATGTTTAGAAGCGTCATGAACAAAAAAGTTTTTTTTTGTGTGTGTGTGTGTGTTTCAGATTATATCGTTTTTTTTTCTGAAGAGAGGTGGAGTTAAAGGTTTCCAAGATTTTTGCGACGCTGCACCATATGTAGAGGGGAAAACCCTCATTTAATGTAGTAATTAGCAGGGGCTCCCCGAACAAACAAATAGGTAATTAAAAGTAGGCTTCTGTTTACTGGGAGGATCTTGTGCTTTCAGAGCAGAAATAAGGACTTTTGGGGCTGTGTTAGTCCTCGTCTGCATGGCCCCCCACGCTTGGCAACGTCACCGCTTAATTACTGAAAAGAATCCCCCCCCCCTAAACCCCCCCCCCCCCCCCCCACACACACAGAATCCTCAGTCATCATTCCTCTTCTCGCTCAC
>JAODKE010000028.1:906337-917868 GCA_026779605.1 Mormyrus hasselquistii | reverse complement strand
CCCCTTAAACCCCGCCCCCTCACCCCTTCACGTTCATGTACTTTTAATTGGCTTGAAATTTAATCCGTTTCCATGGAAACGAAGCCCCTAAGCTGGAATTCTGAAACAAAAACAAGTAAAGAGCAAACGATGGGAGGAGAGAGAGGAGGAAAGCAGCTACTTAACAAAGGCGGGCAGATGCAAAAGGGTGTGACCCACCCCCCCCACACACACACACACACACACTTTCATGAAAGCGAGCATATGTGTCCCCCGCACCCGAACACGAGCAGGAGAACGGAGCCTCAGAGACGCAAGAGGAACCTGCCGCCAAGCCTCAGTCTCCATTCAGGGTGAAATGCGACAGAATGGCCCAGCGGTCCCTCCGAAAACCCCGCTAAGTCCCTTTAAAAGGCTCTCCGACGATGACCCAGAATGGCGGGGGCACAGATGGGCTTCTCAGTTTAATTAATTTTAGGTTAATTCATTCAGGGTGTCCCTTTACTGTAAGAATATTGAACCATCCTCCATCCAAACCCTGCACTGTCACACCAATTGTGCAAAATCTTCTTTCTGTATTGAAAAGTGTTTTTGTCATAATGTATGGTTAAACAGCAAACCTTCCAGCTGCTACGTGATAGGCTGACTTGGTTCACGCAGGACTGGGGTTTATCAGACAGGAGTCTCCAATTCCCTTCGATTTGTTCTTGATGCGGTTCATTTTGTTTATAAAGTGGCCGTCTGGTAGCTTGAGGCAGGTGGAACGTGGCATAGGGAGGTTGGGGGAGGGGCTCTCAGTGGTTCAGATGTGCTGGTTTGTTTATAACTTTAAAGGACTCAGAGCCAAGTGAACCCCCCCCCCCACACACACACACACACACACACACACACAGTTACCAGAGCAAGTCATTAAGATAAAACACTAGATAAGTCTCCAAGTTTGCACACATTCCGGACAATAGAAATTGGATATTATACAGTCAAGCAACACAATCAGAACATTTCAAAAGAAGCATAGAGGCAGATTTGATAATACAAGGCTTTCAGAGTTGATTTTCACCTTCAATATCATGTAAAGCAATTAATAATGGGCAGACTAATAATCAGTTCACAACAGCAGAATTTGGTTCTAGAATGTTAAAAAAAACCAGACCCAGGCTTGAGAACTGGGAACAGTCGTGTGGTCAAAGGTGAACCCCGAACATTCCTAAAACCCGTGGTTCAAAAGGCTTCATCACCATACCATGCCTGCAGCTTTTGCTCACAAAGTTGCAACCTGTCTCGTGCTGGCAGCTGTGTGTTTTCCCCATTCAGGCCCATATTTTGGCCTGTGGGTTTCAATCACACAGCCAAGCATTTTCATTGTGTTATAATCACAGCATCCTGTTTGTTACCAAGTGACATCATTTCCTGCTTCCCGTCTGATTAAAATGCAAAGCACA
This sequence comes from Mormyrus hasselquistii, assembly GCA_026779605.1. Classification (NCBI taxonomy): domain Eukaryota; kingdom Metazoa; phylum Chordata; class Actinopteri; order Osteoglossiformes; family Mormyridae; genus Mormyrus; species Mormyrus hasselquistii. Next base: position 916,447 of record JAODKE010000028.1, on the reverse strand, counting down.
CTGGCCAACTGCTTTTCTCACGCATCTCTTACAAACACTTTTCTAGTATTTACGTCTCAAGGAAGTTTAGCATAGTGATGACAGGGAAAATGTCTTGTTTTCAGATAGCCTGCAAGTGTACAGGTCAAAACAAATTATCAAAAAGAAAAGAAAAGAAAACTGCAGGGGGGGAGGTATTTTCTGTAGACACATAGGCTTTAAACCCCATTCCCCAGAGAATAAAAATTAAACAGTCTTCTGACACAACATCATATTTCCACTTCAAACCATTCAACAAGCGGATGTAGTTAATTCAAACATCACATTTGTGCTTTGAAACATTTATCCTGAAGAACTTGTGCTCCCATCATAGAGAATGTTACAATGGCTTAAATACTTGTATACAGTATAAATACAAGTACAAGAGCAATAAATATTTTTAATCTCTATCCAAACCGCTTCCATATTCTGAAGTAATTCAATTAATTAACACTAGGGGGCAGTAAGTAATGTATTTATAGAAATGCATGGGTCCCAACTAAGTAATTTTACTTGACTTGTTTATAAAACAATCAAAATTAAAATGAGTTCCATGTTTAGCAGTTAACATGACCAGTTATCTGATTCCAGTTTGGTATGTCCGGTTTCACTCTGGTCTGCCTTTTTTTTGGTTCATAGCAGAAAATGTAATTTAACTTCTTGTTTTCAACCATCAGCTGTCCCAGCAGGTGCACCCTTTTTGATATTTACATTGTAATAATGAAATGCAGTCGTTAATTTCTGTTCTGCAAACAGCAGATGCCAAAGTCTCATGACACGGGAAAATCAGTAAGTTCCTTCTTTCACTACATGAAAAGTAAGATATGTGATGGGATCATTTCCCAGCTGGCTTTTGTAGACATATTCATCTATATTTGGTAAACGTGTTTCAGAACATACAGTGCCTTGTACTGGGAAGTGAGCCTGAATCTGGGTCAGATGTTAAAGACACAAATAGCTACCCTAGTAGTGAAATATGAATGCGGAGCCCTTCTTATACAGCTGGACATGATTTCACAAATGCATGTGGCAAACTTGCTATGACATGCTACTCGGATGCAAAAAACAGCCCTGAAGATACATAGAAAATTCCAAAAATCCAACAGATGCTGATACTTCAGTTACCTGTCAAAGGAAGTAATCCACTAGCCCCCCCCCCCCCCACCACCTGATTTTGTCTCTGATTTTTGCTTCCAGATATGAGGTACTTCTGTCCCACTGGTCTCGTTTGTGAGTCTTAAATGCAAATGTGTTCCCAGTGATTTTCAGAGCCCATAGTTGGTACAAAAAGATCATAGAGCTTTACAAAATGGTGCCACCAAAATTGTGGCTCTGATGTCACACTTCTGACCATAATGAGTGAATGAGTGGATGTAGGTGTGCCTTGGCAGACAAAGATCAAGTGTGATATCAGTGACACAAGCCCGCTTCTGAAAAATCGACCAGTGCGTCAACGTTACATTTCCAAAGCCTCCAAGTGCGTGACTAGTCTGTTACCACACCCAGGATCAGCGCACTTCAGTCAACAGGCAGTTTCTCTGTCGGCAGGCATGACACAAGCTTAACAGGACACCAGTGACGAAATACCAGACGGTGTGCAGACGTCTAAGGCTCTTACAAGCATGCACAGCTCATGATTCTGGCTAATGCTTCTATTTATAGATAATCATGTATTAGCTATGACAGAATTGTTTCTAAAACTCAAGGAATATACCGAATGTGTGGCCGTCAAGTGACCCTTAAAATAACTGATTCTGTCATTCTTCATGCTTCGTTTTTCTCTAATCCTTTATTTACCATTTGCACAAGTACAGATGCATTGGAATGCTTCTCCTCACCTACCCCATCCTGATCTCATGGTCATCAAGGGGTGAGTAATGAGGGGAGCTGGGGGTAACATAGAACATGGCGATTTGATAGAGTGTTGAGCATGGGATAGGGATTAATAAGTATGTACATACTTCCTCGTACTCCATTTCGGACGTGACAGTTTCTTTTTCGTTTTATGTCGTTAAGATTTTGTTTTGTTTTGTCTGCAGCACACACATGTGTTTACCTATATAGACAGGTATGCGCGTATACGTACGTCTATGTATTGGTTTATTGCATATGTTAGAAATACAGAGTTATCATCGTCATCATCTCCATAGATTGGGGGACAGAAAATGTCAAATTTCGGTTGGGTCGCAGCACCCCGAGTCAGTACCATTTGCGCAATAGCAGGAGATCTCACACATGAGGTCACACTTGCCCCTTTCCCTCTGCAGTCAGCAAGCAGGCTTGCCACAAAGACCACAGCGTACTGCTCTTCCTCGGACAAGGCGCCCCGCAGACCCCTGCTTCCCCGAACATGACGGCACATGATGTGCTAGTATCTCCAAAGAAAACGCGCAGAAGTCAAACAAAAAGGCAAACCCTATACATAACATAGTCTTTGCCAAACACGTGCAGTTATCTAGACTGCGTATGTTATTGGAAGTGTTACAGTACATCGTGACTCACCCCAGGGATGAGATTAGATTCTGGAATTTGGGTGTTCTCTGTGATGAGTCAAGACATGTTACACTGCATGGTATTTATTTTCCCAAAAGTAGTATTCATTTTCCAGGATTTTTGTGCTGAGCTGTGCTGTAATGAACTGTATAATTTATTGTGATGCACAAGACCATCCCCCAAAAATCATGTACAGTAGCATTTAATCAAATATGCAAACATTATTTTAATTATTATATGCGAAAAATTATACTACATACACATGTGCATCAGATTTTAATGGTGTTCAATACTTTATTTTTTCCATTATAGACATTTATTAAATTAAAAGTTCCAAGATGTGAATATAATTTTCCTTTTCTATTCAATGTCTATTTGTTTATGTCTTCCCATATTTACTGTGATAATAGTAGCTTTTCACTGCAATAAATAGAAATTATTTGGAAAATGTGACTTCAAATATTAATTCCTAGAAAAAAAAGTTCTCCAGAAGCTGTCGATTGTGATCAGTAGACATTTGACTACTGATTTAAAGAGTAGTAAATTAATAAATAAAATTATTGTATTCAGTTAGAGCTGTTACTTGATATCTGTGTCTGTGGGCTACAGCATTATCATCCCGATTACACATTGATAACGCCTGATAGAGCTCAGCACTCTCGCTGAACAGCACAACGGCACGGAGCATGATGATCTTGATTTCTGAGCACAGGGTGAGTATGAACAGGAAGCCCAAGACATGTCTTTTTCAAGAAAGACCTTGAAATGATAAAAACAGACCTTTTTGCAATCAGGTTCACCTTTTACACTTTATTAATGTACAATATAGTCTTGTCTACTGCTACCAATTCTATAGTTTTATATCAACAGACCACGACATGGAGCGTAGTAAGTGCAGACAGTCTGAGGGAACTAACATCGAAGGTGCTGCGAAGGGGAATGATTCAGAGGTGATGAGGGATATGGGACAGAAAGGGGGAGAATAAACACTGCAAACAGGTTTGGCCCAAAACAATCATGGGGGATCCAGTTGACGCCACAAGGGTGATAAAGTAACTAAATCAGTAGTGGTCAGATGGTCTCCATCCTGTCTTGCACCGTCCCTGCGTCAGGCTCCTTACACTCCAGGAGGACTCACAACATTCACAATATCTATACACAGTACTTTGCTGGGGAGGGTTTTATGGGGTATGGGGGGTAAGGACAGTAATTTGTATTTGAACTGCCTTTCGGTACATAGTGTATGCCTACGATGTGTTGTACATTATTTTTTATATCCAATAAATCATCGTTTCGTTGAAATGAGATTCTGTAAATGGATTCCTCACGGGGGTAGTGTCTCGGCTTCTATAAAGTGCTGGACCCCCTCAATAAGGTAAGATATCCATGCCCCTCCAATATCCCTGGGCTACGGTATAGAACTGGGTTTAAACTGCAGGGAGTAAAAAATGGACTCGTTTTGTGGATACTCGATCCTCAGTAATGAAAAATGACTTTGGGTTGTGAAACTTCCCTTTTGATACAGCCACTATTTTTGGTTCATTCTGAGCTGCTGTTTTTTTTTTTAAGACAATACGACTTAGTCGTTTGGGTTTGTGGTTTACTATTCGTGATTTGAATCGCATATAGTAATTGATTTGTAGACGCTTACTGTTCAGACCAGATACATTTTTAATGTGCGACTTCCTATGAAGTGGTAGAATTTTGATTAGATTTACAGCACACAAATACAAAGCGTCAATTGCCGTGAAGCGGGAAGCAGTTTCCAGACGGATTACGTTAAACGATTTGTGACGAGTTCCTCTGAACTTCAGCCGCTTCTGCGTAGAAACCTATGACGCAGCTGTAAATGGGGCGGGGGGCGCATCCATGTGTATTCAAAAATGGATAAATAAAATCGTGGCAGTGACCAAAATCGTTTACTGTTAGGTTCTTCTTTTTCTTAGGTGTATTTAAGTTTTTGTTTATGACCAACTTAGCTTAGGGCGTATTTAGGTTTTTGTTTATGACCAACAGGAATGCCACGCTGGGTTTCTGTAGACCTCATGGAACACATCGCTGCGATTGGTTAGTGACGTTCAGGCCCACGGTTATCTGTACTCTGATTGGCCCAGCTGTTGCTCAACTGACAGGCTCTGCACCACAAACACACGTGTGCTCTAGTGATATAAATATTTTCTACCGCTGCCGGACGGCGGTAGGTTTTCTCTTATATTTAGTAGATTAATTAAGCCAGATCTGTCATTTTGCACATTTTATTGGACTTTTGCTTAATAATAAAGGGATTTACTGGATTTTAAAACATCAAGATAGAAGATGCTGAAGTATTAAAACCGTTAAAACTTAAGCACAAAGCTTAAGTACTAAAACTAGAAGTATAAGGCAATCAAATTACATTGCTACATATTGCACATTAAAGGCTGTCAGGCGTCTGGTAACTTGACAAATGAAACATCAGGACATGATCAAAGAACAAGGGAGTCTGTGGGTTTTTGGCTACGGTTCTCTCGTCTGGAGACCGGACTTCAAGTTCAAACGGAGCAAAGTCGGCTACATACAGGGCTATAAGAGACGCTTCTGGCACGGCGACACTTTTCACAGAGGGGACATTGATATGGTAAGTCTGATTCCTGTAGTTAACTACTGTATAGTAGACGGAGTTCTTAATACTATATGATATTTATGTGAACTCTTAAGTGATGCTTAGGATACAGGGTCATCTTGTTTACGGTTGATTATAATGTATGCTCATTCGGCAGCTGTCACTCAATAAATAGGTCAGTTTTGTATTTAAACTTGCTCCTCTTTTTTGCTTCTTCGTGTAGCCCGGAAGAGTTGTGACTCTGGTGGAAGATGATGACGTAAGTGTCTTATTTCCGAAATACGTCGTAGGCATAGTGCTGGGAACCTCCCCTCCACGCTGGTTTTATTTGTTCATTTTTTAGTTTAAACTCTTCTTTTGGATGCATGTCTGTTTGAGGTCGGGGGCATTAAAGAAACATATTGCGACAGACCAACAGTGTTCAGTTAATCGATGATATTTGTTTCAAATTATTTAACACTGGATGGTGAAATTTAAAACTGGAAAATTGGGGGTTGAAAAATATCTATGTGAGAACTTACCTTTTGCTTTTATATGACTGTCAGGCATGCACTTGGGGTGTGGCCTACGAGGTGACAGACTCCCAGATCGAAGAGTCTCTCAAGTACCTGAATGTGAGGGAGTCTGAATGTGGCGGCTACATCACCGAGTGGGTAGAGTTCTTCTCGCGTGAGAACAGTCACACACCTATCCTTGCCCTGACCTACATTGCCACAGCCAGCAACCCCATATACCAAGGACCTGCCAGCCCAGAGGAGATTGCCGCGCAGATTGCTGTCTGCAAGGGCAAGACGGGCCACAACATTGAATACTTGCTCCGCCTGGCCCAGTTCATGAGGCGGTACTGCCCAGAGGTAGAAGATGACCACCTGTTCTCCATCGAGGCGGCTACTCTGGCCCTAGTGCCCTGCCTGTTGGTGTCCAAGCAGATGATGTAACCCTCATGTCTGCCTTGGTCAAGTTGGGGGTCAATCCAAACAATACGATCCACAAATGGCAGTTTCTACTGCCAACATGTAGCACTGCATTGTAAACACTTTTTTGTAGACTTTATTTTCAGAGTCTATATAATAGATAAATGACACTTTTTAAAAGAGCTGCTTATTTATATGTGGATTTATTTATTTTAGTTTTAATGGAGATATTCAGACTGCAGGTACTACAGGCAGGATGTTCCTGCTCCTCATGTAACTAGAAGTATCAGCCTTCACATTATAAAGAACTTGTTCTTATCTATTGCACTACTGTGTACTATGACGTTGGGTTTTGTGCAATATTTCTTTGTGTTTTTGTTTTCCCACTGATGGGTTTTAATGAGTAATTATGATATTATGTTATTTGGTGCTGCCAATTTCAAAGTGCAATATTGTCCCAAAGGACACACTTAAAAGACACAGTTATTTTAATTATAATTATGTCGTGATTTACAATGTCTGCCATTTCTAGTGTCGGTTGCAAACAGCACAAACATTTTGCACTTATTGTCACACCCCGATCGTGCAGATCTTCCTATGCCACTCCCCCCTCGTTAACCTCATGTAGATTTTTATTTATCAGCCGTTTCGAGTTGTGCTTTTTAGTTCGGTAAATTTAAGTCCACGTCAGAGTTTGTTTTCCTACTTCTGTCATTGTAGTGTTGTGGGTGGATCTGCTGTTTGTTTCCTTATACCCCTTTGTTTGCCCATTAAATCCCTTCATTTTACCCAGTTCCTTATCTCTTTTGCCTGTTTCCCTGGTCCGTGCCGTGTAGCACATGACACTTGTAACCTTATATATAAAGGTGTGGATAATTGTGTTTTATTTTGTTAATATTATACTATTATTTATTATTTCCTTTTCTTTTTGCTACAGTCATGTTGCAACCAACTGTTCTTTTGTCTCACTACCTTTGTTGTAAAAGGGAAAAAAAACATTATTTTTTCACACAGTAAAGTTAAAACCTGAATTTTATCACTGGTTTTTCTGTTTTCTTTTTTAACCCCAATATTTAAAAGCAGCAGATGTGAATGATGTCTGATGGCTTATGCAGTATGAAGATTTATTTTATTGAAATAGTTATACAGTACTGTGAAAAAATTTAGACAATCAGCAACAATGTTTAATTCTATTTATCCTGGCAGTAATTGAATTTTTGCTTAGGACAAGAGAATGTATGCAAATTAAGTGACAGTTTAAGATAACAAGAATTTTTTTTAATTAGTTAAATGACTGGATGAGGTATCAATCAAGGGTGGCATACTGGTTAGCACAGTGTTTTCCCCCACAGTCCAAACAAATGATGAGATTAACTGGAGTTACAGAATTGCCTGTACTGTAGGTGTGAATGGTGTGTGAGTGTCTTGCAATGGGTTAGTGCCCCATCCTGGGTTGTTCCCAGCCTTGGGCCCATAGCCTTTGTTACAAGCACTGGGGTGATTTCAGCACAGGTTTTGAGATGTCTAACGCACTTTGACAAACATAATATCATTCTTTGACACTAGCATAATGATAATTTAAACTTTATTTACTTTGGCTGCCTAAGACTTTTCCACAGTGCTGTACGAGTCAAATGACTCTGTTAACATCAGCCGTAGACATTTCTCAGCTGTCTGTGATATTCTTAGAAAACAATGTTTTATCTCTTGGTCAGTAAATCCTTTAGAAACATTTTCTTTGACTGTCAAGAAATTAATTAATGAAGAACTGAAATATTTATTGTAAGGGACATGGTCAAAAAACCTTATCATTAAACCATAATTTCGCCTATGAAATGAAACTCCGAAGCACATTGTCATTTATTGCATTTGTGAGTAATAAATAAATATATAAGTGTAGGGTAGGAACAAATTCGAGCATGGACTACATATTCAATTCAATTCAATTTTATTCGTATGCCACATTTTCACCACATTACAGTACATTGTCTCAAAGCACTCTACGTATCACTCCATACCTTTAAGGCAAGACACCAACTAACGGAACTTCTGTTTTTTCTGTGTTTAACATAAGGAGTTTTTTTTTTGTCTCCAGCAGCAATATCCATGGTTCTACTTAGAAACTCGGAACCCTCTAACAAAATGTCACCTTCAGTGCCCTCATCCAATTTTATGTATAATTTTACATATTCAAGGGCCCCTGTTAAGTGCTGGGCCCCCGAATCTGCCAGCAATATCTAGATTAACCTGTTTGTACCTATCAAAGTAATTAGAAACTGAGTAGTACCAAAACTGCAACATATGGTGCAGCACGAGTATGGAGATTCCCTAATTGCTAGAACTTTTTTTGAAACATCTGTGTCATTTTCCCTTACAAAAATTAACCATGGTTTTATTATGATTTTCCTGGTTTTTTGGATAACTATGGAAACCATAACTATGGTTTTATCATGGGTTTGCTACAGTTAAACCCTAGTATAATCTTGGTCATAAACCATGGTTTTTGTTTTTGTTTCCAAACCATGCTTTTTAAAACCAAAGTACCATAGTTACCATGAAGTGCTATGGATAAACCATGGTAGTACTATGGGTAGTACCAAAGTACCATGAGGCACCATAGTAAAACTATGGTTACTACATAAGAACCATAAGAATCCATAGTGAATTTTCATAAGGGTTGTAATTTGAAGTATCTCCTATTTTATGGGAAAACACACATTCCCAACCCTGGAAAAACACCTGTGTGACCCCTATGAACTCTCCAGTAAAACCTGTTCTTTTTTTCTGTGAAATTCCAGTGATTGGCATACATTAGGTGGGTGTTAATCCATGTCTGTTTTGACAGTGACTGAGAAATGACTTATACCGCAGTCTGCATCGTGCACCACCCTATGTCGCTATGTGTAACAATTGCATTGGGCAGTCCCCAGAAAAGTGGTGGTATAGGTAAACAAGCCTATATTTAACACTGCTGCGTACACAAACATATTTCTCTTCATGCAAATGCGTGTCTGCATCAGAACAGAATGTAATAATTATTCAGTGTTTAGTCAACACAGCAACTATATTCTGAACATGAGTTCTTCCGCGCTGCAGCTCGTTAGCGATCTCTTATTTCGCAATTTTGTTAAGTTCGTGGTTTTATAAGAATAGGATTTAGCACCTCTTCTCATGAATGTAAGGGCGTAATTTTGGCTGGAACATTGGGGGGCTCTCCACCCATTACGGGGGAAACATGATTATTGGGGGGTTGTATTAGCTGTATTATTGATTTATTGCTGGGGCTACAACCCCCCATCCCCCCTGTAATTTTCGCTCATGCATCAATGTCAAGTGACGCACCGGATACGATTTGTATCAGGAGTCTTTCTTGTGAAAGTGGCAGTCCTCTCGTTATCGGGTAATGTATTATGATTGGTAATTAGGGTAATTCTTAATTATATGGAAGTAGATACTGAGGGGCTGGGTTCTTTATCACGCAAGCGGCACAGTACCGCAAACTTTTACTGAAACCTTCTCGTTGTAACATTGTAAAACAGACATCAGAGATCCAATTTACCCACCGTGAGAGAAAAATTCCCTTCCCTCTTTGGTTAAATAAGTTCAGTGTGCACCCCTTTACCTTGTGGGAGAATGTTTAGAGCGGCCAAATGTGACTTGCCAAGCTCAGCAAACCTTGTATTTCTGAGAATCGCCTGCTAACTGGGTGAGAGGTTACAATGGCGTAGGCTCGTGTAGGGACCTGCAGGCTATTTATGAAACCGAGTGAGTTCACCTACAGTATTTGAAGGGCTACAGCCTTTTCCAATGGAGTTCAACAGCTGCTGCATATGAAATGTATAACTCTGTTAATCTGTAATTATCATTACAGTTAATCTGTCATTGGTTAAAGGGGGAGAACTAGTTTTCTTCTGTATGGTTTTTGTATGGTCTCATGGTACAACATAGCAATTATCTAGAACATCCTATGTCCAAAACATAGCTTGCCAATTGAATCAGAATTATGAATGCATGCTCTTTAGAACTCTATATAGTAGTTCTGTCTTAAATAATAATAATAATAATAATAATAATAATAATAAT
>JAODKE010000028.1:854442-874471 GCA_026779605.1 Mormyrus hasselquistii | reverse complement strand
TAAAGAATAATATTGTGTGATTTTCTTTGGTTATTAAAGCCAAGGACTTCCTTGTTCTCAGACTAGTAAACTGATGATGAGACAAATAAATATCCTACGTTCTCGTTCGGGGCTCATCGTCTACATGTCACAGTTTATCAATTTTATGTGGGTTAAATGCAGCCTTCGTGTACTGAAACAGTGATAAAAGTCTTCTAAATGTGCACGCAAATTTTAATATTTCTGTTGCATAATTAGAAAGACGGAACTACGTCTTTTCCCCCCTTCGAATCGAAAAGAGCGGTGCGCGCTCCCGACAGGGGGTGCATTTCATGGCAGGGGTGCTGAATTCGGCACAACACCTGTGCTAAAAAGACCCGATATTCCCATTTGGTAGAGAGAGACAGGAGGAAAACAAACAAGCATGCAAATAAAAATTATCGCGGCTGGAAAAATTATCGACCTCATTTTAATCATCGTGCAATTAATTAATTTATCGTTTATTGCGACAGGCCTAGCCATAGGTGGAAATTAATGGGAGAACATTTTAAACTGGATTTGAGAAAGCATGCACTTCCATAAACAACGTGCAGATAGAGTATGGAATAGTCTTGGGTTTCTTTAAATCAGAGCTATAGATGCACAATACACAACACACAGCAAGACTGGTGACAGGTTTGATGAACATGAAAGTGAAGTTGAATATCTCCCATAGCTTGCACAGTCACCAGATCTGAATATTACTGAGCCACTTTGGGGTGTTTTGGAGGAGTGAGTCAGGAAACGTTTTCCTGCTACAGAATCACATAGTGACCTGGCCACTAGTCCGTGAGAGGAATGGCTCAAAATCCAACCATCTCAGTGTGGAAGACAAAAGGATGGACCTCCGATGATGATGAATCCAACTAAACATTCAAATATAGTTTAGGATTATTTCGAACACTTTAAAGTGGTGAGTTTTGTTATTTATATATTTATATTTAAATACATGTAAAAAACTAAATATTTAAGGGACGTAGCTTTGAGGAGGTGGATCATAAACCACGGGCACCATGTTTATGTGGCCTCCAGGGTCGAGAGCTTTGTTAGTGTGACACAAAAGGAATACAACATCCACATACCCCCCTCCCCCCCTTCTTCAATATACTGATCCCCTTCCTCCTAATTTTTTCCTCTTCTTGAGTCATTAGCAGTGGGATTTCCATTGATACCTTCCTCTTTTTTGAGTGGACCTCCTCATTCTCCATCTCTATCTGTTCTATTTTATACCTCCTCTTCTCCTCTCTCCATTGCCTAGGCTCCATGCTCCTCATCCTTCCTTTCATGTTCTCGTTTATTTTCACACTTTTTCCTTGGCCTTGTCTTTCTTCTCTTTGTCTCTCGTGGTAACAATCTCTTCTTCTGTAAACTTACTCAAAAATCCCTTGATTTCCATTTTCAGCTTAGAACCTGAATTTTCTAAATCTTCTGATTCATCCAAAATGAAATCCTCCATTTCTGCCAGTTTCTCCTCTAGTCCTACCTCCAAGAAATCACTCCACGTTTTCACTTCCATTATGAATCTGAGGGTACAAGATAAGCAGCCATTTCCCAGCAAACATGCCCCTTTGGAGCTCATGTGGGGCCACTGCGGGCAGCCTGCTGCGGGCCCCATTACCGGCGTGAAATGCGGGGCATGTCTATTCCCACGCTTTGGGCTGGCCTACATATACGTGGCCTGCTGGATGCTCCCCTGTGGGTACACTGCGGGGTGTACTGTGGGCAAATTGGGCATACTGTGGCCCTACTGGGGGGACACTGGGAGAGAGGAAGGCTGTGAAGCAACAGTGCTCCAGGGTACTCGTGGGCATGCTCTATTTAACAAATAACAAAAATAATCTGGTTCTATACTGCCAGTATACCACAACATTATTAATACATATGCGGAATATTTGCACTCATTGAAAGTAGCAGCAATAAACTACAAGTAATATGTTTGAAACACATCTGTTCACAGACAGGTTAAAAGAAAAATGTTTTCTGTTACGTCGAGATACTTCGTTCGAAGCCAGCGACTGACTAGGTTAATTTGCAGTGCTGTTACCTTTTAAGACATTATATAGGATTGTCTTTAAAAGCTCTCAAAAATAATATACGAAATTCATAGCTGCAAAGTTCCGCTATAAAAAGTCTGTTTAGCGCGGCTCCGAAATCGGAGTGTCTGCCGTAAACTGTGGGGCCGATCAGCTAGCAGCGTGTGCGCGCATGCGCAGAAACGATCGCGAAGCCGGCACGCATCGGGCACCTGCAGTAGTTTGTGTTTTATTCTGAATCCGATTGCTCGTGTATGACTCTGGTTTGTTCCTGGTTTATCGATTTTTGCTTTGCCCTTGGTTTCGGTCGCTTGTCTCTGTATTAGCTTGTATTCTTGTGTACCGGCCATTTTGCCTGTTCCTGATTACGAAAAAGCCTATTGGTGTTGACGATCTGAGTGTGTGTCGTGTATGGTGTACAGAGTGACTGGAGTTTTCTTTATTCGATTTCTTTGTATATTTGGATATATGATAATGAGAGTGATTGTCTTTTGTTTCGTTGTTTTTTGTAGATAAGTTAGTTTGGAACTGCGATAGATTGTTTTGCTGCGTTGGCCTGGGTCACTCTTGAAGATTGTACTTACACTAGTACAATGTAGTATATTTGTAACCTTCATTAATTTTATTACTTACGCCTGTGCTTGTTATACTATTTCATTTCAGTTTGGCTGCCATTAAAATGCCCATTAGTGATATGAAACCATGTGATGATACGTTTCAAAATATCTTGGCAACACCTTAAAAATTGCAGATGTTCATGACATTATACTCTAGTAAAAAATGATCAATATTTCAATGAATGTTTTTTTTGTTATTGAATTTTTAATATTTTAATCAGTTATTACATAGCAATTATTCAAATGGGGATGGCATATTATTTGTTCAAGGGCTGGACAATAGTTTAAAACAGTATAAGGACCACTTCTGCGCAGCTTACATTAAGGTAAATATCGCCAATCAAAGTCATAGCCCCCCCCAAAAAAAGTTTAAACTTTGTTCACTTAAATCTCCATCGATATTGATCCAAGACTTGCCCAAGTTCAGTTGCTCGTTTGACCAATCAGCATGCCAAGTTTCATTGAAATCCATGGCAATGAGGTCTGAAAGTGTGATTTGACATGGAATTACACAAAATCAATATTTTTTCCCCACCGCTATTTAAATGCCAAGGTATTTAACTGTAATACTGAGTTAATTGGGAGGAAAAGCAACAAGACGCCATCATGCGTACACCTCTTGGTGATGTAGATTAATCCGTTCATTCATTTTTGCATCTTGTCCGCACTGTGTGTTTGGATCCCAACGTTATGTTCCTTTGTTTCCGTATGGAGCTGAATTTCACCACAGGTTCACTAAAGATGATCTATGCAAATACTTCCCTTGTACTTCCCTCAGAGCAAAGAAAGCAGTCCTGACAGTATACAAACTCCAGATAACACAGCCACTTCCTTTCTCGCACACGTTTGTATTCCCATCATTGTGGGGACTTTCCATTCATTTCTATGGGAAACCCCTAATCCCAGCGATAACAAAATTCAAGATACTTCACCTTGTTCATTTTTTTGATTGTTTGTATTACATTTGGTGTCCACTCCTCCGCCATGTGTTGACTCCTGCTGGATCCTTAATTTGCAACTAATGAGACACAAAACTACTGCGGTTGTGGAGAAAGGCGCTTTCAGGGCTACAGAATCACGTTTGATTTTTGGTACAAAATTCCAATTTACACTATTTATTCAATATATCATGACCTAGCTGCAAAAACCACAAAAGAATTAAAAACGTGACATCATACTGAGACAAAAGAAATGTACAGTGCACACTTATAACAGGAAATACTTTTAGTGAAAGTTTTCTTTCAAAGGCAAACTGTTTATACATGAAACACCTCAAACACCATTTTTCTTGGGAGGCGGTGTTTAGGTGCTCTTACATACAGAAAACAAGATCCGATCTTTCACCACTTGCAGACTTTAATGGCGTTTTCCCAGCCGGGGGGCAGGCAGCTACAAGCACAGCATGACACAGTGCGACATGGAGCTAGCCATTGCTCTACTTGATGGCAGTTCGCTGTCGCAGAGCGCGGTGGGGTGGCAGGTCGTCTTGCGGGGGCGGGGAGCTTTGGTACCGACAACTCCGGCATGTGCTTCCCGTCACAGCCAGCTGGACATTTCCTCGTCATACTTCTGTGGGTCGATGAAGGGCTTGTCGATGGACTTGATCATCAGTTCGCCGCAATAAACGCACTCGGCGGCTACAATGTCATCGATGTCTGACTTGATCTGCTCGCGGCTCAGCTGCTCCTTGCCCGGCGTCGCTGTGTCCTCCTCCCGGATGCGGTGCCGGGCCTTACTGGGCTGGCTGGCCGCTGCCAACTTCTTCTGCAGCTCATCCAGCTTGGCCTGCTTGTAAGAGGACAGGTGGGGCGTCACCTCCTGGAAGAGGCAGTCATAGTGGAACATGTGGCCACACAGGAAGAGATAGAAGGGCCGGTTGAGTAGGGGGAAGTCGCAAGTGGCACACTTCTCCTGGGACTCCACCATGCCATACTTGTTCCTCATCTGCTGGATGTCCTCCCGGATGCGGCGGGCACTCTCAGTGGCCTCCTCCATCTCCTGCTTCAGCTCGTCGATGTGCTTGTTGTACTCCTCCAGGGAGCTGCAAATGGCCTCCTTGAAGTGGTCGATGGTGACAAAGTCCGGGAAGAAGGGCAGAATGTCTTCAATCTTCAGCAGGTTGCAGCTGGACAGGCAGTTCATAGCCTTCTTCACATCCTTCTCCTCCTGCACCACGTGCCGTGCGATCTTCAGCCACAGCTTCTTCCTCAGTTCCTCGTCATCCTCAGGCAGGTCTGCGCAGGACTTTGCCAGGTCCACATCGACCTGAGTGCCAGAGCAGACAAGAACAATTCAGCATCACCAAAATGCATTAGTTTGCTTTCAAAACACTTAAACACTTTAATAGCAATGGTGATGAAGCAGTCATGATTATGTTACATTTTTTCTCCGTTGCCCATTGGGTGAATGACAAATAAGGTTTTCAGAAAATAAAAAACGTCAGGTAGTACAACCAAAAAATATTTCACAATTCACATCAAACCTTCACAAAGTAACCATTCAAGTGTGTACAATGCATCGGGCATTTATTAATATTCCTATTTCACATTTATTTGTGGTCATATTAATTGCAGTTGCACTACCTGCCTTTTCAAGCTCATTTCAAATTAAACAGATGACTGCTTGGACACATATTTGCTTGGACACTTGAAAACATATTTTTGTCCTTGATATTCAAAATTCAGTCAAATAAATAAAGAGTTTTATCATATTACAATATTTTATGGTTTTCTGTGGGTTGTTCCATATGACCTAGAAACAGTGAAATCCTGGCTATGAGTGAAAATTGTCATTTTTTTCAATATTTGAATTAGATCTCCTGAATATTTTCACTTTTCCACTGTGCCATGAAGATAATTATGATGTCTTTATGATCTGGTCCACTGTTTTCTAAAATAACTTAAATTTCATTTCTTTTTCTGGTTAAATCACCTGACATTTGAGGTAATATAAATTTGCAGACAAATGTTTATCAATTATTTTACTTGTTTTGTAACTTATAAGTTTAAATGTTTCAAACATGGAATGCCCGTTTTATTTTTTTTCCACAACGAGGTCATAAGAGATGTCCCCTAGTGGCCAAGAACTGCTAGTACGCACCTGCAGAGCCAGATCAACAGCCTCCTCATACAGCTCCATTATCTTGTACACCAGGACGCATGCCTGGTGGTGCCCATGCTCGGCGCACAGTCGCAGTGCATACTTGAGGTCGTAGTGGATGTCTGAGGCGTGAATGCCGGCCTGCTCCAGGTACCACAGGAGCGAGTCCGGCCTGTACTTCGCATAAAGCGACAGAAGATAATTGTGGATGGCCTCATCCGTCACCGTCAGCTCATACACACAGAATTCCATGTACCGGATGGTCTCGTTGATCTGCTGGGTGCTGCCAATCTGACTGTAGTTGACCAGAGCGGGGATGAGCTTTTTAGCATCCAGCTTCTTGCCCATGCTGATCCAAGCTTCCACCACCCGTGTGGGTATATGTTGCATTAGGACGGGGGAGAACTTGTAGAAAAGCTTCACGTCGCAGTGCTTAGATAGCACCTCCAGGGCGGCGCCGTAATCATCATGCTGGCAGTGGTGAGAGATGACCCTCTCATAGTCCTGCATGATGACGGCAAAGTAGACCATGTCGTCCACGTTACCGTGACTGGCCAGCAAGTCGTAGATGGTGCTGCGGTTGTTGTAGAAACAGTCCTTGTATTTGGGGTTGGCAATGAAACTGCGGAACTCGCTGCGTGTCTCCATGGCTACGCTCTTCTTGGAGTCGTCTGCCTCCAGAACGCCCAGCCGATTCAGGTAGAGCTCCGTCAGCCAGGTGACCAGCAAGGTGACCTGAGTCTTCTCAGCAGGCTTGAGGCTTCCCAGTTTCTTCAGCAGGAACTCTTTCAGAGCCTCCTCTTGGCGTGCCTCTATGAACTTCAGTGCAATCTCCTCAAAGTAGTTCTGGGTCAGAGCATAGCACTTGGCGCTCTCTACATACCGCTTGTTTTGGAAGCAGTGCTCAGCCTCTTTGGCCAGAACGATGTCTAGGCACTCCGGCCGGTCCCGGCAGTACTCCTTAGCTAAGTCGAACTTCTCCATGCTCATGTACATCTGCCAGACATCCCGCGCCTCCCTCTGGATGTGGTAGCGGAAGACGGCTTTCTCCGTGTAGATCCACACAAGCCCACAGACTGGGTCTTTCAGCATCTTTTTCAAGGCACCAAATTTCTCTGGGAAAACGTCCTCATAGACCACCTGGCCGTTCAGGGTGCACACCGCCTTTACACGGTCGGAGAAGAGGAGCAGGAAGTGGAACTGTGTCAGGACGATGGAGAGAGGCTTCACTGTGTGCACGATATCCACATACTCCCACACCTGGACATCGCTCAGCAGCGAGTCGGGCCGGACATAATCCAGCTGCCCATACAGGACTCCATTACCCATCATCCAGGCAAAGGCCTTGGGGCAGGAGCGGAGCTTTGATGTGTAAAAGGCGATCTCACTATAGCCCATGTTCACCGGAAACTCCTGGAAGCTAGGCAGGAGGTCCTGGTTCTGACTGAAGATGGAGCTGAATCCCTGCTGCTCTGAGCCATCCGCGACCTTCCCCACAAACTGGAAGAGGCGCTTCCGTGTCGTAGCGATGATGAAGTACTTCGACTCAAGGCCCCGCTCCACCTCCAGGCAGCAGACGGGTGCAGGGTCTCCATCTTCCTCCAGAGAGTGGACCTGCCTAAAGTACTGATCCGGGTTAGTGTTGAACAGGGTGCCCTCTGAGGCAGAGATCTCGGCCTCGAAGATCAGGCCGTGGCTCGTCCCCACCAGCACAGGGCCCGTGTTGCTCTCCGTACCCAAGAGCTTGTTCCAGCCCACGCTCTCGATCAGGTGTCCCTTCCACCGAGAGAGGCTGCGCACTTTTTGGGTGTTCCTGTTCAGGTACAGGCACTCGTTTGTGGTTAGGCTGATCACCAGATGGGAACCTGCAGGATGGAGCCGGTAAGAACAAAACTGTACCAGACTGTAGGGACCCAGGACAGTCTCCTGTTATACAGTAGTAAGTACGTAAGATAACAACATACCATCAGCTATAAAATCAGCACAACCCCAACCACAAAAAATGCTAATCCACACCATACACTTAAAGGTCTTTAATCTGGCCCAGAAATGCAATCAGAGTCTGGACTTCCTTGTGACAATGGCAGCGCATTCCTGTGAAATTCCTGCGACAATCCAATCAGAGGTATGTAACTGATGTTGGGCTGTGCACTTAAATGTACAATAAAAGAACCCCTCCACACCATCCTGTGACAAACGCTAGCACATCTTACCTGTGGGATCCAGGAAAAGTTTATAAATGCTGCTTTGATCTTTTCTACCCAGTTCAATCTGATTGGGTTGGTCAGGTTTTCCCAAGTCGATCCTGCATCAAAAAAAAATATATACTTCATTTACACTGCATCCAATGCTTTGTTCGTTTTGTTCATTTTAAAATAAATTCAGTAGGTATGCACAGCTTAGAAAGTAGTAGTAAACTGGTACAAAAACAGTTCCTTGTTTCGTATTACTGAAAGTTAGGCTGTCAAAGAATGAATTCCAACTTCCGTCTTTACACATTTCAGGAAATAAATATATAACTTATGTGCATTTATCCATCGTTGAAAAACTGACTAATTTGCAGTGCAATGTAAAATCTGAGTTAATCAAATCAGCTAAGGCAGTTTTAATCAAAAAGGTTTAAAGTTTCGGGTAATGGAGGTTTTCTGCATTCCAATTCAATCCAATCCAATCCAATCCAATCCCATCCTTGTCTGGTGGTTTTAACACTTGCCAGCCTACCTTAACAGCGTATCCTTCCCCAGACTCATACATAGCTGATTGTTGCACACCACAAAGTAGTTAATCTTTTCGGGAGGTGAAAAGTCGATCCTTTGTTTGTGGAATATCGGCTTCTCTTCCTCCAGCCGCACATTGACAAACCCTACAGGAAAAACCCGCGAGTTATTCCTCGCTTCATCCTCAGACATCGTAAACCTATGCGACTTTCCTTCGTATCTCGGCGAGGTAAGCGTTAGTTAAATAGGAGATATGGGCTGTCTCGTCCTCGTCAGGTGACAGTACAAATGCTAGGATGGATAGCGGAAGCATGCGACGTACGATGATCGCTTTTACATAACGATTTTACTTGCATTTTGCGGTACACGCATCCTCACATTGTCCAGTAAACGTGTCAGATGATTAAGCGAACTTATACAAAAGAACCCCAATTGAGTACCGATGATGTACCTCCATTCTGCAGGCCTTAAGCTTACCTGAATGAGTTATCCCAATATTTGAGGCAGAAATTCTATTCTGATGACCCGGGCGACTCATATTTTGCGAGTCTTCATACTCGTCTAGTATCGAAGCCATATATGCAGTCGCTAGGGGTTTTAGTAGGGGGAAATGAAACTACACACCAGTGCCGCTCAGTGCGTCAAAAAAGAGCTCCACGGCCAGCTAGCTGTGTAAGAAGAAGCTAGATATCTATAACTCGAGATCTGAAATTAACTGCTGTCGTAAGTACGGCGGAAAAACAATAAAAAAATACATAGATCCAGAAGTCACCAAATAAAATACTTATCTGACGAATAAGCATTTATCTACATGGTTCTGGAGATTTACAGAATTCGCACAAAGTGACAGGGAAAGGAAGGTCATGTGATATGTGGTCACGTGGTTCATGACCATGTGACGGTGCTATACGAAATGGGAAAAAAACAAGCCATTGCGTCGGTTTGTCGCAAGGTGGAGCCGCCTACTAGTTATAAATGAGACCGATAATCTCTCAACTTGAAGAGTCAGGTTGTAAATTGCAACCGAAATACATCAACGTAATTTACGTTTTTAAAATAATTTAATTTAGTATAATATGCAAATAAGAAAACAGATAAGTCCCCTCACTTGGATTGCACACTTGGTGCGGTTAATCTACATGAATAGATACAAAATTTGGTAAACTTTTCATTTATGTATTCATTATACGGTACTAGTAACATTTTTGGACATTTATTACTTTATTTTTATTCGATGGCGGGCAATGCAGTGAAGCTTTGTCTGCCTGTGTCACTTCACTAAGGATGTGTTAGTTCTGTTAGTAGTAAACTTTTGGTGGTTTAATATCGTAAAGGGTTATCACGTAACAGATCAACACAATTTTGACACAAACACAAACTGTGATTAAAAAATAATGTACACTCAAATGTCTGATAAAACGATCGGTGTTAGTCTTATCTACAATGGCAAGGGTTTTTTTCTTTCTTTTGGAAGGATTTGTGTGCGTGACTTAACTGGGCACGCAGAGGAGTGGCCATGCAAATACAACCTGTTAGGACAGTTGGTACTAAAGCGAGAGCTGAGCAGTGACAAGCTCACTGTGAGTCTTGGAGGTGATGAGAGTACTGTGCCTCCCGCTGCCCCGAGCTGTCTGCACTGTGCTGAACCCCGTGCGGCCACTGAACCCTGGATCTACCCGCTGAAGAATGCCCCCTCAAATGGATTACCACTGCGATCAGAGACGGGTCCCGTCAGTGTGCGTGCATCAAGAAAGTACTGAGGAGCCGGCTATCAGCTGTATGCTGGTCGGAGACGGTGCCGTGGGCAAAACCAGCATGATCGTCAGTTATACTTCCAATGGATACCCTATGGAATATCAGCAGACTGCGTTTGACGTCTTTTCCGGTATCTTAATTACTTTTTTTAAAAATACAATCTGAGCAGCCTTTCTTTTGTTTGGAAAAGCTAATAATAGTTATATAGCAGATTACAATAGGTGGCATTAAGCATGCGGGTTCTACTTAAAATTACATGCGGAATTTTTTAAAACTTTGTTGCAACTTTAAAGCGATGTACAAATAAATAAAGAACAGTCCCAGATTTTCTCGTTCTTTGTGTGAATACGCAAAATAAATATGTAGAAGGAACAAAATCGGGAATTGAAATATTTATGTTTTAACGCATTTTTTTTGTGTTTTTCTGCAATAGGGCAGGTTCAAGTTGACGGGACACCAGTACGAATTCAGCTGATGGACACTGCCGGACAGGTACGAATACTGCTCGACGTAATGGGGACTTTATCGACATTTACTTCCCACACTCAAATCCACCCATTATCGCGTCCTCCGTGTATTTTTATTTCTTCTTGTGATTTCGCAATGGCTTTTGCAGAAGTTATCCCTTGTGATAACATAATGCAAGACACCATGACATATATTTTAAAAATGTAGTTTTTCTTCCATCATCTGATCTCCATGTGACGTATTTCTATGATTAACTTGCTGCTTGCCATTGTGAATAACATCTTGGAGTAGAGTTGCGTTTGTTAACTTTTGAACTTTATTACAATACTGGCTCATGACGTTTGAACCCTGTTACTAAAGTGGCTTGTGATCTCTAGGAGGAGTTTGACGGCTTCCGCTCACTGTGCTATGCTCACACGGACGTCTTCATCCTCTGCTTCAGCGTTGTCAACCCTACATCCTTCCAGAACATCACAAAGAAGTGGGTTCCTGAGATCCGGGCCTGTAACCCAGCCTCGCCAATCATCCTTGTGGGGACACAGACCGACCTCCGACATGATGTTAATGTCCTCATCAACCTGGACCGCTTTAAAGTCAAGCCAGTCCTATCGTCTCGGGCCCGGTGCGTGGCAGAGAAGATCCGAGCCCAGGACTATATTGAGTGCTCGGCGTTGACTCAGAAGAATTTGAAAGAGGCTTTTGACACAGCCATCTTTGCTGCCATCAAGCACAAGGCCCGCAAAGCCAAAAAACTAAAGATGTCTGACCGCACAAAGACATACTCTAAGTGTGGCTGGAAGAAGTTCTTCTGTTTCGTATGATGGTCCTCCAGCGGTACTTCAAATCACCAAGGACTCATTTATTAATTTATTCAAGGCAGAAAGCTGGACCCATTGAGACTGACAAGCTTTCCTTTGTTATAAACACCTCAGTGAAGGACAGTTTGGATCCGGGAAACCGAGTGGTCGCGTGGAGTTTTTGGTGGATTTCAATTAAGAACAAAAATGGAAATGGAATTCAGAGTGAGAATTCCACACAAACCAAATGGGAAAATCGAGGGAGAGCATATTTAAATACAAAGGGCCCCTGAAAATCTAACACGGTGTTGGATTTGACTGAACTTCCCCCACGAGGCTAGATTAACTGGTGGATATGGAAAGATCCCGCCAGTTTTGAATCCGCACCAATCCTGCCGCCGCCTTCCCTGAGCTGGCGGTTGGCAGAGAGGAGTGAGTCAGGGGACCCTGGGGGCCACTAGCCTTTTCAGAGTCCGCTGTCCTGCTGGGGCTGCGCCTTTCATATGCTAAACTTAAAGTCATGGCATCGCAGTAGGTGTCGGTTACGGTGTCTGTCTGTTTGGCCGCCCCGTTAACTGGCGACGGGCCCCACATTGTCCCCTCGACATTGTATTCATGAACTGAATTCACTGCAAGGGTACTTATTTGCAATGCACATTTCAATGGCTCTAGGCCAAGCCGGGAAGGAGGGCCAGTCATCTTCCGCTCCCAGGCCTTACCAAGCACCTTGGGCAGGGATTTCAAAAGTTTGATGTCCGCTCATAATGTGGTCCTGGGTCGTTAGGGCAACTGGCACACTAGTCAGTGTCCAAAGACCCAGGGAGGACAGTTTTGATTTTTTTTTTTTTTTCTTTTTTCATTTTGGTTTTAAGCTGCAGGCTGTTTTTCCTCTAATCATTATTGAAATCTTCACCTTGGAAGGAATCATATCACAGCAGCCATTTTGAACTCCTTGTAGGAATTCATACAAATGTATGAATGTAAACATTGCATTGATGCTTCTTGTGGAAGCTTTTTGTTTTTATATTATTTTTTGACTGTTTGTTTGACAGTTCGATCAGCTTTTTCTTTGACGATTACTGATCCCACCATCTCTGTTTCCCAATACTTCAGTCGGCATTAAGACGTGCCGTTTTTTCCAGAATTTGTTTTGAATAAGTGAAATCTTGGCATGAGAATGTTACATGAAATGCTGGCAAATAAATTAAGATTAAATGCACCTAAGTCTCTCTGTTTTATTATTAATTGTGGGTCCTGCATGATACCTCTCGTGAGCACGGAGGCATTTATTGAACACCTTCGCGTCTCCATGTTGACATCCTGCCAAGAGCCTTGTTGCGATTGCTCCTTCACTGAAGGAGGAGTGATCGCAGTGAAAAGGAGACGGTAGCAGGAGGAAATTGGCTGATTTTTCTTTCCCTTTGCTCCCTGTGATAGTTTCCATACTGATTAGTTCAATTTTCCAAACTTTCACCAAGTTGTACCGTTGACTGTTTTTCCCAAAGCAATTCAGTTTATTACCCCTCCTCAGGGGCACAACAGCAGGAAATCTATACTGTAGGGCTATGCTTTTAACCACTGCGCCATCTACTGGCCACACAAACTGACCTACAATGTCACCATTCTGAGGATGTTCACTTCTTTCTTCTGTAAAAGAAAATGGGCTAAGCCCTAAATAGCCTGATTGGAGTCCAGATTTGAACCCAATAGAGAATATTTGGTCTCACATTAAACACAAACTAGCTAGGAAATGATTTTCAACTTCTTGTCAGGTGCTTGAAGTTATTAGCATGTAGTGGAAAAACATTGACTGTCCTCAAGTTTGTCACAAGACATAAACATTTAAAACACATCAAAGGGAAACGCTAAGTTACTTTATGTATTTGTTTAATTCTAGCTAATGTTCTAACAAATTATTTGCTGTTGACCATTAAAAGATTATTTTGCGATTTTAGGTTTGGCCAATTTTGTTTTGTACAGGAACAGCAGGTAGATATATGGCTCCGGATGAAGGTTTCTGACCTTTGTTATTTGAGGTGAGCCCGTTCCCCTCAGAAGCACCGCTGTAATTTGAGTACATACATAAATTACCACCAAACACATAGGGGTGAAGTTATACCTGCTGTTTGTTAATCCTGGTTATTCTACAAAATACCAGCACCCGATCCTCCAATTTACATCCCATAAAGCTCAGGAATTTCATTTCCATATAAAACTGCAGTGAGACGCCCTAGTCTAGTGTTTCCCAGTCCGGTCCTCGAGGACCCACAGACAGTCCACGTTTTAGTTAGAAATATGGACGGTCTGGTGGGGAGCTGGGAGGGAGCAAAAACAGGGACTGGCTGTGGGTCCCCAAGGAACGGATTGGGAAACACTCCCCCAGACCAGTGACCGAGGATCTCAATCCCATCCCGCAATGTTAGTAGAGAAGTCTTTTTTTGAATGACCTCATTTTTAAAACACAAAAGCAGGAAGAAAGGTGAGTCACCGTCTATGATGGGCACGCCCCTGTGGTCTAGCCCAGGTGGAAGGGGATGGACACAGGAGCATAGCAGTTCCTGTTAGCTATTTGCTGGCTGTTCCATATGCCCCCCTCCTCACTCCAGCCCAACCCACACACAGCTGCATCCCTGATGACACTGTGAAAAAAGACCCCCTGCAGTGAGGTATACCTACCTGCAGTTGCCTAGGCAACCCTAGCTGGATTCCACCAGTGAGAAAACTGAGGTTGGAGAGGAGCCCCCCCGCCCTGAGACTGCCCATACCTCCACTTCCTTCTCCACATCCTAGAAGTAACCACAATCATGTGAATTTCATCTCATTTGATGATTAATTTATTCAAGCTGCAAGGCAGAGTGGTCACCTCTTTCAAACTTTCTAAACGACGATTAATTTTAGAAGAGAACACCCCCTGCCTCTTTCCTGCTTCTTATCTCCAGTTTCCACAGAATTATAAAATTGTAATAAATATTGACCCAGTGTAAGAAAATTCCCCTGGAACTGTATGAAAGTCACAGATCCAACATATCAACTAACTAGATTTGAAAAATTCTTATTTTATTCTATGGAGAATAAAAAGCTTATTATTGACCATCGTTGCTCATTGCTAGTCAAGGTTTTGGGCCACATTATAAAAAGGTACTTAGCTCTCCACGGGTCATTTGAATGCAAACCACAGGTCAATGTATACCATCAAAGACAAGGCTTCACCAGAAGAAAGTTCTTTACTTGGCAGGATAAACACACTGGCTGTGTGCTTTCTACGACGTGTCTTGGCAGGTAAAGTGTGAGGTATACAATGTGACTGGCCACAGTCACCTTGCTCCCAGGTACCGCATCAAACCTACATCAGGGACGACATGCAATTTGATATGCAACAGACAAGCTTTCGTAATGCCCTGGGATACCATCGGCATGACACTTAAAAGTTAGATGCATTGTATTCTCTTGTCAATGGAAAGATTTTTCTGACCTTTTCTGGAGCTTATTTAATATTGATTTTGTAATTTAAAAGTTTAAGTCCAGATTGAGTGAAATGGGCTGCAGTGTCTGACTGTGATTGGATGGTCACCAGTTGAAATCCCAGTAATAGGCAGTGAATGGAGTGATTTCACTGTCAATTGCTCCAGCAATTATTTGACCTTGTTTTCTCAAAACTGCATGTTACTTTGGATAAGCATCTGATAAATAAATAAAATGTACATCTTTGGTTTGGCTTGATTGTTTTGAATTTGCTAGAATCGAAAATACACCGCAGAAGGGAGGAAATGTCAAACACAGATGGAATGACCCATAAAACCAGACCACATGCTAGAATTGCAGGCTCAGGCTTCGCCGCAAAGTAAGCCCATGGTGAGAAGCACCTTCCTACGTGTTCTCTTTGAGGGTCTCTTTGTTTTGAAACAGAGTATCATTAAGACTGTGGATTAAACACAGAAAAACATGCATACAGACATGCACACATGACAAAACTGAAGCGATTTCCTTGAATGTCCGCCTACCTCACAGAACATGTCACAGAAAAACAACCAATGTCTTGGGCAAGAGCAGCCAAACCTGTCGGAATCAGATTCCCATGAATGGTGAGCTGTGCCTCTCACCCTGTGGTTTGAAGTCAGCGTTAGTCATCCTTTGTCTTCCGACTCTCCCAGGAGCAGGGCCGTTTCTCGTTCCCAAGGCTTGGGCGAAATTACCTAGCGCCGTTTTTGGCGTGTGGCCAGTTTCGGAGTTTGGGAGTTTCACTGATGCAATTTCCTGGCAGAGCACATGGGAACCGACAGGTGCATCTCCCCGGCACGGGCGGCTCCTCCAGCGACACGGGCCATCCACCTCAGCGACGACAGTTATGGCCCAGAGCTCCGTGGCCGGGACTCATTGGGCCAATTCGTACTCAGGCGTGCAGGAAGTGCTGAAAAACAGAAACCGCCTGCATGGCTGGTCAGTGCTTTGGGCAACATGTTTATCTGCAGTGCAGTGTTTCTTGGGTCTCGTGTCATGATTTATGGATGTTGCCTAGTGAAGCTTATGAGATCGTGTCCCAGCTGGGACTTTGCACCACACCGAACCCAAATTTCTGCAGGACAAATGTACAAACGTTGTCCGGCACCTTGGATGCAAAAGCCTTGAAACATGAAACTAGGAAGCGGAGGGTAAACTTACTCTCAGCTCTTTGAACCAGTCCTCTGGACATTTGCCAAGTAGTTCAACTGCTGTTCAAAGATGAATGCAAATAATATCCCTGCTTTGTTTCCAGTTCATTGGCGTCAAACCAGATTTGCTGTTATGTTGTGGATTAATGTACATGTGTTACAGACAGTTGCTATTATTTAACAATTTACATCATTTAAATTTATATTTTCAATCAAAAGTTAGGGTATAGGTTAATGTTATACAATGTCGTACACTGTTATACAAACAGTCATCATTATTTAAATTTAAATTTTCAGTAAGTTAGGTTGTAAGTCAATGGATAATGTTATAATGTAAAATTATTAAAATTTTCATATTCAAAAAAAAACAAAGCCTTTGTAGGTGGAACCCTATAATCATAAAAAGACATAATAGACATATAAATTTCGTATTCAGTAGCAGTGGTTTCAGATTTGAGTACACCTTGTTTGTTGGTAATAGGTTAGATGTGTTTAAATGAAAATAAATCTTTTGCGTGTGCATGAACACTCCTGGGTGAAAAATATGAGCTAAACCCAAAATTGTCTGGTCAGAGTCCAGATTTGAACCCTATAGAGAATATAGGTCTCACATTAAACTAACCAGGTAATGTTTTTTAACTACTTGTCAATTGTTTGAAATCATTGACATTTAGCGAAACAGCACTGACTTTTCCTTCTGTTAAAAGCTGTCTGCCAGGTTTACCTAGAAGACTTAAACATTTAAAGACATCAAAGACAAAAGCTATGGTACTTCTATCTATGTGTTTAATTCTCGCTAATGTCCTGACCAATTATTTGCTGCTGAGAACATTAAAACCATACTGTTTTGCAATTTTAGATTTAGTCAATTGTTTTTGGCCAGGAGTATGTTCCTTTAGGTTCCTTCACTCATGCAAATGAGCACTTAATTAGTTGTTCTGCTCACGCACAGTGGTGGAAGTCCAGTACACATCATCTCTACAGTTACTGGCTTGTATCTGTCTACAGTGGACCTTCATTTACAACTGAAAAGATGTGCAGATGGATTGACCATCAACAGAGTATTCAACCAAAGAGCATTAGAATCCACTGAGTGATGATGTACACCCTAATCTAAAACTGTGTCTTTTCTTTCCTTTATTGAATTAAGTGCCTTGTTCATTCATGAAATCTGTCCAGTGATATTTTTATTTTTTATATTACGTCTGTTCTTCAGTTTATGAAGTTCATGGCAGCTACAATGCCCAACCTGCAATTCACTTGCGATGTTCCTCTGAAGTTTTCATGCTACATTAAATTCACATGGGAAGAAAGTTTAGTACCATTAAAATACGCACCGTGTTTATTTCCAGTCAGTTGCCTTCAAAAACATGACAAGATACTAACAGTTGTGTACTCAAGGTCTAGGCAGATTTGCATAACGGGGTGCATTTTGATTGGTAGAGGGCAGCCATGTGACCACATCCTGCTCTGGGAATGGCGGGGGGGCCTCTTTCTCACACGTTGTACAGTGGGGGTTGCTGTGACACGGGACTCCTGGAGTGGCGCTCCGGAGTGGCAAGTAGAGGCACGGTTACCCCCAGCAGCGGCCTGGGGCCCCTCCCAGTGGAGGCCCCGGGCCCCTCCCAGCGGCGGGAGCAGAAGAGACGTGGTGGCTGCCTCTGTGTGTTCCTCAGGCTTGCTGAGGGCCGTGCTCTTACTTTTCCCAGACTTAAGCGACAGTAAAATGTGTAAGTTACACTCCCCGTGTGAAGGGACGCCCTTGGCTTCGCAAACAGCCTGTTAGAACACGCCACTGCTGAGCAGCCCTCTCTGCACCCATGGCGCGCATAGCCCTGCACCCCCCCCCCCCCCCCCCCCCCCGATGCGGCTAGTCCACCNNNNGAAGCTAGTAGAAATAAAAGGATCAATAATAACAGCAATAACACAAAAAACACAATTACACTGATGCGTTTCATGTAAGTATACTAGTTCCATACAGGGTAAATTATTAATTCAGTTTTTAACTTAGTTTATGTATAATTCAGTCCTGTGTAGGTAAGTGCACCCCCTGTGACAGACTAGGATCCAACACAGACAGAGGTGGATAGTTCTGGTACAGAAAGTAAAAATCCAGACTAGCATTTTGATTCAAACCAACCAGTCGAGTACTGAAGACTCTTTATGTTTAACTCGTTGGTTGAAAAAAGATCTTGGTTTGGACTTCTGTTTTCTGGACCTGAACTATCTCTGCCCTTAGGGTCTGCCTTGACCTACTGCCCTGTGCTTCCAGCAGGGATAGACTCCAGGGGCTGGACCCCACCCTGTACTGGGTAAGCAGTTGAAAAAAGAATGGAATGGTAAAGCAGAAGATGCAGAAATCATAGCAAGTAAAATCGTAAAGGGTCCCTCGGTGATGATCAGGGTCGCACCATGAAGAGGAGAGTGGAGTGAACAGGCAGGGTGGGGCTAACAGAGTCGATGGGCAGGCATGACGATGTGACCCCTGAAGTACGGACCAGCGCCGCAAACTGAATGTAGCCTCTGATGGTCTAAGATTAATTAGCAACAGTGAATCACAACACAATGAAAGTCTGTATCATACGTATGCATGTGTTTGGTACAGAACGTGCTCTATAGGATGCCATGTCAAGAAAAAATACAAAATTCAACATGTAATAACTATTGTTGCAATTAAAAAATCCTAATTACCCATTTGAGCAGCAGATTTTAAAAGACTATAATGTTTTCTTTAATTTTAATGCCTAAATGTGAGGAACTGCCCTGGCTGAGCTATTTAGAATAATAGCCATTGTTGAAGATGCATTCAGACTAAATTGGTGGGGGGTTCAGGGATTTAAGGCTGTGGGGGTGGGGGGATTCTAGAGGTAAACTTTGAAATGCAGGTTGGAGAGGACACTGTTGTTTGTGAGTGGCCATAGAGGGATGGACCATAGGGTGCTTATCCAATCAGAATGCACGTCCCGTGGCCGCATTGCCCAGGTGGCACCTGGTCTAACACCATCCTCTCCCCACTGATTGGTCGGGACACAAATAAACAAAGAAGAACGCAAAATAGTGACAAGTGAAAATTCAGGTTGTGATTAAAGAGAACTGCATCCATTAGTAAAACATGAACCTAACGTAACTTGACTCACAGGGCTTTTAATGTGAAGCATTAGCTCCATACGGGCTTTAGTAACCCTGGGTGCACGTGGAACAGAGAGGAAGGAAGAGAGACACTTTGGGACCACCCGCAGGGTCTTAAAACAATTATAAGGGGGGCTTGGGATAATGTCCATAGTTATGGAAATGAGATGAATTGGGGCAGACAGTAATTATTTCAATTCACACATCACACATCGTCAGAAGAAAAGGCTGTTTTTGGCTAAGTAAACACTTTCCAGTCATACATGTGAATTTATGCACTTACAATTTTTTTTTGGTTCCATTAAGCAACTAATACCTGACTATAACTTGCAAACAAATGTATTGTTCAGTGAGTCATTTCAAATATGACTGGTTTTAGTCTGCCCAGTTTCTGGTTTGCTTAGAGCTCAGAATGTAAGATTACACCAAAAACAGGCTTCAAGCTGGGCGGTAATACTGACAGTCCCTGTGCTGTCCCCCGGGAAATGAACCTGTACACAATACAGGCTGACCGGTTTGTTTTTCGAATCCACAGCTTGTCAAGTCACGTGTGTCACAAAGAGACACACAAAGAGCACTGGGTAGGGCTGCGTCACTGCTGGGGTGAAACATCAGGGGGTTTTGCTGCAGGGCCCAAAGCTCAATATTACCAACAGACTGGGGAGGCCATAAATTTTGAGAGCTTGGATGATAGAGGGAAAAGGTGCCCCTTCATTGTGTGTGTGCGCGTGTTTCTGTGTGTGTGTG
>JAODKE010000028.1:828724-842222 GCA_026779605.1 Mormyrus hasselquistii | reverse complement strand
GTTGTCGTTTGTTTGTCTGTGC
This sequence comes from Mormyrus hasselquistii, assembly GCA_026779605.1. Classification (NCBI taxonomy): domain Eukaryota; kingdom Metazoa; phylum Chordata; class Actinopteri; order Osteoglossiformes; family Mormyridae; genus Mormyrus; species Mormyrus hasselquistii. The sequence continues at coordinate 842,200 of JAODKE010000028.1, read as the reverse complement.
GATGGTGGGCGCGGGGGGGGGGCGGGTTGCACGGGCGTTCGTGTCTTGTTCGGCGGGGGGGGGGGGCGGGGGCCAGGAAGGAGGTGATGTGTAAGTGTCACCAGAGCACAGATACAGGGAGCTGCTTACCGTCAACGAGTGTCTGTTTTATATTGATTTATAATGGCATATCAGAAAGAGAGCCAATCTTTATTAGTCTCTGAGCATAAATTACGGGTTATAGAGTGCAGTTATGGATTACGGTGGGTATGCTGATGATAAAACAGTTCCTGGTTATACGAGATGGCAAACCTGAGTGCTGTACACCTGTACAATGCATGGAGGAATAGAAAGTAACACAATCCGTAAAACAAGCTCAGTATGTTGTGAACAAATCAATAATACTGAAGCGGCAGAAGCTGTAAAATCTGTCTGCTCGTATTGACTAAGGGCAGCATGGTGGCTCAGTGGAGAACACTGATGGTTCACGCTTCCAGGATTGGGGGTTGAATTCTGCTTTTGTCTGTCTGCCTCTGTCTGCCTCTGTCTGCCTCTGTCTGCCTCTGTCTGCCTCTGTCTGCCTCTGTCTGCCTCTGTCTGATTGTTTTGTTTCTTTGTTGCACCCTGTGCTGCCTGAGATGGGCTCCAGGCACCACTGTGACCCTGACCAGGATAAGCCATTCATGGAAGGGTGCATTTGTTTTTTGTGAACAAATTTTTATTCATTTTTAAATTATGTAAGGAAGAAAACATAAGTAGGGTTTGCAGAAAGATACGGCGCCCCATATCTGTCTGTCTTGTGTGTTGGGTTTGGGGTCACGACGGCATACTAAGTTGTCATCTTGCCCCATTTTCTGGCTTTGACACCATATTCGATGAGTCCCCTAAAACATCCAGTCATGTGATTAGCCGTCAGACCATCAGCCCTCTGATGACGTGATTAAGAGCCCAGCAAAGGCTGACGCACCTTCCCACCTTTGCAGTCTGACGGCTTTCTGAAGGACAACAGCAACGCGGCCCAGCGCCTCCTGGATGGGGTAAACTTCATGGCGCAGTCCGTGTCCGAGCTGAGCGTGAAGCCTGCCAAGGCCGTCACCTCCTGGCTCACCGACCAGATTGCACCAGCCTACTGGAAGCCAAACTCACTCATCCTGGTGAGCAGAGGATTTTTTATTTTTTTTTACTCTCCGTGGCTTGTTTATAGCCCCTGTCCTATAGTCCCAGGGTCTGCTGCACGACAGGATATTTGCAGTTAAGGAATGTTGCTGCACTATATTTTTCATTGCATGCTTTAAAAGGCACTTAATTAAAACTTTGGTGATGCTTTATGTCCTTAACTGCTGCTCTGATCAGATATTTGCGCTGGTGAGGTGGGCAGTCAGTGACTCCCCATTCCCATTCTGCGCGTGTGTGACAGACGTGCCACAAATGCAGCAGCGTCTTCCAGGAGAATGACACGAAGCACCACTGCCGCGCCTGTGGGGAAGGCTTCTGCGGCGAATGCTCCTCCAAGAGCCGGCCGGTCCCCGAACGCGGCTGGGGCCTGACGCCTGTTCGTGTGTGCGACGCCTGCTTTGAGCAGCGGGGCATGCGGCCAGGTAACACCATCAGGTCCATTCATAATTTTTTTTTTTTTAAAAAACATTTGTATGCTACGGTCATATTTGGTTGCATTTCGCGCAGAGCTGCTGGATTTGGACCTGGAGGAAGAGGAGGGCGGGACGGTGATAGCTAGGAAGGTGGGCGAGGCAGTGCAGAGCACGCTGGGAGCTGTGGTCACCGCCATCGACATCCCTCTGGGTGTGTAGTGATGCGTACCATCTTTCTGTCTTTAGCTAGTACAGAGGATACTTACCTGCTAGCTGTTTATTTTTATTATCTAACAATGCATGCTGCAATGGCATCTCACAAATGTAATATTGCAGGTTCATTTTGCTGGCCCCTGGTGGTTATTTGAAGATATTTATTTATTTATTTATTTATTTTTTTTTTTTACTTTTGTATGAAGTTGCAAAAACAGTGAGGTGTTTGTGGATATTTTAGAGTCCCACAGCATAGTGATGACCCTGTGATATCACGTCCATAATTTAACCCACCCCAGGCCTGGTGAAGGACGCTGCCCGGCCTGCCTACTGGGTCCCTGACCAGGATATCCTGTGCTGTCACTACTGCCAGCGTGAGTTCAGCACCAAGCTGTCCAAACACCACTGCCGGGCTTGTGGCCAGGGCGTGTGCGATGACTGCTCACCCCAGCGTCGCCCTGTGCCCTCGCGGGGCTGGGACCACCCTGTCCGGGTCTGTAGTAACTGTAGTCAGAACCCTGGGGACCTTTAGCAGGGCCGGCTTTTGGTCTACAAGTCCCCCGTCAACCCCCATAGTTGGGATGCCTCCACCAGTCGAGGGGCAGCCGTGTTCCCAGGACATAGAATCTCTTTTTCTTTTTTTTTGTTTTTGTTATGCACTCCGTAGTGCGAGAGGCACTCTGTTCTCCACACGTCTCCCACAGCATGGGGAATCGGAGTAGAGTACAAAGTGAAAGCTCAAAGGTCTCCATTTCCACCTCAGGCACCCCAGACCTTAACTCACACGCTTCCCTTTTTTATCAACGTTTTTATCCCAGGAGGAGTACTTTGTAAACGCGACGCGAACACCAAGGGCATGGATCTGGATGGCTCTGCACATGGGCGTCCCCTCTTCTGGGGTCAGCGGCTTCCAGGCAAAGCATAAAGCGTAAAGCCATTCCTTCACAGGAACATGAGGACGTGACGAGGTCACCCAGCTCACGCAGCCTCCATGGAGGTTACATTTCCACTGACCTAAATGTTTACCTGAGCTGACTTAGCCATAGGCACACAAGTACTAGATCGGGCCTAAATATTTTGTTTCACAGCATTCAGAGAGCGCATCCACCAAATGCAGAAGCAGTAGTCTTAATACTGGATCTTGTAAGAGTTTGGTCCTTTTGTTCACACAATCACTTCTAGTGTGTGTGTGTGTCGGTGTGTGTGTGTGTGTCGGTCGGTGAATAGGGGTCCTCGTGGGCCTGGAGTAGTTACATTTCTTCTCCCATGTTCTTCACTGTGTGTTCCTTCCTTGACCTCCAGAGGAATGTGCCTGCATGTGTCCAGGCGGACGGATGTTCACGTGAGCTTTTAGATTCATTCCATCGTCATGGGTGTCGCCGTTTATTAAGCTCTGACCACAGTGTTTGCATATGAGGTTCAATGCATTTTAGGGACAGGTAGGTAGGCCACGACTACTTCAAACCCACGTCCATATTTCTGTGTCATAGTTGGTTTTTAGGGAAGAGCTGTGGTGAAACTGTAGGATTATACTAAAAGAAGTGAGGTTCGGGTTTTTTTGGTTGAGGGGAGATGGTCTGACATGGGTGACCTGTGAAAAGTCATGGTGGGCCCTGGGACTGCTGGTGGCAGTTCATGATTGGTCACCTTGCTTGTGTTCACATGCCCCACTCAGCATGCGTCCTGTTCGATCACCTTCGCTGGGTGATCTTGTCAGTTACAAAATGCTCATTCCCCCACTCACCTCTGCCTTTTGCCAGTTGGGTGAGGCTGTGGGTGGGAGTTGCGATGACCAATCGCAGGCTGACCCTGACAGTTATGAACAAGGGCTCAAGCTATGGAGCATCGCACATCAAGTTTTATGTTTCATGTATGCTAATATATTAAAACTTTTAAACATTTAATGTGTGGGTGTGTCCTTTGACCAATTTAATATTTTTATATTCTCTGTAATACAAATTCGGATCGACGCACTGAAGTCTAGACAGGACTCTTCCACAAACACTACATCCACTAGAGGGCGTCACTTTTGCACCTTGGTCATTACAATCCCAGAGAGTCACAGATGGAGTACCTGGGCTTGAGTAGTTAGTTTGGTGTAGATGGCGCATGAAAACTGCTTTAACCATGTGCAGGTTTTGACTTCCCTCTTGATTTCACTTGGCTTTTGAGGTCTTCGCTTTTTGGACTTAATCCTATTAAAAGGAAAAAAGCTAGAAAATCCCTGGTAATGCTTGGGTTGGAGGGTCAGTGCTTGGGCTGGCTGTAGAGTTGGAGGTAAGTTAACACTCCCTAGTTCATGCATGTTGCAGTATTTTTCGACACTCATTTTTTTTGGCCAGAGTAGATTACATAATTCTGTCGGGTAGTTATTCCTTGCTACTATCTGGACTAATAGGATTTCCAAAAAGAAAACCTTATCGAAATACTGCTTATTTTTTTCCAGAAAACAAATTTAAGATTATTTATTTTATTTTAGTTTTTTTCCTGTTCCGTTTACAGTGGCAAAACCTGGACCATGTAAAAAGGCTCAGTCTTGCCCAGAGGGAAGGTCCCAGCTGTGAGTTTCTTTTGCCTTAACAAACTTGTCTGTGGGGGGGACCCTTTCATAATCAGCGTATGCGATTCAACTCTGGTTCCGTCTCAGCAGACACTTAGCAACCAAGGAAATAGCTAACAGCTTGGAACCGCTGTCGAAGACAGATTAATGAAGATGAATAAAAACACTGTTTAAGGTGGTTTGTGATTCATGATGGCCGCAAGCCGCCCTTCCAGCTCAAGTAGACTCTGAGAACCTGTGGTCGTCCAGTTCCTGCTCTGCTCCAATAACTGCTGCTCCAGCCCCCCAGGGACCTGACCCGCAGTTCTGCTCCAGAGCTTCTATCGTATTCCCCAGTAATTCATCCCCCCTCCTCCTGTAGGGTGCTGAGATAATGAAGCACAAGCACTCTGACTTTCCCTCCCTTTCCTGTTATTGGGCCCTAGAGCGTTGAAATAATGGCTGATTTAGTCAACGAGCTGCACAAGAGCATTTAGACTAAATTCTCCTTCAGCGTGCTGTCTCCACTCCTTTGGGTTTATAGGGCCCAAGCAACTGCAAGACCAGCCTCTAAATAGCTGCCTGTTATCTCAAAGATGAACTGGGGTGGACCTTACTAACCATACCCCTCTGAGACCACACCCCTGTAGATAAGGTCCACGTAGAGGCAGTCTCCAAACGTATGTTAGTGTCCATTATGGACACATTGCAAGTGTCTTCCATTTTATAAATTTTGTAAATTCATATGATGAGCACGGGTTTAATTGTTAAAATTGTCTTTGTAATGATATGCAAAACTACAGTAGATTGAGAACATGATACATCCATTACACAGCTTATATACTCATGAGATAATGAATGAAAAAAATGTAACAAGTTGATGTGACAGTGAAGTCAAGGACGAAGATGGAGAGGCCAGTTTTAACATGGGTGCCAGTTGGACACAGTGCTGTTTTGCAGTTGCTGTTGTGGAGGCAGACTGGATATGCTAGGGGGTGCTGTTTCTCTGCTGGCATGAGCTACATACACGTCTCTGCCTCCGATAGATCAGGCCCTGTGTTGCAGATGGCCGCCAAACGCAGAAGTCTAGACAGCTAGGAGCAAGACTTCTGTTGCCTCAGGTCAAAGACTCGCGGAAATCAATGTGGCAGTTCAGTGCCTTTGATCTTCTGTAATTCATGACCACTCACAAAAGAGGAAAGTTTGAAGTGTGCATTTTTCACCTACAGTCCTGAAGCAACACTATAAGAATGATGGCGATTATCCTGGAAACTGCCATTAGCCTGATACCTAGGAGCGTGAGGCTAGTGAAGGTATATGCCGAGGCAGGCACGGGAAGGTTTGGGCTTTTCAGATCATTCCAGAATTCAAGATAGACAGCTTTTGGCTGATGGATGTGACATTACCATGAGAACCACCATCAGGGAAGGTAAGGTAGAAGGGAAGGTAGAGCAACTCACTGAAACCCTGTCATCTTGTACAGTCCCCCTGGGAGGGAGCCGGCCTCTACCACTAGAGGGCACTGCCTTTCATGGTGGAGACTGCAGGATTACACAAAGGCCGTCTAGCCTGATAATTTAAATGTAATTATATGTTTTTTTTTATAGATTTGTGCATTGGTCCTACTGATCAGCAAAGGTTTGACGTCTCAATTCCTCATTTCAGGGCCATAACAAAGTAAAATTTCAACCTCACTGGTCAAGAGACAACCAGTTTAGCAGTGCGAGGGCCAAAATAATTGAAATATACAACAGCCCTTTAGTGGCGCATTCCAAAACTTTGGTGTAGCTCAGGGGTCAGAGGTGTGGGTATCGCCCGCTTGACGTGTTTCGGTTTTTTCGTGCAGCCAGCTGTCATTGGCCAGGGAAAGGGCTTGAAAAAATGTGCCACCAGACAGTACGGCCACGCAGCTATCCCATGTGCACAGGGCAGCCTGACCAGCCTACAGTCTCGAAGCAATGTGGGGTGACCCGCATCATTCTGTGGTCTTTCAGAAAGGCCAGCTATCAGGAGCCCTCAAGGATGCACGTACACTAAGAGAGAATCTACCGAATAACCATATTGAAATTAGATTTTCCCAAAAGCAGAGCTCGTGGGCAGAACGGGGAGGAAAAACTTGTTCAGTCAGTGTTCCTGAAAACCTGAAAGAGACAAAAATACCCATGTCTTTTTTAATAGCGGGATGGTTCCAAACGCCAGTGCTAAGCTCAGAGGTGACAGTTGTCAGCCGTCTTTGTGCCATGGCCCTTGAAATACAGGACAGCAATTAGCTAATTTCCTGTCAACATGTATGCAGGTTTTCAACTTGGCCTGTCTCAGCTTGTCAATCACAACCTGCGGGTATGGAATGATTTCTATAAAGTTTAAAGGATTTCTGGGGCTTGAAGCCTGGTGGGGGGGGGAGGAGCATACAAATCCATTTTGTAATCACTCATCCATTTTTCTCAACGAGGAGCTGGTGAGTATGACGGACATCAATCCATACATTTTCTGAAACTACTTGTCCTATATAGGATTGCAGGGGGTCTGGAGCCTATCCTGGAGGGTACAGGCAGAAGACAGGGAACAACCCAGGATCGGGGACCAACCCATTGCAGAACGTGCAGACACATGGAAACCTGACGGAGACTTGAGCCCTGGTGGCAGAGATGTGAGGCAAGAGTGCTAACCACCATGCCACCCTCAAATTGAGATGCAGATACTACATGTCTAGAACTACAGACAATAATGCAGTTTATAGGGGAGTGACAACTCTAGTGAAGGTAGAGGTACACTATATAGATAAAAGTATTGGGACACCTGGCCATTACATGTACAGGAACGTCTATGATATTCCATTCTAAATCCATAGGCATCAATATGGAGTTGGTCCCCTCTTTGCAGCTATAATAGCTGCCACTCTTCTGGGAAGGCTTCCTACAAGATTTTGGAGTGTGTCTGTGGGAATTCCCATTTGCCTACTCACCCAGAAAAGCATTTGTGAAGTCAGGCACTGATGTTGGATGTAAACGTCTGGCTCACAATCTCTGTTCTAGTTCATCCCAAAGGTGTTCGATGGGGTTGAGGTCAGGGATATGTGCTGGCCAGTCAAGTTCTTCCACACCAAACTCACCCATTCATGTCTTTATGGATCTTGCTTTGCACTCTCAGGCACAGTCATGCTGGAACAGAAAAGGGCCTTCCCCAACCATTTCCCACAAAGTTGGAAGCATAAAACTCTCTTGGTATGCTAAGCATTAAAAGTTCCCTTCACTGGAACTAAGGGGCCTAGCCCAACTCCTGAAAAACAACCCCATACCATTATCCCTCCTCCACCACACTTTACATTTGGTACAATGCAGTCAGACAGGTAACGTTCTCCTGGCATCTACCAGACCTGTCCATCTGACCATCAGAAAGAGAAGAGTGATTCATCACTCCACAGAATACTGCTCCAGAGTGCACTCCATAAGGCTCATCCACCATAAGCAGCCCATCCCACGATGCTCCCAGAAAATACTATTTGTAGTGGGACAGTACCACGTGCAAATACACTAAACTCTTCAGAATGACCCATTCTCTTACGAATGTTTGTAAACTGCATGATTAGGTGTTTGATTTTCTACACCTGTAGCAATGAGTTTGAATGAAACATTTCAATGATTCAATGATTAAGAGTTGTGTGCAAATACTTTGGTCCATAGTGTAGTTCCGTCCCTCACTTGCAGCACACCCCACATGGGCTGCCCTGTGGTGAAACTATGATTATCATGGATGAGCTAGATACAATGCCAGATATTCTCTTGAAGACCTGCAGGATGGAAAATCCAAGTGTGATGTACTGACGCTTGGATGGACTTTGCTCTCAAAACTGTGTACGAAGGGCAGCCGGCGGTCTGTGGATGTCACACGTAGGGAAATTATCATCACGATCTAGCAGGAAGTCTATAAAATACCTGACGTGTTTAAAAATAAGCTGCTCATGAGAACCCAGACAAAATATCTAAATTTAGCATTTCACTGCAAGCTTGGTTTAAAAAATAGAGAGGAAATGTGGCTATACCTATCTCAGATACATGTGTGCACCTGTCTGAAATCTGTACATGCATCATGGAAAGTCTTAATTTTCCATCTCACCCAAGTTGCAGTAGGCCTCTGTGGTCAATCAAAAACTTTAGTGTTATCAGATTCAACCGTGTTTGTTATAGTGTAAGGTGCTATATACCACAGAAAAGTGAGAGTATTTTAGAATGACTTATTTGAGATTTATTCTTTACGGATTTATGATATGAACTGATGGAGGGGAACCATAGAGGGCCAGATGAGAATGGATTCAAGAGGGCAACAGGCCACTGAGTTTAAGGTCACTGTATCCTGCAGCTCGGTGACATTACAAAACACAACATGGTCCTGTCAATTTTTGCAGCCACTACAAAATCAGAGCGTGACAATTGGGATTTTAATGATTTCTAAAACAGAAGCATATAGCACAGTTCTATAGAACCTTGACTTTTAACCAGGAGGCTGCTATATTAAGGATCTGCAAGGCCCGAGATTAGTGTATAACGTACACTACACAAATTTGGATGCTACAGAGAAATATCAACATAGGTAGAATTTCAACATAGGTAGAAAACTGTTGGTCTTCCATATACATGGAAAACTGTGACTTAAATTCTTTGACTGTATATGGTTTACCGGTGTAATTCACGTTAGAAAGCTTTCTAAGTTTGTGTTAAATTGGATGTGATGGATAAAAACTATCTGGTATAGGAACAGTCAGTGTCAAATTGGTTAGCGGAAAGTCAAATCTCTAGGGCTTCACCTGCAGGAACTTTCGATCCACGATATCCCAGTCAAGGCTTCAGTAAAGGCAGCATGACTAAGCAATTTGCTAATTAAAGTGTCTATATCAACGATCAAAATCAGCGATTAAGAATTCCTCCCATTTGGTCGAATGTGTGGTCTTGCTGTGCAGCGAATAATTTATTTTATTTTGCTATATACTGAGTTATCAAAATAAATGAACCATGGCTTCCGACCACATTAAGTAATATTTTAATATTTTACACATTTGAGTATTTCTGTAGAATATGTTGTCAATACCTAACGGAATATTTATCTGAAATATAAAAGTATTTTAAACACGACTGGAATAAATCAAACCCTTTAATACACATGAGGTGTAATGCAATCAATTTGATCATTAGAAGAAACATAATGTTATTCAACAGTAATACTACTCACAATAAAATGCATTAAGAATTTTGCGACACAAAAGCACACCAAAAAGCGAGTACTAGGATCATGAACATGAAGCCCCTTCCCCCACAGGTAAAAAAAAAACTCCAGCTAACAGCCAGAGCGCCGACTAGTTATCTTGCACTTGCATGCTGCAAACAGAGCAAATAACAGGTACTCGTGTTATAGTAACATTGCAAACTGCCTCTTTAAAAACTGTAGGCATTCAGCACTTGCACTGTACAAAGGAGAAACCCTTTAAAATGGTTTTGACAGTTTCCAAACAGGCCATGCCTTATTTTTCAGCATCGAGATACCATTGGCCAATGAGTCGGACATCTTCAGCGTGATTGGTTGCTTTTTTTCGTACGGTTTCTTCAGAACTCCGAGACGCTGAATATTGGGTTACAGTGTAGCAAAATGGCGGCTGTCATTCAGAATCCACTCAAAGCGTAAGTAATTTTAAAAAATTACTGCAATTGCAATTCATTTACTTCACTGTTTATTTTGCCGGTAACGTTACATTTAAAATACCGCGTAACGAATATAGCAAAAAAATCATGATTGTTATGCCTTTTCTAGTATTTTCTCTTGCACAATTTTCTCGCACATGCATTTGAAAAAAATAGCTAGCTAAACTAGTGGCTAGCCAGCTAATGCCAATATAGTTTATTTACGGAACACCAAATGAACAATGAAATAACTTGACAACTCCAGAAAATAATCCTTTAATGCCGTTTTCAAAATTTCGTAGTCGGAAGTGCACAGTGGCTGGTGCTGAATTCATAGGAGTACAATGATTTCATTCCGTGTACTAAAATTAAACTATATTTCATAGTCCGGTTACGGGACGATTGCATGTACTTCCAGCGATTTTATGAATGCATGCATTCTTTTTGGAACCCGGTATATCGCTTATTGTGATTGTTACTTAGCTGCAACCGTAGAATAAATGCATTTTTTTTGTTAAATCATATAACGAAGAGCGATTATTGTTATTTTCCCAGCGCTACCAGATAAGGTTCCCCTTAAGATATTTAAATTTGATTTAATCGTCAGCCGATCGGTTGATCGGAATTCGTGAACGTTTACACAGGGCAAAAGTTGTTGAAATAATATAATGGAGGTAACTTCGCGTCATGCGAGGTGGTGAGGGGTAGGAGGGGGTTAGTCAGCCTGTCCTAAATGTAGGGATATTCGGAGAATCTCCTTGCCTCTCGAAGATCCTGTGGCGAACGAATAAAGCGGCTCGTGCCTGAATAAACGCCGATTGTTGTATCGATTTTAATTGTGACGTCAGCGCATCGTACGGGACGCCGCTGATTTCGGGGGGGCCACTCGTTTAAGGGGATACATGTCAAGTTTCCTTTCCGTTTATTGCAATCCGCCTCTCCTTTTGACATTTTCACCGGCGCGTCGTGTTGTAACTTAAGCAGTCCTAAACTTGAAATTCGGGTCCGCAGATACTAAATAATTAATCTCACAACGAAAATAATACAAGGTTAATTTTGCACTGTCGGATTTGTTCAGTTTGCGGCTGGTTTAAGGTAATTCTTCTAATAACATCGAATGTTCAATAATTAAAAATTAATTCAGTTTTTAATTAAGTGATATATGAATATCAGAATCATAGCATTCATAGAAGTTTGCGGAGTGTATTTTTGCTGACGGAATTTAAATGCAGTTCATTGCAACTTGCTAGTTAGAGCTCCCTGGTCGTGTGAAGCAGCTTAACTGCGTTAATTTCTGAGCATTTTCGTGTTTGCCTTCGTTTCGCACGAAAGCTGAAGCTGCATGTGCGGGTTGGCCGCGCTCCAGCGCGAGGTGCGAGCCCACAGCTAGGCTGACACTTCGATCCGTGTAAGCGTTCCTTTCCTCCCTTTCATCTTCTGTATTTTTAGCACAGTCTGTTTTTCGGTCTGCTGGTCGCTTTCCGCACTCCAAAGAACGAAACAAAAAAACTTATTGTTGATCGGTGAAGGCTGAATGCACGTGGACAGAGACCGCTCGCGACAAATTCGTCTCGGTCTCGAGCGTCCACCGGTACCGCGTTTGCTTTAAGCGCGTCTCCTAATAACTAAATATAATACGCGTCAGATGATAGACTTGCAACAAAAGCATGGAATAATGGTATTTTTCCAGCATCGTCATTGTCACGCACTCTAACTAGGGACTTGCCGGAAAATCAGATAAAGCACATATCGGAAATAGTCTACAAGGTTATAAATTGCCTTAATTCATACTGTTATGGGAAGCAAGAAAAATAATCGGGAATGCTGTCCCTCATATATTTGAGCTTGTATGATTGCAAATGTCATGAATAAGGAATATGTGTGAGAAATGGTTTAGGAGATAAACCATGGAGCCTCTTGTTTTGAATTGATTGGGAGGGTGGGTCGGGGGCGTGTAAGAGTGCCCTGGTGTAGTTGTGTGAGCAGTAGTGGACAGGAATTCTATGCCTTTGTCTGGCGTTCCCACTGGCCCTGTCAGCTTGTGTTGAGTCCCAGGATTGCTTTACATAGCTGTGTTTTCCAGAATATTCCATAAACTCACGGTGCCTCTGAGTGAAACTGGTATGCAACATTGCAAATCAATTAAAGTTTTGCATAAAGAAAAACATCAGATCTCTGCTGTTCACTTATCTTTCCCAGAATCAGGGATGGACTGGCCATAGGGATTATCTAGTGAATCTGCAATGGGGCCCGTATTCGTACATCATGAGTGAAATTTACCCACCCCCAGAGTGCGAAATATTTAAGGGGACCTCTGTATGTAATTTATGGGGCTGTTTTCTCTTCCTAGTCCATCTCTTCCCAGGATTGCACACTTTAAAGAATTACTCTGTATGAAACATGGTGAATCATGAAGTGTACTGTGGGTTGTGGAATGTGATTGTTTTTTGGAGAGCAGTGATTACATGGCTATTAGACAGATTAGGCGTCTGGGGGTATCTTGTCCCGTTCCAGCCTTTTGTTTCAGTCCTTCGTCCCTCACGTGTGGAATGTGTGCACTGCAATGTTCTAGCCATTATGGAAACCCGGTTCTGGTGGCAGGAATTCCTCTGCTGTGTTCGCCGATAAGCTGTTTATTCGTAGGGAGGGGTAGGCGGTTCTTCTGTTTCACACTACAAAATTCCTGAGTCACATACTGAGCCAGTAGGAGTGGAGTTTGGGGGGAGAGCAGCATGGGGGGGCTTGGGGGGTGGAGAACTACGGTGTTCATCCAGGGGTGTTGTCTGTGTTAGGTTAGAGGTCTGTTTGGTAATTTCAGGGGCTTCTATGCAAGGTTATGCTTCATGGCCTTTTCTTTGGGGTGAGGGTGGGGGGGCTTGTGTCTTCAGAAGATTTAAAGCCCATCCAGTGTGTGCAGTTGGCTGTCTTTGGAAAGAGTACCTCCCCCTTTTTTTTTTCTTGGTCCTGCTGGCTGTTAATTCAGCCCAGCCATGAGTCCTCCTGCAGCCGTAGATCATACTGCACAGCGCTTGTGTCAGCCTGCCTCTGCAACCTGCGGGCCAGAATGCGCCGTGAGCAACTGGACGGCAAGGGACCCTCGGACGAGCCAGCCGAATATGCCGAGGGTCCTCATGGGACCTGTAGCTAACCCCCCCCCAAAATGCCCAGGAGCTGAGGGGGACTGAATCCAGTGAGATGGGCTGTTTTTGCTCGCTTGAAGGTGGGCTTTATTCAATAAAGCCCCTCCCAGGTGGACAAGGGCCGCCCATTCATGTAAAAGACATCAGGAGAGGGAAGCTTATGAAAATCACGGCTGATATGCCCCCCCCCCCCCCCTCGCCATTTCCTCGTCTTCCACTCCCACCTCTATTGTTTTGCCCGACAACGTGTTCTGTTTGAGACGAGAGAGGTGTAGGGCTGGGGGGGCAGTGGGTGGTGGTGGTTGGGGGGGGGGGGGGGGGGCTCGGCCGGGGAGGGGGGGGGG
>JAODKE010000028.1:804733-821839 GCA_026779605.1 Mormyrus hasselquistii | reverse complement strand
GCCTTGTTTGTGTGTGTTTTTTTGGGTTTTGCCCCCCGTCTTCCCTGTTGGGTGGCGGGTCTTCTTTTTTTTTTCGTGGGGGGGGCTCGCCCCTCAACTCGGCTGTGCCCGGTGCCCCCCCCCCCCCCCCCCCTGCAGGCTGGGCGACCAGTTCTACAAGGAGGCCATTGAGCACTGCCGCAGCTACAACTCCCGGCTGTGTGCCGAGCGCAGCGTCCGGCTGCCTTTCCTCGACTCGCAGACGGGTGTTGCCCAGAACAATTGCTACATCTGGATGGAGCGGCGCCACCGAGGGCCAGGTGGGTGGAACTGCACCCTTAAATGGTGACGCCCTACCAGGTTGACTTGCCGTCTTCCATTCCAGCCCCCATCTCCTTCACAGAACCTCCTTTGCTCAGCTTTTGATATTGAGCACAAACCACTCTAAGAATAACTACCCAGATTGTTGGAAAATAAAACAGGGGCCAGAGTGGAGCGATTTCAGTGAGCGGACTGGGGTGTCCGAATCCTGGACGTGTCAGACCTCTGCTAACAACCCCATCACCATCCAAAACCACCCCCCGCCCGGGGGTTTTCACACTTTTACATTCTTTGAGATTTAGTTTGAGACAAATGGGGACCTAGAACTTTCTATGGAACGGCGGGGGCTCGTCAGCCAGCCAGAGGCGCCCGTAAATAGAAGCAGCGTCCTGCTGGGCGGAGTCCTGGCCCCACCCTGTACTCTGTGGTCGTCGGGCTTCCGTTCAGACGGACCGGTTCCGGATTTATCATTGCGGTTGCCATCTGCTTCTCCTGAAAGGACGGTGCCGGAGAAAAAGACACCGCACATTGGGAAAATGGGGGTTTGTGAAGGAAAGGCAATAACGGCCTGGTCAGTGTGGGTGACTGGGTCTGGGGGGCAGGGGTCCGATTCTCACCCGGGCTGTGTTTGTGTTTGTGTGTGTGTTCAGGTCTGGCTGCGGGGCAGATGTACACGTATCCCGCCCGCTGCTGGAGGAAGAAGAGGAGGCTGCACACGCCTGTGGACCCTCAGCTGCGCCTCTGTGATCTGCGGCTCGGTAGGGCACGCCTCTCCTGTCGCCCTCCTACTCTCTCCCAAAATTCTATCCCCCTATCCTGTCTCACTAAACATTGCTCTTTCATCTCATTCAGATGCCCCCTTTCTTTCGTTCACTACTTCTCTAACTCACTCCTTCCATTATTTTGCACATTTTTTTCACCTCCTCTTCCTCTTTACATTCCATTTTCTCCTTTCTCTCTCTCTCTCTTTCATCCTTTAGTTGCCTATTTGCGCAGTATTCTATGGTTGTCGCCCCCCAACCAAAACACATCCCGGGGCAACTCCCTGTGCCCATCCCTGTACATCCCTGCACATCACCCCCCCCAAGATGCCTCCACCAAGCCCCCCCGTGTCTCGTTAGTGGTGTACCCATGCTCATCTAGCAGAGGTCATCCAGGTGCCCCTAACATCCCGTAGCTGGTTTCTCCTCAATATTCACTGAACCCTCACTCCCCCAGTTCCTGCGGTCAGAGCGAGATGGCCCACCTTCACAAGCCATCTCATTACGTGAGTCACTGTAATAATGACTCTAAGATATTTATCAGTCATGAAAGCAGGGGAGTCATAGGCAGCTGCGCCGAGCCGTCTGCTTTGACTCCTTCTCAGGCATTGTTCTGTAACACGGGCACGTACATTTACCTCATTTTCAGAGGAGTGCAGTGCCTTTGGAATTTGACTCCTGTAAATCTGCAGAGACGTCCGTTAGGATTCGCAGCACGAAGCGGCGGTCAGACCGAACACGTCTGATAAACGCAGCGAGCGCTGAATGCGGGTCCATGCTGTGCTGTTCACCATTGCTGTTGATGTGAATGAATGTCTTGTTTGGAACACGCTGGAGATTAGCTAAGGTTAGACAGCTGCAGGTTTGTTTTTTTTTTTTTTTGCCAATCTGGGCTCATGTTTCCACAAGAACATTAGCATAGCAGGCCATGATGTTAACGGCTACACAAAGTAACGTTTGCAGTTAGCTGACTCCCTGAGCCATAGGAAGCACGATAAACAGGTATAACAGGCAAACCGAACAGAACAACAGGTTACTTACAGCACTGATCTGCAGCTGATGCTCTGTTTTATATTACGGAAGCTGCAGCTGGTTAATTAAACAGGGTGTGCCGTACAGGATGACCATCGTTTTGCTGCAGGACAAATTAGACAGATATTGCATAGTTATTAGCTAAAGTAATTAGCTGAAGATTTCAACTGAAGCTTGGGTTTTACTATAAAAGTCGAAATTCAAGCTTTGTCTTTCATGTGAAATAAATCATTCCTGACAAAAACGCATCTATTAAAAATCTTATTCTCTCTCCTGTTCTTCTGACAGTGATGCCTGGTAATCATTAATGTGCCTTAAGGTGTACCACATTTAGTATTAGTTAGACCTCTTTCATCAGTGGCCCAACAGCAGTATTCTGCATCTGTAAGTGTAACTAGGGCCCTAGGGATGGGTGGTGTGGCAGCACATACTCTGTATCGTTATGAGTTATGAGCCCCACCCATAAAGAGGGGACATGCTGGACCCTGTATTACTGCTTTGGGGATTTATGAGGTTAGTAGATGGCAGCAAGGACCCCAGACCTTTAACAGCACCACAATACCCAGTAATGTTTAATATTTTGTGTAACATATTTTCTTTGAATACCTGTAGAGCCTGATGTTGTTAGTGTTAGCAAATGAATGGAGTGTGCCTGAAAGCGTCTCTACGAGCGGTTTGGTTGAGATGAAGTTGTTGCATACTAAGAAAATTAATATAGCGCCCGATTTTCAAGCCGTATCCTTTCCACCCCGATTTCACCACAGCCGACATGACTGACATGGCAGCAGCTCCGAGGAGTCTGCTGTCCGCTGCTGACAGAGGTGTCCGCAGGGTCTGGGGTGTTGAAGAAGCGTTTTATTTTTTATCTCTTTTCTGAGCCGGAGCAGCTCCCGGCCCCCGGGCTCCTGCCTCGTCCTTGTCGGCGGGGCCTTGGGAACGCAGAGGCAGGGGCAACTGAGGCAGGGACTCCGGCTGCATGCCGAATCGAGCACCATGGCTAGGCAGTCCGCTCTATTTTCAGCACTACTCTCCCAGGGGTGTGGGGTGGGAGGTGGGGGGGGGAGTGTGGGAAGCTGTCTCTCCGCTGACAGCTGAAAGTCAACCTGCACAGACACAATGGATGGGGATTGGGGGGCAGTGGGGGTACTGGACACGGATGAATGGTCAGTAAACCCGGGTTATTGCGTTGGCGGCTCCCGGGGTGGAGAACAGTGACACTTCCCTCCTCAGTCATGACAGGCAGTGGGAAAATGGCTGCCAGAGAGGTGTCTCCTCTTAAATTTCGGCTCCCTATGGACTGTGGCCAAGCGGTTACCGACGGCGATGTTGCCGTGTGGCGGGATCTGAATACAGTCCCAACTGCCTCATCAAAGCGGGTTTGCCTTTTGATTTGGCATCAAGGGGAGGAACACAGACCGAATGTGTGTGTGTTGGGGGGGGTGTTTGGGGGTCTCACTTTGTCTGAGCTGACCTCTGCCTCTTGTTGGGGGTGGGGGGGGGGTGTGAGCTGTACTGGTACCGCTCATCCTTTTATCTTCGGCACCTGCCGTGTTTCATGTTTTATTCTCGCTGTTGTCTGTGTTGGGAAGTTGGGAGGGAATTTTCAGTGTAAATTTGGAGATGTGTAAGAGTCGCCATGGGTTGCCTACTTTGAACAAGTTCAGTAACTGATTAAGTCACCATGCGCTAAACGTACAGGTGAGTCCGTGTATGTGTGTCACTGCAGCTGGTAGCTTAGTGCTTATGGAAGGATCTGAGACTTAATGCTATTGGTTCAGGTCCCACAAGGGGCGATACTGTTAGAAGCACGAGGGAAGGTACTTCACCTAAGTAGCTCCAGTGGCATCTCCAGCTGTACTAATGGGCATGATTGTGTAATTAATTATGAATAGATGGCAGCTTCTGTTGAGAGGCTGAGTCATGACCCCCCCCCCCCCCCCGCCCCCCCAGGCTGTGAGTGTGTGACGGACTGCTCGGCATGTGTGCCCACAGAGGGGGAGCTGGCAGCCAAGAAGGAGCCCCTGGCCTCAGAGAGCACCACCCTAGAAGCGCTGCTACGTGGGGAGGCCCTGGAGAAGCGTGGCCCCAGCAACAGCACCAAGGAGGAGGAAAGCCTGCTGGAGATCCAGGTGGGAGGAGGGCCTGTGGGCTGCACAGCCTGCTGTCCACGCAGCGGTCAGGGCAGGAGGCTTTCGGGAATGATTTTGATGCATTTGTTTTGGAAAATAAGAATTTGTTTATTCTTACTTTAAATTATAGGTGCATTTTTTTGGGGGGGGGGGGGGGTGCACATGCAGGGTTTTAGGGGTTTGGTATTGAAAGGCTCTGCTTCCTACCTGCCTGCCCATCACAGAGGGTTCTGGAGGCAGAAGAGAATGGGGACGGTTACCATGACGACGAGGACTTTGAGGTGGACACCCCGAAAAGAAAGCAGAGGAGCAAAGGCCGGGTGAGGCTTCCATGGACCCGAGAAGAAGCACTTAAATGCCCCCACCTATCTGAGGATGCAGGGGCCCCCCTCAGGAGACAGACAGCCCTGTCTCAGGCTAGACTGAGTGATGAATTCAGGATCGAGAGGGTTATGATTTGGGGCGAGCCCCACAGCAGGATGGACAGGGCTAAATTACCCACCTCGAGACGGGTCACGGAAGACAATGGTAACTATAGCAACCTCAACATATATCAAATGGCAGGTCTGTCAGCGTCCAATTCAGTCCATATATTTGCATTTTTCTTGCCATTTCTGATGTCATATCAAAGGAACCGTGTTATGCAAAAATCAGTGTAGTTACCAAATGCATCTTGGGCTGAGGTGTGCAACATCGCCCCCTGCTGGTAGAAGTGGTTGATGACATGCTCGCTCTACCTACAGGGTCGGGGCACAGGGCGCAGGAAAACTGAGGCGGCTCTTACAGACGACCAGGACAAGCCATATGTCTGTGACAGTAAGTCTGCGTGCTGCGCTGATGAAATACGTACCTCAGGCCTGTTCTAGCCAGTACTAAAACCTCTGACAAGGAGAGGTCATTTAGTGTCCGGTAAAGCCATGCGGGACGGAAGGCTGTGTCAGACATTTTCCTGTTCAATTCCTGCCAGGATTTTAAAAGAGGAGCTACACCAGGTCTGACAAACTTCTGCTGTGCTTTTTATGTATCAGCAGCAGAAGCTGGTTACACAACAGTCAGCAGACTGTTTATTGGAATATCACTGATTAAACAGTAACAGAAGTGCTGACGACCAGGGATCCACCCTGGGAATTGTTCTCTTATCAGAATTAGCACGAGAGCACGGCGCAAGCCACTGTTTATTGTTCCATCGATACTTGCAGTTCGCCATTGATAACCCCCTGAATCCCCATCTCTTTGTACGTTAATGTTTCCCCTGTTCGACCAAATCTGTTTTGGAAATGTCCCTGGCCTCTTAAGGCCATGGGTCCCATCTGGAGAGAGTCCAGTCCATCGGTAGTTATTATCTGAGAGCTAAAATGGACTGTTATGGATTTTTATGGCTCTCGAGCACGGAGCCAGGATCCACCCAAAGGATTAAGGGGTCACCCTTTGAAGTGCTACACTTCTGTATCGAAACGTTTTCATATGTGTGACGCCCTTTAAAATACGATAAACGCATCGGTTCCTGCTGCTTTGAGTTTGCGCACACTGGAGGAAATGAGAAAAATGTTTCTCATACTTTCTGGTTTAACATCATGGTTGGATTTTGATGAGGTATTACTCTAGCCTCTAAGTTTTACAGTATCTTCTCGGACACAACAAACTCTGGTCGCTGGTAGGTCAGTACAGCAGAGTAAAATGTTTTGTTAGGAGACGTGAAAATCCAGTTTTCCTTTTTTATCGTCACATTACGAGGATATTTTGATTTGAGTCGTCTTGGAATCTTTTTTTTTTTTCCCTTTCGTTCAGGGTTCTGTTTTCACTTATAAGGCCAGTTGTGCAGTTGTTTACAGAGGGCCCAGTTTAGGGTGGCTTTCTCAAAAGCTTCGTAACCTTAAGTAGTTTGTTATCTAGTATTTAAGATCAATTGTTAATTAACGAGCCTTTCCCAAAACCCTTCGTGACTAAAGAAGTTCGTTATCTCGTTCGTTAGATTTACGAGCGCTCCAACCCAGTCGTTATTTCCTACGTCGTTCTTTATTTGAACTTCTGCCTGCTGTCCTGTCACAGACACAGAGAGATCAGCCAAAATAGACAAGAAAAACACATTGATGCTCTTTTGGACAATGTAATAATGCTGATGATATCGTAAGAGGTCAATATTGCAATATAATAGCTAAAATGTATAAATGAGCACAAATGGGACTTGTCGTTGTAACACCTGTATGCCAGTTGAGTACATAACAGGGTCGTGCACCATTTAGAACTGACTGGAGAATGACCTTGGAAATCAAATTCAATTTACAAATCAATTGGTAACATGCTGCAGAATTGCAATTCGACTTTGAATATAAGGAAGTAGAATTAAAAAGGAATTGATTTCACATAAATTCATATACATAGTGTAAGTTATATTTCAGTATGAATTTTCCAGTGTTAATATGATCTGCATACACTGAATCCCGCCCATACCCCCACCACGCAATCACAAATATTTACGGCAGCAAAAAGTACCCATCGGCCATGCCCCCTTGTTCGAACAGCTGCCTGAAAAGTCTGTGCATGTAACTGTTATTCATAATGAATGCCACATTGGAAGTGTCTCCTATATAAAAAATAATTTATCTGCAATTTTGTGTACCATGGTGAAAGAGCACTTCATACAGTCATACAAGTAACCCTATCACAGTCCCATTTATGTGACAACCCACTCAGGAAAACCTACTGCAGACTCCTCACAAACGGTAACACACATAAACAGTTAAAACTGCAAAAACAATAAATATATGCACATGGAAAAGGACTCGGAGGGCTGATATAAACCAAATGCATATTGATAGAAATGGCTAAAACAATTACAATTTTTATCTTGCAATCAGACAAATATAAAGTTTTCTTACTAGTCAATATATACATCTGCCATCTTGAAAGTAAATGTGCCACGTAATTATTTGTTTTGCTACATTAAATGACATTCATGCATTGTATAACTGCATTGAATTCAAATGAATTAAATTCTTCTTACTGTTATTCCAATTCAACATTTTACAGGGTGTGGCCAAGTCAATTCAAAATTCAATTCATAAATTTTGAACAACCCTGGTAAGGTACATAATGAGTGAACCTTGCGACGTGTTCAGTCACATCTTTCCAATTGGGAAGGTGAATCACTCCTCACGGCCAGCAATGGCAGAGAACAGAAGACACCTTTGGAGACAGCGGCATCTAGGAAGCCAAGTTGCTTTCTCGGGTGGCCATGAACCCCATGGACCATCTCATTGATGAACGATTCATAGAGAAATACAGGCTGGCCTGGGGTGAAAAAATGAGCCCTTATCCTGGTGCAGGATAAATTGAAAAGAGGAACACACTGGAATTTTGCCCTCAGTACATTGTGCAGCTTCTGACAGCTCTCTGCTTCTATGCCACCAGTGGATTCCTGCAGACCTACAGATGCACATGGCCTCAGCAAAGCTGTTGTGTCCTGCATCTGTACTTGCATCGATCATGTTTCTGTTGCACCATACACACAACTACATATGGTGTCCAGAAGGAGGGGATCCCTTGCATATTACTGGAAGTGGTTTTCATGTCATTGCAGGCATACCTGACATTGTAGGTACAATGGATGAAACCCTCAACCTTATTCATATCTGCAGCCCCTTGAATCCCACCCGCACCTGTCGTATAGGGTTCTTGGCCTTAGGCCAAAATATCACATAATATGCAACCATCGATGTCATTTTACAGCCATCGTCGCCAAGTGGCCTGTGAGTACACATGATGTTTATATTTGGTCCAGCTTTAAAGCGTAGCAGATGGCAAAGGTGGCTGGTTATTGGGAGACAGCAGGTATCCTCTTAGGAAATACCTGCTGATTCCAGTGTTGAATCCCCAACCATAGCTGAGGAGACCGTATAACACCACTCACCAAAGACACACACCGCTGCACTGGGTGCTTTAGGCATGTGGAAGATGTGGTCCCCACAAGTCCTTGGGAGCTCTAAGGTTTCCCCCTGAATGTTGCTGTGCTGTTCTTGCTATGTGTAGTATGCTGCTCAACGTTGCAGTAATTATTATACAGTATCAAAATATATTTTTGACCATCTCAGTTTTTAAGGCTTCTTTTGAGAAATAATATTTTCCTTTTTCTATTCCTGCTTCCAATCACATTTTGAGCCCATTTTTATATTTTCAGCAAATTTGCTAATTTATTTTGGTCTTAATTATCTTTGGTGTCTTTTTATTGGTCTTCTAATTTTCACCATTGAAATACATGGGATCGGTTTTCCTGTTTCCCGTGTTTCTCTCACACAGAGGCTGGAGAGGAGCCAATAAAGTACTACTTAACGTCTGTGTGTTAATTCTGGAATAACAAAGGGTTTTGGGAAACGCACGTAGACCTCACTCATTCTTTACCTGCATCGTTCTTTATCCTGTCCGTTATTCGTTAAGACCAATCACTTTCGATAAAGCCACCCCTGATTTATTTATCAGAGGGGTGAACGTCCTATTGGTTAAGGGGGGCATCTCAGCTCTGCTCTTTAAATTTGCTTTCCGCTACTCATGTTGACTTTCAAAGCTGCAGTTCTCCCACTACTGTTATATCATAGAACCCATTTAGCACAGAGCTGATTTAAGTAATTGATAATGTAAACAAGCCTCATTTTGCGGTGGAAATGGCTTAATGTCAGGATTATTTAAATGAATGAATCTCCCTGTACTGCCACATTACACAGGACCAGGATTCTAGAGGGCGGATGTGTGGACGATCACAGGGAATCGCTGTGCTCTCAGATTAGCGTACAGTTTACATGCAGACAAGTGGGACTGAGTCTTGATCATGTTAAATTTCTACGTTAAACTCACTTGTTTTCCTTTTTGTTTGCCCTGTGTCTTCTCTGTTTCAGACAGATACAGACAAAAGCGTAACTCAAAAACCACCACCTCAGGTATCCGGACTTGCCGCCGTCTGTGCTTCTCCTTGAGAAATTGGGCCATCCAATAAGAAGCCGTAGAGCTCTTAAGAACCCTGCACGCTGTCGCAGTGAAGGCTGTTACCCTAGACCCCATTGGTTTGGTTTGGTCTGCTTCATCCAGTCCTCGTCCTTGGCGCTGCAAATCATGCGTGTTGCTCTCATGTAATTGGTGTGGGCACAAATCAGCGTGGTTCTGGTGTCTGTCTGTAGCACTTTTATTCCACCCACTTCCCACCCCCTTGGTGCTTGTGGGCCCACCACCACCCCAGCCCCTCATTCTCTGCCTCGTTTAGCCTCTGACCGTCAGAATTGTGAGAATCACAGGCTTGAATGAACCTGGCCAATGGCAATGAATGATGCTGGTCATGTCACAGGACTGCAGTTGCTTTCTGTCTTACCTGCTGGCAGAATGCCCAGACTTCTTTAGTAACCAGAGGAAAATCTCCTCACGCATTAGACTTTCAGACAAGCCAAAGGCCCTCAGTCAACACAGCTCTTCTGTCTAATGTCAGAGCGATCATGTGATGCTCGGTTAACTAATAGAATTAAAGTGAGAGGTGCTAATCCTCGGCAGTTGAGTGGCTAATCTTAGCACACATAGCTGTTATGAGTGGAGAACTTTAAATATCTGTTTTTTTCATGCTGTGTATGTTCATGTAGCAAAGTGTTTCTGCAACTTTTTCTCATTCCCTTGAGTTAACATCGAGCCTCAGGGCTCGAAAACCCTCTTAGACTTCAATAATGAGGCAGAGGACGTCGTCTCCCCTCAGCTTTCCTGTGCCGGGGGCCCAGGGTTCGATGTGGCATCGTGCTGCAGTGCCATGGCAACCCAGACAAGCACAGTAAACCTTCTGTCCCATCCCAGAGCTATCACCTGCCCCCCGAGTGAATGCTAACTGCATAAAACCAATGTCACTCATGCCAGGCTTTCAAGCAAGACAAAACTCCCTCCTCCCCACACTCCCAATCCTCTCTGCCTTCTTTTTGCTGTTCCATCAGCTCCGTGAATCAGCACTGCGTGACTTCATCGCAGCATCATGGCGGCGTATTGTCAAATGGATTTACCCATAATCCCTCTCTCGTATAATTAGACTGTGCTGCAAAACTATTAGTCACCTCCTCTGGTAGCTGGAGCTGGAGGTGTGATGGCCACTTTTATTATAAAAAATTTATATAATGTGAAGTTTATTTCTGGGGTGGACACACTTAATCGATTTGACATTAGTGGTCCTTTATGCTTCCGAGTTTCAAAGATGTTCTTAATATGGAATAACATCAGTGACCAGTACCAATAATAACAATAATAATATTAATAAATATTAATATGAGATTGGTGATGCACTGCCATGTCAGTACTAAAGGGGGCTTCATTTTGCCGGTATGGCTTAGCATGCTGTTGACGGGACTTGGTCATCGTACCATTGGGGTCTCACCCCCCCAGCCCTGCAAAGATGGGCCCTGACGGCCCGCCTCCTGCGGTAAGGGTGATGATGCTAATGGCTCCCTATCTGTTTTGGCATCCCCCCCCCCCCCCCCCAACAGTCTGTGGGAAGCGCTACAAGAACCGGCCCGGTTTGAGTTATCACTATGCCCACACTCACCTGGCGGACGAGGAGGGGGAGGATGAGAGGGACTCTGAGCCGCCCCAGTCCTCGCCAGCCCACCGATCCAACAACCACAAACGTAAGAATGCCATGTTGGGCAGCGGTACGCCTCCCCCCCCCCCCCCCCATGGACCCATGGCTGTCAATGCCTCTGCCAAGAAGAGTACCTATCTCTTGGATATGGATCTGGCAACATAGACCCTTCTTTGCTGCATTCACAGTGACTTTCAAAGCTACCTGGTATCTTCGATGTGAACAGAACACAAAATCTATTGATGGATTTTTTATTGACATTGAAGCATCGCGGAGATCTCAGATCCCAGCTTTTTTAGGGACTGTTAATCAGCCGCAGTCCAGCATATGTCATGGGTGCTGATGAGTGGCTTTGGTGGCTACAGAGTGGCGTCTTAGTGCTGTCACACTGCATCCCCGCTGATTCCCAGATGTAAATATCTGGGCTTTGAGTTTACATACTTGTGGCTTGTTTTATCTGCGGCCAATTAGCTTGCTGTTCGCCGGCGACGGCAGCCGCTCAGTTCCCCAGTAACCCTAGAACAAGGCATGAGCCAATGCTTGCTGTGATGGGGGTCTGGATTACACACCTCCCCCTGACCACGTGTCTGTACCCACTGCACAACCATGGAATTAAACACCATTACAGGAAAATGCTGCTTGCTGTGTAGTACCAAAGATATGTAAAAAAAAAAAAAAAAAAACTTTCCTTCATTTAACTGACATTCTGAAATTTAACTGACATTACTCTGTGCCACCTACTGCCCATGGTGGGTTAATAATAATAATCACAACTTTATTGATCCCCGTGGGGAAATTCCTTTTTTGGGGAAATTCTTTTTTACGCCTCCCTCAACTTGCTCTTTGTAGAGCAAGCTGTCCGTGAAGGGCTGCCACCTGTTGGGGCGCCCAGGGAGCTGGGGGTTAAGCTGGGGGTTATTGCATTAAAGTAAAGCAGTGTTTAGGGGAAAGCAGTACCCCAGGCTAATTCATCTGCTTCTTCCCCAGCAGCTCAGAAGGGGCCAGATGGAACAGTCATTCCCAATAACTACTGTGACTTCTGCCTGGGCGACTCTGGATCAAACAGGAAGACGGGTCGGGCTGAGAACCTGGTGTCCTGCTCAGACTGTGGCCGCTCCGGTGAGTCCCCTGCATGCTCACACGCAAGCTCCACCCCCCTCATCCATCACACCCTAAAAGTTGGTCGCTTCCTACACCTGCTCACCCACCTCCCTCATTCTTCCCAGCACCAACCCCCCCTCCCCCCCAGCTTGCCAAATCCCCACCACTTCTACAGTATTACTGCTCTTCCTTGTTTGGGCAGTGGGTTGGGGCTCGTCTTCTACCAAATCCTGTGGTCTGTGTGGTTTTTGGCTTTTTCCACAAAGCCAAAAGCGTCGCTAGTAATGGGAACAGCGACTCAAATCAAGCAGCCTTTTCATGGTGCATGAAGTGGCGTATTATCTCAGGAAACCGTTAAGCTGCTGCCAGCTGGCTGTGATAAAGACTCTGGGGGTACGGAGCCTGATACCCCTCTGTCCTGATTACCGCAAGCTCCTCATGTCGGGAGGAGGCCAGTCAAAAGAAACACGCTCCAACACTCGCTGGTGGTCCACATTTAAGCCCGGTCCTCTGCTAGCAGCATCTCTTTGTAGAACGTGGTATCCTTCGAGGAAGTAAAGCGGCCCAACCTCCAAGAAGATCACACGCAGGATGCGACATATTGAGCTCTGACGGCACTAGTGATAATTAAACACCTATTTAACCATAAGGGGACTTGTCCTGCACCCCAGTGTGCGTGTGACAATCCTGAAGTCCCCTGGCAGCACCCTCTCTCTGCGACTTGAAGGATTCCACCGCCTTGCCACATGCTTCCTTGAGAGCAGCTCGGCCGAATCCTTGAATAAGTTTACATCTGCGATTAGCTTCGCATCTGAAGCCAAGATTAATCCTGACTGAAATCCCTCACTGCACCGTTTCTTTGATGTGGCAGAAGTTTGAATAAAGAGCATAGGAATCACAAAAGTGCCCCTGTAAACCTCTACTGCCCCCAGTATCCCACACCGTGGGTTTCACAGTGCCGTTATTGTGACATTGTAAGAGAACATAACATGCATTTCTGAATCTTTAGCTGAGCTGATCCAGGGACCATGTCACGTCTGCAGGCTATGCACGTTCTTTCATCGCCTGCTTCTTTTCACCCTCCATGAGACCCTGTGCTCCGACCCATATCCCTCCATCCTATGAGTTGTGTCCACACTACCAGCATCATCCCGTGCCTCTCTTCAGTAGGCACCTGGCACCAGAGCGGGGATCCATAACTAGCTCAGGCCGTTCTGTGCTTCCTATGCATTTGAGTCCCGTGCCCAGCACTGATTGGCAGTCAGTGTTTGATGGGAGGAGCCGGGCCAAGAATACCGGGGGAGGGTTCATCACAGCCCAGTCTCTGTCATTTCACTGTATTTATCCTGTTCTATGTCAATCTGCTCTTCTGAATCGGCATGAGTGTTTCATCAAGAAAATAACCCCCCCCCCCACTTGCTGGCACTTTCATGGGAACTAAGGATACTATTATCAGGAAGATTACATTCTTTTTTCTAATTTGAGATTGCTCTTTTGCACAGATAAAATGTTTTGCCTCAGGCAAAGCTAATAAATACGCTAATAAAATGTATTCACAAAGAACAAAATTGCAGAGCCTTAAGCCAGAACCCAGGCTTTGCCAAAGCTCATATGATTTTTGCTGTCCAAATAAGCACTTTCCCTGGGGTTAATTGTTCACAGGTCAGCCTGAGGTCCCTTTAAAAGCTATCCCAATTGCTTATATCCTATGGCCAGTAAGAGGAGCCACATACATGGCAATCCTTTTGGGGAGACCTGCTTATTGACCATGGCATCTCCTACTGTCCAGGGCACCCACAACATGCTGTAAACTAGCGATTACTGCTAACTCACTGCCATCAGAGTGCAGCCTGATTTGTGCAGTCTAATGGACTTGAGTGTTCACACCCACGCTATCGTGTGATTTTTCTGCAAGCACAGCTGAGGTACCATAGGAGATTTCCTCGTCGTGGGCCTGTGGGGATGTCACGGGGTCCTGTGATCGGTCACCCCCTTCTAGGTCATCTTCCCTGAATGTGGGTTAGCATTTATAGTTTCTGCCCAAAACATTTATCCTCGTGAAAAGCAGTTGCTGAGAGTGCATGCTCATCTGCCTGTGGACGTTCATACGCATCTTTTTGTTTTAATTTCCTTCCTCACCCCAGATTTTTTCCTATCTGTTCTGAAAAAAAAATGACAATCAACTTGGTGACTCGGTACATAGTGTCAGAACTTTCAAGTAAAAGCTTTTCAATTTAAACATGTAACTTCAGCTTGTCTGAGTTAGTACCTAAACACCTGGAACTGTGAATTTAAATGGCAACATAAATATCCGGTGTTTTGAAAGGTGATCTTTGGCTCGCGGGAACACTCTGAGCAGTCAGACTGGTTGTCATGGTGCCCAAGTCGGGGATAAATGGGGTGAAGCTGGAGACTTGTGTGTGTCCGTGTGGTGGATTAATGCAGTGCACCGCTGCGGGCCAAATATAGATGTGCTGGTGTCTGCATCAGTGAGTCGATGAAGGCAAGCTGTTGTTTTCAATTTTCACCTTTGACCTTTGGCCAGCGCTCAGCTCAGGCTTCTCCTGCAGGGACGCGGTCTCATGACACAGTTTTAGCGTCTCTGCTGGTTTAGTGACGTGCAGACTGTTGTTTACAGGGTGACCTCCTTTCTAACCTCAGATCAGGTTGAGTGTTGGCAGACTTTAAATGGGGTCAGTGTGAAATTTGATAGATAGAATAGAAAGTTCTTTATTGTTGCTCTGTTGGGTTGGAGGCTGGGGTCCAGTTAGTGCTCCCCATCTCATCATGTCGCATTAGCTCTATCACATCTTCCACACTAACTAAATTCCATCATCTACCATCATCCAGACACTCATCTTCCATCTGATGTGTGTTTCAGTTGAGCGCTTGAGAAACCTGGGAAATAGTGAGCCTTACTGATGCAGCTGCAGATGCCGCTTTCTGTTTCTGTCTGTTTTTATTCGCATCTGCTAACTCTCATTTCCCCCATGAGGGATTTCACGGTTTTTGCGTTTCAAGAACGGCGGTCTCTTGCCTTTAACGGACTGGTCCTGATATCAGTCACAAAATTGTTACTCCATGAACGACTGTCTGGTGGCAGGCACCGACCCAATGTTTAAGGAGAGAATTCTGGAAGATTTCACAGCGGGCCATTGTCTGACAGCCGCCTCTTCCATATAAGGAGCAGACGCGCTGTGCTTGACAGTCGCCGACAGTTACCGAGCAGCCAGGGCTAATCGTTTATAGAACTCGCTAATGTCAAATCACAGCGAGATCTAAAGCGCTCCCTTAAGATTTTGGTATGACGCACAGTAGCCACTACTCCAGAGATTCTCCTTATCTGCAAATCAGGAAGTAGATGTGTCATGTGACACTGGTCTACCTTTCCACCCCACCCTCCCTCCCCAATCCTTACCTCTCCTGCTTTCTGCTACCGCCACTCAAGACCCAGGCTGCTGAAGGCCCAGTAGGCCTGCTGCCATCTTTTGCTTTGTGGTTGTTGCGGTGTATTGCCATGCCCCCCGTGCTGATATCTCCATCATGCATGTCAGCTGGACGCCTCGGAGGGCGGGACCAGAGGAAGACGGGCGGGGCCGAGGAGTTGTTTGGCGCCACATCGGAAAGCGACGCGTCCACATTTCACGGCTTCGAGGACGAGGAGATTGACGAGCCTTTGTCCAACGGCAGTGTGTCGCCCCCCCGATGCAGATAGAAAAAGCTTTTAAATGAATAACGACAAAAGTTTAAAAACCTGACTCTGACTAGTCTGCTGCTTTTTAATAGTTTTTTTTCTTTTTTTTTCTTTTTTTTTTTTTGCAGAAAGCACAATTGATTATTCCTGAGGATAAGCAAGCGTTCGGTTTATTTTTAATTTTATAGTCCATTTTATCGATGAATTAGGAGTATGTTTTTGTTTTGCCGGATGTCTGACAGCAGCAAGCACAGGACAGCATGCTGTTGACTGATGTCTGTTGGTGACAGGAGATTTTTATTGGCATTTTTCATTTTTATTCCCTCCTAGAGGATAAATGCAAATATAATATAAGATGAGGATAATAAAAAAACTCTGGAACATGTGGATTTAATTGTACAATATGGAATAGAGCAGATTTGCAAGCAGAGTTCTGCTTTAAGAATAATAATTCATAAAAGACTGAAGGAAAGCATGAAGATTTTGAAGGTGAACAGTCTATAGCAGGAGAAGGATGAGATGAAGCAGCAGGCTAAGCCTCACAGCCTGGGGGGGCGAGAATGGAGGTGGCTGAGTGGATCCATGTGTGGGAAGAGCATCCAAGACCCCACGGATCGGTCCAGTTGCAGACACAGAGAAGTGGCAGGTAAGAGACGAATGATACCCCTCCCCCCCCAAATCTTCTAACCCCAGCACAGAGTCCCCTAGACTCCATGAAAAAACGTCCCGGTTCCCAGGTCTCCCGTTTGATTAATGGGAGCCGATAATTCCTTGTCACCGTCACCATGCGAACCGAGTTCCATGACTTCCTGTCTCTTAGCCACAGGATCGATAAACGACAGACTCAAAGGACCAGAATTATATGAGTTTCTCTCCTCCTATTAAGTTTAACAAGAACCACTATCAATCATGAGTATAGATGTTTGGTGTCACTTAATTTAATTTGGGCTGATTATGTAATGGAGGTGAAAGGAAATGGCCTCATTCCCATGTCTCAAATGGGTGAAGTGTCCGGCCAATGAGCTGGACCCAGAAGACGTGAGAACGACTCACTGCCTGACCCAGCCTGTTTTTACCTGTCTGATTCTTTTTGACACTCTGCCTCCACCTCTCCATCCAGAGTGTGGGACTGATCCTAGTGCAAGGCTCCATGTCCCTCGTCTTCAGTGAAAGACCCAGACTGGCCGTCCAATGTCAAGTGAACCCGTCACCCTGACTTATACAGTGTACTCTGCTCTGTGGCAAACGTGAAGAGTTGATTGACTCTGCTAAACCTGTAACTCAGAATGCCCTTTCAATGGGAATTATGCAGGAACGGGGCAGGTTAAGGGGATCATGGACACCGTGGAGGTCAGCTGACTGCATATCCTAATAAAAGTATACAATGTTAGGAAGGATAACTTTAATGGTATGAGATTGAAACTAGAAACTGTAAACTGGATGGAGTTAAATAGCAAAACGGTTGAAGAGGCATGGGAATTTTTTAAAAGCACA
>JAODKE010000028.1:791768-804633 GCA_026779605.1 Mormyrus hasselquistii | reverse complement strand
GCAAAACTAAATCTAGGAAACTTCAACCAAGGTGGTTTACTAAGGAAATTAAGAATAAAGTCAGGAGGAAAAGGGCTGTCTTCCACAAATGGGAAATAACTAATGATTTCAAAATAAAGCAGGAGTATCTAAGTCTACAGGTAGAGTTAAAAAATAACATTAGACTCTTAAGAGGAATGTAGAAAGAAAAATTGCATTGGAGGTTAAGAATGACAATACAAGTTTCTTCGAATATTTGAACTCCAAAAGAGCTCTAAAAGCTGAAATCACTAATTTGCAGGACAGTAAGGGCCTTAAAATTGAAAATGAAATTGATATAGTAAATGAGTTTAATGGTTATTTTACACGGGTGTTCACAGTAGAGAACATGAGTAACTTACCACCATTTAGTACGAATACAGCGTTGTCTATGACCAATATATGTTTAACTGAGTCCGATGTGGTACTAAGCCTAGCTAAACTCAACATAAATAAATCGCAGGGCCCTGATGGCATTTTACCTATAGTTTTAAAAGAGATGAGGGATATTATTAGCCAACCTTTAACTTTAACATTACAGAAATCGTTATCTGCTGGTGCGGTACCTTCAGATTGGAATCATGCTAATATAACGTCCATATTCAAAAAAGGGGATCATCCAACAAACTATAGGCCAATCAGTTTGACTGGCATTACTAGAAACATAATGGAAGCTATAATCCAAGTGAAAATGGTAGATTACCTGGATGCAAATAACATTCTGAGCGATAACCAACATGGATTTAGGAGAGGTAGATCCTGTTTAACTGTGATCTACTGTTTAACTGTACCCCCTGCATTCATAGTGGGGTACCGGAGAGTTGAATTTTAGGACCACTATTGTTCCTAATTTACATTAATGATATTGACCCTAATATATACAGTAAACTGGTTAAATTTGGAGATGACACCAAGGTGGGTGGTGTAGCAGATACTGATCTAGCAGCAGAGAGGCCACAACGGGATCTGGATTTAATTAGTGACTGGGCTGATACCTGGCAGATGAAATTTAACATAGATAAATGTAAGGTAATCCATTCAAGGAGCAGAAACATAAGGTTCTACTGCTGATTATGAAATGACCTCGGTGTGTATGTTGATGCTTCTATGTCCCACTATCGGCAGTATGGGGAAGCAATAAAAAAGTCCAATAGAATGCTGGGTTACATCTCTGGGTGGAGAATGCTGGGTGGAGTTTAAGTCAAGGGAGGTGATGCTACAGTCATATAACTGGTAAGACCTCACCTAGAATATTGTGTGCAGGTTTGGTCACCAAATCTTAAGAAGGACATTGCTGCCTTAGAAAAGGTGCAATGTAGGGCTACGAGAATGATTCCTGGTCTTAGAGGAATGTCTTATGAGGAGAGGTTAGCTGAGCTGAATCTGTTTAGCCTCGAGCAAAGGAGACTAAGGGGGGACATAATCCAGGTATATAAGATTCTAACAGGTCTGGATGCTGTTCAGCCAAATAGCTATTTCAATATTAGTTTAAGTACTAGAAGTCGTGGCCTTAAGTGGAAATTAGCGGGAAAATGAATTTGAGGATGCACTTCTTTACACAGCATGTAGTTAGAGTATGGAATAGCCTTCCTGCTAGTGTAGCGGAAGCTAAAACCCTGGGTTCCTTTAAATTAGAGCTAGACATGCACGTTCAAAATTAAGGGCTAAAAAAAAAAACCGCAAGCGGCACTTACATAATTTAAGTCAGCTGGTTGGCAAAATTATGTTGCTCCAGATTCTAAGATGCCCCTCACCCTTCTTGCTCCCCTTACCTTTGCCTGTTAAGGTGTCAGGAAGGTGCTTTGGGAGTCTCTGATCTAAAAGCATAGTGTCTAAAAGCATATCTACATAGAGTAAAACACTATATTGTCCCAGAGACATTGCAGTTCTTCATGCATTCATATGACATCTGTTCTCTTTCTTCTGGGTCTTTGAGAGCTTAATGGCTGTTGATACACAGTGTGAGCCAAACTTTTAAGATGTGAGCAGTTGGCTAAGAGAAAAACATGGATAGCAAGGGGATTTTGGGTGCACTACAGGGATTTTGGGAGCTGGGACATCAGCCTGGGCTCCAGTGCTGATGTAGCACAGCGCTAACGGGACATGCACCACGTCTGCCAATTTTCCAATGTTCCGTTGTGCAACCCACTCTCCTGCTTTTCCTCCTCCATCATTGTTCTATTTGCATTGTCAGTCCAACAACAAAGATCTGCCTCCTTCTTTCCGTAGGAAACCTGCAGAGCAAAATTTCTCAGAACTCGGACCGCCAAATGAGAGGAAGCTCGACCACACAGCCCCCCTGTTTACCTGGTGACCCTTCCAAGCCTGTGAAACCCCTCCTTTATCCAGACCTGATCAGCACTTCAGAAACCTGGTGCCCTCTACAGGCAGTATGCTGATGGCATGGACTGACCAACTGACTTACACACCCAGCGTCCTTCAGAGCATGTGCAATATGGATCCGGATGACCTCATCTTGATGAGTGTGATGTGTCAGTATAAGGGCCGAAGTATATGAAGGATAAGGGCAGTGGTTTAGGCTGGGGTCAAACCAGCCAAAAGCCATAGTTTGTGTGCGTTTTTTTTTTTTTTTTTAAACCATTAACCTGGACACACTCGCTCACACTTTATAAGCACTATCAGTAAAGAAAAAAAGAAACCAATAAAAAAAGATCGGTACACCACTGGTGTCAGCGGGGGTACCTGGACAGACCAGGCAGGTTAACCCATTTGGGACTGTTAAATCTTCAATGTGTCACTTTGGCAACTAAACCTACTGAAAATTTCCACTGGATTGGTGATAATCCTTGTGGAAATAGCAGGGGGAAGTCTTATGGATAAAAGGACCACTTAGCAAAAGGATGCTGCTTGTAAGGGACGGGAGACCGCGGGGAAACACTGCCCTGAAAATGTGAAGGCTCTTTGTAGCCTGTTGAAGATGAATATGGGGACCCCAGCTTTGGTTAAAAGGAAATGGTCTGTCCACCATTTAAGGAACAGAGGAGTACATGCAGACTGATATCAATGAGCTCCCATTACTATAGAAACCTGCCTGGATTTACTCCTGCTTACTGGGATTTCCAGGTGGGTCGCAGCCTAAATGTCACTAACTCACTCCCACCTGTTCCCTTCTGTGTTTGGCACCTCACCACCTAAGACTGGCATCCGGGAGGATATAGCACCTAGTCATGGCAGATCTCTGCAAACTGGCCCTGGGAACCACCTGCTCTTGCTCTGTGGTTCCCATCGAAGCCTGGACTTGGGGATGTGGGCAGAAAAACAGATGGAAGGGGCTGCATCGAAGAAGAGGTGTTCTTGTTGACATGTTGTGGGTTAGAAGCAGCTGTTGTCCCACACCTGCCTCCATGTAGCCATGGTGAGCTCAAAGCAAGTGACTACACTGGAACATCAGCTCTCAGGGCCTGTTGGGTCCCACTCCCGCACATTTGTGTTCCTGGTCTCATTTCAGGGGAACTTTCTGTTGTTTCCAAACCTCAGTTGCAACTCAGGCTTTTTTTAATTTTTTAACTTCTATCAGCAAGTTTTCACATCCATGTTTTATTCACATTTCACTGTTCAAATTCCAACAGATATATATGGTGGTTGCGTGGTTTTCATTTAATCTGAAGTGGATAAGGAACTAGGGTCTCCTGGGGGAAAATTCACAGAGGCTTTTAGTATAATTGTGTATTGTTTTGTTTGTCCTTTTACTTTTTTTTTTTTTTTGAGGGGGGGCAACATGGTGTATTCTGAGGTTGCTTGTGAAATGAAAGAGTTGGATCATGCATCTTTCATGGAGAGAATATCCCTTCGCTTTAACAATTGTATAAGGTTATTTATTTATTTATTGTATTTGTTTGCAATATTCTTATATTTTTGTTCAGGTTAGTATGTACAACTGTGGTTGCTGTTTGGGTTTGCTCTCCTGAGGTGTTCTGCGAAGCAGCCTTTTTTAATTCTCTAGCTATAATCTTGATCATTTCCAGTTAATTACATCCCTTGGTCACACACTCCAAAAAATGACACAATCTTCATTATTCGCAGAAAAGTTTAGGAGTGAGACTAACCGCAGATTGTGTCCTGTTAGTAAACTCCTACAGCATGTCTATATTGACTGACTGAGGAGGACTGTCTCATAAATGGCCTGCCTGCTCTCAGAGGCTCCTGTTTTTATTCACTGCACCTTTTGTACACTGGACTATTCCGTTCCTTATATCTTAGCTCCTTAAAACTTGCAGGAAGTAATAATGATCAGCTAAAGTTGTTTTTTAAAAAAGACTACTATATAAAGGGGCTGCTTACGGTGATTATAGTAAGATGTTCTTTATTTTGCTAGGGAAGCACATTGGTGAACCTGTACAGACGTTTGTGAAGAACACTGAGCTGGTTTACAGTGACAGACAGTGAGTCAGAAGAGAGGCTATGCAGGCGAGTGTGTCATTCAGACATGGGCCACATTTAATTCTTCCTCATTTAAGTTTTATTTTTGACTGGTGAGTGTGATTTTGCTGCCCGTACTCTTGGGTTCAGGCCAAGCATGTGCCCTCTGCATGCCCGTCTGGTAGGGATGCAAGGTGCTTCATTGGGCATGTGGAACCCACCAGATGGGTGCAAACGAGGGCCTTGCAGATGGGACCCAGAAGCCTGAGATTTCCTTTAGCCGGTCACATGTCACAGCTAAACCCTGAGCTGCTGATCCAACAAACACTGTTAAGTCTTTCTCAGGATTACAGTGCTTCTCTGATCAGCTCTAAGTGTCTCCCTTTAGGTTTCCTCACAGCCCATGTTATTAAGTTTGTGAGCCAGCAATTGCACAGTGACTCTGAAACAAGCTTTTTTGGTGCTTCAATTTCACTTCTTTGCTTGAAGCAGGTATTTAGTTTGCTTTACTGCTGCCTGGTCAGTAGATGGGGCTGACTGGAATAGAACACGGCATTCAGTGAGCCACAAAAAGTATTGTCACTCGTTGGGTGGCTCACGAAGGGTCAGACAACCGGCTGGAGCCAGTCTGCGGGTGACCCGAGCATCACATTCCGCTTCAGAGTGCTAGGCGAGAAAACGCATCCAGCCGGGGTTCTGAATCAGGCGGGTGCGTATGTGTGGAGAGATGCAACACGTTCTCGTCTCACTTTCACACCTGGTCAGTTGAAGTGTGAGAATGTTAGCTGCTCCACGCACCTTCTGTTGAGTCATCTTCTGAGCATCTTCTACACCCCCCCCATGCTTACATGGGCTTCAGTCCAGATTCATGGCATCAGCAGTCTACAAAGAGAACTGCTTTTGTTTGGTGATGTGTTGTCGGTCCAGTTTCATTAAATTGAACTTGAAATCTGATATCCAGCCTTTAAGAAACCAGAGAGGCAAGTCTATATTACAAATCCCACATTACAAACACCACTGATTGGCTTCTAAACCTTGCTCCACAATTGGCTTAAAAATGTCTTGTAAACATTGCCCCCCCTCAGTAGACTGAGCATGATGTTAGCAAACATTACCCCTTGACCCCAGTATCATCTAGCTGATGACAACACAGAATGGTGTTATTCTGTCCTCAAGGTTTCTTCAGGTGCTTTTTCAAGCCATGTCTTGCCAGTGTGTATGTGTCGGCACCTGGTTTTGGTCATGCGTCCTCAGTGGTACACACTCAGATGACTCCCGCAAGCCAAGCTGAAGGTTACTGTCACCTCTGTTCTTGCCGGGTTCCATAGAAAGTGGTCATGCTTGGCCTGATAGATGTGCGGCAGCGTTTTCTGCCCTTTCTCTTTCTTCGGAGTAGGATGGTGAGAGAATTGCTCTAGTCTTCCAGCAGTAATATGCCAATGGGAAAGCAGGCTGCCAGAACGGCAGTGCATTTCTGGTAGATCATCCTGGTTGTGGTTTAAGCTAGATGTGGTATTTGTTCTTTTTTTGTCACAATTGTATAAATCTCAGTGGTGCTTGAATTGAACAAAAGACTGCATGAGATTAGGATTGCAAATTATTTTCCTGGTGCAAACAGAATGTCTTACCATGTCATATGTGTATGATCAAATACCGAACATTCAGGTACTTTAAAGGGAGAGCAAGATCAAACTTACACACACACTCTGCTCTTATCAGGGATGGTCTCTGTAACCATAACCATGAAGCAAATAGCACAGCCTTTGGCTTTCTAACTGGAAAGTCGCCGCACGTTTAACGTGTGATCTTTCCTTTCTTGAACAGTTTCCTCTCAGTGGGGGTTCTGGCTTCCGTCTCGTCAGGGTGAGTAAAGTAGCTGCTCCCTGCAACATTGCGACATCAAGATTGTAGAATGAAAGTGTACATTTCCTCACTCGATGCTTAAGGTGTCGTGTAGCTTCATCCTGTGGAAAGTCCATACCGGGCGTCGGACCCCCGACGAGCTTCTTGGTGCACTTCCGAAGGACAGTTCACTGTCAGCATTGAAGGTAGTCAGGGCAGTGTCATCAGGGAAACCTTGTACAGTTTACGTACCTCTTAAGAGTCCACAAAGGCTGAAGGTCAACATACCCCTTTGCTGGCCTTCTGGATTGAAGGAGAAAACTGTTGAAATGAAGCTGAGATCAAACTGACTGTTGTAAACTTATTTTTGTCTGTAAATAATCAAAATGAAACAACGGAAGTCTTTGTAAGTTAAACTATTTTTATTGTAACAAAGGCAAATAAAGAATGGCACTGCTACCCCTTGCCTGGGCACTGATCTTGTGGAGTCAAGTAAAAATGTGGATCCCTTGACCCCTGTCCTGTACTGCCTCTAGATGATGTGCCACATTTACAGAGCTGGAGGATGCCAGTCGGAGGCCAAAAGCATTCCAGAACTCTTACTCTGCTTATATGACGTAGCCCTCCAATACTGAGATATTTACAACATGGCCACTAACAAAATCGATGAGAAATTAGTTCCCGTACTCTGCAGTAAGATTCAGACAAGAAATACCCAAATATCAAGGATTGGCAGACAAGGTAAGGCAGCTCCACACAACTCTATCAGGTAAACCCAAACATGCAAAGTGCAGTTTGATGTACAATGCAAACGGTCAAACGTGCATGGACAAACGGTGCCAATTTCAGTGAGAGATAGTTTTGAGGTATTATATGTAAGTTGGATGTTAGGGTCAGACAACTCTTTATGTAGCACCTTGTGTTATCTTCAAGAGTATTGAATGGATTTTCTGAACTCAAGTTTCTTCAAGGTAGAAGTCCTTCACATGAATACCACACAACCGTAGCGTGGTCAGTATGTACATCCAGGTTTGTGGAATTACATGTGCTCTTTTGTTTGCTTTTTTCCTTTGGTGCCCCGTCTGTCACATGAGCCCTTTATACCAGCTAATTTATCCCTGTATGTTCTCTTAGCAACAGGGTGCAGCTCACATGCAGTGCCACATAACTTGTGTGGTGGAGCAATCAGGTTTGTTTCTTCCGGTAATTCAGAGCCATATTGTGATAGAGTATCATGTCATTGCTGTTCCCAGAAGCCTCTGCGCTCCACCTTATTGTCTGTCCTCCAGTTGGGGTCCCTGATTGGAGCCACTGGCTTCCGGTTATATGAATATATTTGATTTTTCTGGGTCTGTGACTTGACCGAGTTGTTGCACTGTCGTACACACATAGCAGAGTATGGCAGCCCTTCTGTTAGCCTGACTGTTGCTATGAGACAAGCAGATGTGTTCATATATGTCCACATAGCAGAAAACTACTCGTTGATGACCACTGAGGAACCTCTACATTGGGTTGTCAGCTATGTTTAAAAGTATTACTCTTTCCCAATTACAGGCAGTTGTCATACAAGCATCCACCAAGTATATGCTGACCTTACAGTTGTGCAACCAAAGCAGGGATGGTCAATGTAACAGCAAAAAAAAAAAGACATTGTTCCCTGCCTTGTATTCCCATTGCCCTTGAACATTCCATTTCTATTTTAAACTGTAAATCCCAGTTAAAATCAGTGTGTTTCCACAAAGTCCTAGACAGATTTTTGGCTTACAGTGTAAAGATACCGTGAAGGTAAACGAGAGTACATTTTTCATCAGAAGCCAGGCTTCTGCCTTTTGGAATTGTAACAAAAATTCCAGAGTGATAAAACACTATATTTAACCTGAAGCTTTCTGCATAATGAATGAAAATAGGTCATCAGCAATGACAAAGAATTAACCAACACTTTCAGGAGCAGGTGTGCTGCTACCATCCAGCTTTAAGGGGAGAACATACGGAATAAATGGCACTTTAAAGCAACTGATGGGGTATTTTGCACATTTTACAATCTTTTTGGTGATTTAGCTGGTCCAATGTGTGAAAAGCTCCTTGTGTGAGGAATTAAAATAAACACTGTTGTTAATGAAAATGAAACCTTCCTGTGTGAGGGAAACGTAAATCCGACATTGCTGCTCTAATTCGTTATATGATCTCTGTGGATCTGATCAGACATCAACACAGGTTGCGGTGCATGGCATGCCGGAAAATCCATGCAGCTCCACTAGCTCATCAAAGATGTCTGCTGCATGCCTGGGTCTCCCAGATAGCCTTTAATTAGAGCACTGTTTTTAGTCACTTCCTGGGTAATTAGCAAGCAGTGCACACACAGCGATCAGGAAAGAGCCTGCCGGGGAAATCAGAGCTTGTCTTTGGTCTCCTGTTCCTCCCACACCTTCCTACCAATTTTGATTGAGCAGCTGACAGGAGGATGGCATTTTTAAGAATGATGTCAGAAGCTGTCAGTCCTATGTTCTGTGCAAAAAGAAAGCACTAACTTGAAAGAAGATCAGGTGGACTGGCCCCCAAGAAGCACCAGTTATGCTCAACATCATGACAGCCCCTGAGCAGTGAGAGAGAACACCGCCCTGGCCTCTTGACTTGCACAGGTTCAGATGCAGGTGCAGGAGTCACCTATGGTGATATACGGCCATGTGTCGAGATAAAGGATGGATTGTCAGATGCAATGTGAAAAGAGGAAATGCAGAGATGGAAAATGGCAGCACAGAAGGTTCAGAACAAACCGAGATAGGAGTTGTATTTGAGCCCATATGAGGTTTCTCACGATTTGAAATAACAGTTTATCGTTATATAACCTGGGATGTCCTCACTCCCTCCCCTACAGGTCACCCCACGTGTCTGCAGTTCACTGACAACATGATTCAGGCTGTGTGCACCTACCAGTGGCAGTGTATTGAATGCAAGACCTGCAGCCGGTGCGGCACCTCTGAGAATGATGTAAGACCCCCACCCCCCACCTCCCACCTTCCATAGCAACAGAGTGACAGCTGCGTACTCTGGCCAATCGGGGCAAGGGCCACCCTAAATATGGGGCTTGTGAGGCAAACCTGCTTTCTCTCTCTATCCTTAGGACCAGCTCCTGTTCTGTGATGACTGTGACCGGGGCTACCACATGTACTGTCTAAAACCTCCCATGAGTCAGCCCCCTGAAGGTGAGGCTCAGCCGTGTCCTGTTGGACCTTGAGGTCTTAGAACTCTATGCTCTATGCCCATCGTACACATAGCCTAGCAATGATCACTCTTGAGAAAGTGAATGGCCTGCCATCATAGGATCATTCCAGACATGTCTATAGGATGGTAATATGTCTATAGGATGGTAATATGGTTCCTTCTGACCTTTCCTCTATAGGGAGCTGGAGCTGCTATCTGTGTCTGGCCCTCCTGAAAGACAAGGCCTCCGTCTTCTCTGAGCAATAATGGCAGACAAGGCAGCTGGGGAAATAGACACCAATCATGGCCACATTCCTTTTTAAACACTCCGGCACTTCTAGTATGGCCACATCCCCATCCCCATACAAACACATGCACTCACACACAATCATACGAGACCCTGTGTGGTCACTTTGCTAGTAATCTCTTGTCATTCTGACCATACAACTGCTAGCTACATCTCTGCAAAAATGCCCAAGCTGCTTGACGCTGTACCAGTCACCTCCTCACCTAGCTGAGTATACTAAACACAATAGTGTGGAAAACATGCAGTCATTCATTTTGAACGAAAATGTCTTTTCACCCCTACTCTACCTCTCACCAATCAGAAGCTCAACGCCAGATTTTGAAATGTTTATCAAACGAGGACTGTGGTCCGTTTAAGGTAAATCTTCACCATATGCATACCGCTTGTCCGGGGTTCGGGTCGCTGGGGTAGCAGCTTCAGGAGAGGTATCCAGACCTCCCTCTCCCCAGCTAACTCTACCAGCTCTTCGGGGGGGACACCAAGGTGTTCCCTGGCCAGCCGAAAGTTATCATCCCTCCAGCGAGTCCTGGGTCTGCTCTGGGACCTCCTCCCTGTAGGACATGCACGGAAAACCTCTCCGGGTAGCTGCCCAGGAGGCATCCACACAAGGTGTCCAAACTGGCTCCTTACGATGTGAAGGAGCAGCGGTTCTACTCTGAGGCCCTCCTGGATATCCGAACTTCTCACCTTATCCCTAAGGGAGAGCCCAGACACCCTGCAGAGAAACCTCATTTTGAGCCCCTGTATTTGCGATCTCATTCTTTCGATCATTAGGGTTAGCTCATGAGCAGCTCATGACCATTGGTGAGGGTAGGGACGAAGATGGACCACACAAAACAAAAAATACAATCTCTGTATGCAATGAGATTAGATATAAACTGTGACGCCAGACTTGTTGGATTCTGGGACAGTATACAGAGCACTGACAAACACAGGGGTGACTGACAAACCTGCCTCACATCCTCCGGGAAACTCCAAGTGAAGGTTATTGTTGTGTAAGGCTGAAGTTCTGCACTACTGGCAACTCTGATTGGTGACATATGGATTAGACTGTTTTATTTGTAACAATTTTTATGTCTTGCATTACCTTCCCAAATTAGAAGTGCCTAGCAGCAAGATTGGGTAGGACTGCTTGTGTCCATAATCCATGGCTTTATTTGCAAGTTTGGCATCAATTTTAAATATAACAGGTAGGAGTACAGCTTCATCTGCATAAATGTCTCAATTTTTCCATTAAAAAGTCATATTTAATGCAGTTACACCTTTAGAATGGGTTAGTGTCTGATTATAATTGAGGTGGCTGAATACTTCAAACGGCATCCAGTCAAAACAATCGAACATACCGGCGAGAACAGTCTCTTGTGTACTTAAGATGGTGTTGCCAACTTGCTTGTTATGTGTCACACGACAACCCTAGAGGGCAAAAC
This sequence comes from Mormyrus hasselquistii, assembly GCA_026779605.1. Lineage (NCBI taxonomy): Eukaryota > Metazoa > Chordata > Actinopteri > Osteoglossiformes > Mormyridae > Mormyrus > Mormyrus hasselquistii. The sequence continues at coordinate 793,458 of JAODKE010000028.1, read as the reverse complement.
ATTGCACGGTTACGACCTCTACTGTTAACACAAATACACATATTAATTTACATTATTTAAAGTGTGGTGTGGTGCAAAGCATGCCAGTAACTGAAAAATGTGTCCTGCTGGCCAACGCTGCAGCATCACATTTGAGTCAGGCAATCATGGACGGTAGGTGGGACCAGAACAAAGGAAAAGATGAACCACTGGGAACACCACAGGCCATGCGGCGAAAGGGTTATGACTGCAGTTGTCGATTTCCTCTGAAGTATACAGCCAGCTTTAGATGCAGCTGGTGTTGACTGGTAGCGAACGTATAAACTGTGTGTATCCTGAATTGTCCTGTCTGACTTTCCAATGCCATATTCATTGCCGGGATTCACTACGTCTGTCCAGCTTATTGCCGGGCATCCACTTCATCTTTTACTTCTGACTTTTCAAGCGTTACAGTCTTCTTATAGTATGCCGAATATAAGAGCAGCAATCCAGTCATTTGTGCTTCAAGGATAATTTCACTTTTGATTTTATCAAGAATCCACTTGTATATCTCCAGTCCATAGTCTTCTTCCAATCCCATATCTCTCATTCTGTTAGCATTAAAATTTGTATAGTTCTTTTGCCAATTTGGGAAGAATCAGCTTCTGTGTTCCATCTGGAATGTGGCTTTTTCTGCAGTGTAGATTTTCATAAGTGTAATTAAATGCTCTCCCGATTACCTTGCAGGCCATCCAATTGTATCCAGATCTGTGTGGCATCATTTTGTCAATGCTGATTGATTTGTCTTCCATTGCTTATAATATTTCTAGTTAATGCCATCTATCCCTGCGGTCTTCCTATTCAGCAATGCTGAACTGACCACTTCCTTACAGAAGGCTCTTTCATGTATCTGACCTCATTCAATATACCTTGTTTGGGGATGTGTTTATTGTAGAGGCCTTCTGTGTATTCATACCATCTCTATTTAGTTATTATTTTAATTAATTATTTGCTTGTTTTTCCATGTTTACTTCTGACTTCAATGACTTTGGATGTCGTTGTCTGTGATACTGTAAGCCATTAGCTTCTTTCACTGATAGTTTTTCTTAATAGCACATTAGTGGTATGTAAGAAGATACCACTAAGGAGATCAGTTACCTTTATTATGTTGTGCTAAGTAACACTAACCTAATGCTATCACTCTCAAAGCAGTAGTTAACTGTTTTAATGAATATGTGGGCCCCACTCCAGCTAGATATAAATGGACGTCTCAAGCATATAGAATGAGCTTCACATTTGTGCGATGTCCTCTGAGGCTTTATGTCACGTACTGGCCACACTGAATCACACGGGCCGCTCTGCTCAGCTGTTCTCCAGTCATGTCAGCTCAGGTCAAAAAGTTGGACTCTGGCCTGGACTGTGTTGGTGATAGCTGAAATGCTCCACGTATAACTTACTGTAAACCCCCCTAGCCCTCAGCATGGCAGAGAACCGAAAACCAAGAGACAGAACCAACGTGGATTCCAAAGACAACATAAAATAGACTGGGACTTGTACACAGTTTTTTTTTCTTGCTCTGAAGCAGTGATTAGTTTTTCCAGAAGAGACACCTCCCCCCCCCCCCCCCCCCCCCCCCCCCCCCCCCCACCACCACCCTCCCGGGAAATGGAGGTGGGTTTTGGTTTTGTAATTTTTTTCTTATAATTAATAATAAAAAAAGATGATCTTTGAT
>JAODKE010000028.1:762321-778886 GCA_026779605.1 Mormyrus hasselquistii | reverse complement strand
ACACCACCCACCTTGGTGTCATCTGCAAATTTCACTAGTTTACTGTATATATTGGTGTCTATATCATTTATGTAAATCATTTATTGTTATTAATAATGCATGTCTCCACTTCCGCTTACTCCTGCCCATTTCATTAATGCACGCTTGTGATTTAATTGATTAGGATTCACTGAGCAAGTACTGTGCATGTTAGTGTTTATTGTGTCCCACCAGGCTTTCTGTGACAAAGACGCCTCTGCATGAGAAGGACAGTGACTGGCTGGGAACGTTTGAGGCTCCAGACCGGCTCTTTACGTGTCATACAAGCAGAACAGAATGAGAGCCACACACTGAGTGGGGGGGGGGGGTCAGGCCAAGATGCCAGCAAGTCCATGTGCGGAAGGACTTCGAGGGCAGTCACGATCTCCCAGCAGGTCTGGAGAGGGGAGGGGTCACAGCCTGTCTGTGTTTGGCATCAGGCAACTTGTAAAGCATCACCGCACACTGGCTCCCAACCTGATGCAGCCTGACTGCCTTCAGCCATGCCAGGACTGCTCCCGACGCACAGAAATAAGCGATATGCATCGAGTCTTTGTTTCTGTAGCTGAATGTGAGCACAGCCAGGTTCGCTGATCAAAAGAAACAAGCATCCAGCATGAATGTTTTTATAGTACAATCGCACCTGTCGGCAACTTTGGACATTTTCATACAGTGTCTGTCCAGCTGGGTGTTGAGGAATGATATCTGGAGGGGATTAAAAAAAAAGTATTAAAAAAACCTGGGAACAGAGAAACGGCTTATTGGTTGAAAATGAAAATGTGACCAGGAGCGTGTGAGCTCTGGTACCTCCTTCTGCACATCTTCTTTGGTTGCCTTCCTGATGGGCTGGGACGGCATGTGGACTGGGCTGTGAGTCGGCGTGTCGTCCGTCACCCCGTACACTGACTGCCAACACCATGTGGGACAAATCTGTTAGATACCCAGGTCTCACCTTTCTGCTTTGACCACACCTCCCAGACCTTACCTTCTTCACCTTCTGCGGGTTCTTCTCACGCCGGCACTTGCGGATGTCCATCTCAGTGGTATTTACGCAGCCTGGCTGTGAGGTAGTCATGTGATCAGGCCTCATTAATGTTAACATTCCCAACAGCACAGGTGTCCTCTTGGATCTTAGTTCCAAACCCTAAGGACACTGCCTACCCCGGGGTCCACGTCCCACTCACCACTGGCCGATGCACGTCCCAGAATGCCCTCTCCTGACTGTCGAGGATCTTTCTCTCTGTTTTGTCCTTCTTCCTGTCAATCCTGAGCAAACCAATAAGCTCAGCTCACAACTTCGCAGAAGCATCCTGGTCCCTCCCTCACAGAACTCCTCATTCTTACATAAATGACACACTCAAATGATTTTTTTTCATGCCGCTACTTGCTCATTTAATGGTTTGTTGTGCTAATCTCTTTGCTAATCTCTCGCTATTAACTAATCATTCCCACGAAACTGCACAGGAGATGATCTGTGGATTTTGTGGTGCTCTTACATTGACCTGCCACTAGATGGAGCTGTGTAATGGGAGCTAGTTTTTTGTCAGGTGTCTGCAGTGGAAAAAAATTGAGATGAGCGACGAGCGAGAGCCGGACAGCAGTAAGAATTTTATCTTTAAGCGATTCAGATTTTCAAAGAGACAAGTAACAGCATTGTACTGTTTTATGAAGTGACAGTAACTCTAATTTTGAGCTCAGAATGGGCCCCCCAGCAGACTCTCTGACAATACTCCCAGCTGTCCCACACCCCCGGACACTTACTTGACCTGGGCTTCTGCCTGCATGAAGATGAACTCCCATTTCCTCGCGAAGGCCCTCTGCAATCGAGCCAAGTTCTCCTGCAGGATGAGGCAAAATTTGCACGCTGAGCTCAGACACAGCTGACGCGAGGACAGCACAAGGACCCAAATGCTGTGGGTCCCACCTCAGGGGGCGGAGGGGGCCCAGTGCCCACCAGCAGGGGGTCAGTTCGACATGTATGCTCTATGGTCAAGCCTACTGTGAAAATAGGCCGCAGGGCATGGGGACAGCAGGGGCCGAAAACCGGCCTGGTTTCTAAGCGTCTATAAGCGTCTAATAAATAATGGATGTGTCAGTCTTTCAGCCCTTACCATGGAAGCTCCATCCTCTGTAGGCAGCTTGCGCTGCGCTGCAGAGAGGCTTTCACTGGGCCTCCACCAAGGAGAACCGGATTAAAACTGAGCATCCTGAGGAGAGTTCAATGAAAGAGGTGTGACCCCCACCCTCCCCCCATTCCCGCTACGCCCCTGGGCCAGAGGAAGGCTCACCGCCTCATAGTCGGCCAGCTCCAGCCGGGCTTTGTTCTGCATGGTCCTCTTGCAGAGGTAAATTGCTGGTGGGGGAGAAAACAGGAGATTGACTGAGGAAAGGCCAACCCCCCCGGATGATACATGCATTTCCTGATAGGGGTTGGGGGGAACCACACACCACTATGAGGCAAAGGACAGCAGAGGGATAGAACGCTGTTCTTACCATAATCTGTGTTCTCCGGCTCCCAGCAGTTGGAGGGCCAGAAATACGGGGCCTGGAGAGCATGAAGGGTTTTTTTTTTTGAAAACTGTCATACATGGTGCCTAGAGCTTCTCCCCCATAACACAGGAGGGGACTGATGACAGCAGAGTGACAGGAGGCACCAGAGTGGACCTGCAGCCCATCCCCTACTGTCAGCAAGGTACCGCTGCATGCAGCTGGGTGCTCGAACCTCAACTGTATCACCAGTAATGCTATGTGATGCCACCAACTGCCACTGCCGTTCACCAGCCTCCGTGGCGCCACCCAGTGGGATGTGATAGCGGCTGAGAATGACAGCCACCAGTAATTATCATTCAGCCCAGCCACGTCCGTAAAAAAATTCAAAGTCCGGCAACGTAAATCTCCTCTCATCACTGCCTGGGAGGGTAATCTCTCAACACCAATTACTGGTAAGAGTGACCTTGCCAATGCCCCTCCCCCCATTGGTACATGGTGCCCCAGTCAATTACATAAAATGTCATGGTGGCCTGCTATAGGAAGAGACATACTCGCTGCTTTTTATGCCTTTTGATTGGCCAGGCAAGGTTCACAGAGACACAGACCCTCCCCCACACCCCATCAGGGCATTACACTCACGCTACACGCCTTTGTTCTTAAATTACAGAAACTCAATGAAAAGCGGATGTAGCCCGACTCTTTCACCACTGAGTATTGATTTGATGAGATCAAGGCATCTGTGGCGGAGGAATGTCAAAGCAGAGTGGGATAGTGGTGCTCAGCCGCCTGTCCCGCTCGCTCCGACTATTCCCTGTTTTTATATTTAACTGTCACTGGACACAGTGTTTTTTCTCCACTAATGATAAGGTTGATTGATCAACCAAGACCTATAACAATGGCGCTGGGCTTTGCACTTCATCAGCACTGAGCAATAACCCTTTACGTTCTCGTGCATAGGGCTACACAGACACCTATCCCGGCGTTGCCACCAAACTCTACAATGACTTGACTTAGCATGTTAATTGTGAGGATTGATCAACGACCTGTGGCTCCATTACAGCTCTGAAGGATCCCACTAATGTTGCTTGGGGGCATTAAAAGCGGAGCACTATCTTATTTCACACTCCATGCTAAGCGCAATGGGATGCATTCAGTGAATGCCGGCCTTCCTACAACGCAATTTATTTTTAACCAAGCCGTTTCTGTGATTTTTTCCCTGACAGCTGGGGTGTGGGATGCACCCATATGTTTAGGTGAGCATATGCGTTTCCCCCGTCATGATGACCGCTGACGTCCGCCTGTTGCGCATTGGAAATGGAGGCAAACAATTTTTAGCCCCATTGCATTTCTGGGTGTTGCCCACACGTTTTCCCTGTCCCTCTGAGAGCGGTGATCAAATCACTCAAGGAAGATATTTTAGCATGAATGAAATTAGCAATTCAATTGTAACATGCAGGGTTTCATCATCCAGCTGGTGCTAGTGTTGAGAGTGACTGATATGAACGTTCATTTATCATACCCATGCTAACGCTAAGATAACCTAATGCTAAGGTTAGCTAACACTGATGCCCTCCCAGATACTAATTCATGACAGCCACAGACCAAACAAGAGAGTAGGAGGATACAGGCTACTCGTTGTCACGGGAGATAACTGCAGTACCCATCGCCCATCTCCCACTCGCTGCCTGACAAGTGGCTTTGCTAACCTGGAAGCGGTAGAATGTCCCATCATCCTTCAGCGTGAGCACATGGTCGGAGATGGGAAAGATGTAGCCCTGGGCGGCTATGAGGCTCCCGAGGTGAATCGCTTCAGCTGTAGAGGAAAGTGGCACCTTATCAAACATAGGCAAAATGCCGACACGGGTCTGTGTACTGCAAGTCGGCTGAATGACGCAACCTAAAGGTACCGGCTACCTCAAGCAGCACAGTCCTTCCAGTCTGTGGTTTTTGAACCCTCATACCTGGATCATCAATGGAGAGATTCTTCAATAACCACTGGACGATCTCTGTACCTGTCATTAATGAGAGAAAGGAATGGCGACCGTAGAGAAAGTGTCAGGGATGTAAGCTAATCACTGAGGTAACCAAAGCACTCCAGCTTGCGACAAGCTACCCCTGGTAAAGTCATTACCCTGCATGTACTGGGGCAAGAGAGCTCATATTTTTACAATCCAGAACTTGCCTGCATTTTTCCACGTTACATCTAATCTGAACACAATTAATTAATTAAAGTCTTGTTGATACACACAGTGGTTAAATCAACATTTGTGTTCGTTTTTTGTTTTTTTTTTAAATATATGTCTGTTTGTTTGAGAAAATTAAGTAATGGCTGATTTTAATTGGCTCTAAATGTTGCACGCTGCTGTCTTCATTACCGGTTGTGCCCTTGTGTTCCTCACCAACGAGCTCACAACCTCAAAAACAGAACGGGCACTAAATTTTAGAGAGGAAGGGATGGTGATGGAGGAATGGAAAGGAATGATGGCATTAGGGTGCTAAAAAGGAGAGCGGAAAAGCTGCTCTCTCTGCAGTAATGGCGCTCTCTGACACTAACATTCACTCCATAATCCCTCAACAAACAAGGTTCTTGCTTAGACATAATCACTGAGGTGTATCCCAATGAGCCATTTCACTACGGCCGCATCGATTGCCCCCCTCCCCCTTCGTGCGGCACTCATTTCAGAAAAGGACTCTGAAAAAGGGCCATCTTCTCACTTGGTGTACCTTCTGCTAGCGCAGAGCCAATTACATCGTTTGACCCAGTTTTAATGTCAGACGGCCGGCCCTCTGTGTTATTATGCTATTGGAAGCAGCAGGAATAAGACTCATGCCGCTTGGTGTGATGTTTAAAAAGCTGTGATTAAAACCACACCATCTTTTCGCCTTTTTTTTTTATAAATCCTGCCTCAGGCACTCCCTAGTGTGAACATATTCTGTTTGCAATACAGGCAGGGTGATTCATTTGTACTGGACATATGAGCTATAAAAATGCATTTGTATTAATGCCGTGTTTTGCTTTTTTTGTTGTGATTATGGAAAGTGATGCCCCCCCTGGGTGGATAGGGGAGCTGCATCTCAGGTCTGTGGGTCAGGATGGCTGTAGGTGGAGCTCACCTGTGACTATGCTGGGGATCTTTGACAGGAAGCTCTTGACCGTGCGGATGGGCACACCCATTTCCTCGTCTTGGAGACGTTTTACCACGTCTTCGATCTGTGGGGTGGGGGAGATTAGGGTCATTCCCATTGCAATCGGGGACCCACAGAGGATGCAAAAGAGAAAGCTGCCCAGTTCTGGCTAGTTCTCGGTACGCTGCTCATCAGGCACAGTGCTGCTGGTTGCCAAGGCTGCCACACGCGTGTGGGAAGCGAGATTTCTGTCATTTCAGACACAGTTTACATGTAAACACAAACACTGAGTCCAACAATATCAGGGGCGCGACTGAACCACAAATCCTCCCGCACAAGTTTGTAGATGCAGCATTAACATCAAGAACACAGTTCTGCTTATATAACACCACCCCTCCTCAAATCTATACTATGATCTCCACATCATCACATTGTTCATATCTTCTCAAAAGTATTAAAATGAAAGATGAATATCTAGCATCTGTTTACCTTCAGGCTAAAGGAATAGAGATGCGTAAGTTAACATTAGAAAGCCAGCTGGTTATCACTGAAGAAGCAACACCCGACCCCCCCTGTACTGCTGAATGCAGATCGCAGCATGTCACTGGAGAGAGAGTGCAAAGGTCGAAGGCTTTCCCTGCACTGGGACTTGCCCACATTCACCACCAAACCACATCGGCACTCAGTGGTTGCTGAGGTGACGGGGAGAGAGCGAGGCTATCAGAAGGACTCGACCACAGTGGGGGATGTGGCCTCAAATTAGGAACGCCACTGAACATGGGGGGTAGAGGAGGAGAGGAGGGACACGTGCAGTATGATTAATCGCCCCTCCTCCCAAAACCAAGCCTGCATTCTCCAGTGGAGCTGGATGTGTTAAGTGGCTGGTGCCCCCTATCCCCCAGGAGACGTGAACCTGCCTCTCTTTGTGGATAAAACCCTGCCTGCTCGCCCCGACAACCCCGGGGGGGGGTTGACGCCATCGCACAGCACGGGTTTAAACCCGAAATCAATGCAGATGAAAAGCTAACATGATCCAGATAATGTGGGTGGTGGAATTCCAACTAGGATATGTGCTGTACGCAGGAAAATTCAGAGATTGGCTGAATTTGTTACGAGGGCTGCTGCGGGGGTGGGCGGGGGACGCTTCTCAACAATGCTGTTTGCTCCTTAGAAACATCATACTGCACAATTAAATGCTACACAAGGGGCGGGCCCTTTCCAAACAGCATGGTCATTGCCTGAGCTGGGCTGCCCTTTGCCCATGTGTTCATAACAAATACATCAATTAAATCACCTGAATTATAAACCTGCGGACTGACGTTATTGCATTTTTTTTCCCCATTGATGTAAATGAACTGCACGGCTTAAGTGTTTTGATGAGCGGGCGGCCTGCTCATTAATCTCATCCGTCACACTGTAATAGATTTTCAGACATTTTGATGGCAACACACACACACACATGCATGCACCATGTGTACTCACACCGGCTGCACTTGCTGGTACTAGCAGGTAAAAATTGAAAAATTGGCCCATTTTAAGCTTAATAAGTCATAATGATTTGTTTTGATAGCAGGTAAAGGCAGAATAATTTTAGGTGTTTAATTGTTTTGGAGATGGTTATTGGTCTTTCCCTGACCTCATTTTCACTTTTGTGCAGTTAAATGTGGGGCTTTGTTACAAAGCTGTATTTTGGTACCTAGTTTAGTGGGTTTTCTGTTGGCTTGTATGAGAAAATTGAGGATGAAATTGACCAATATTTTTGTCGACCTGCTGAAAAATTGTTACATTTCAATGATTAATTTGCAGTTTTTGAAAGAAATAACAACAAGGCACAGGTTGGCAAAAGAGTAAAAAATGTCCTTTTTCTTAGAAAAAATATTTAAATGTGACATTTCTGGACAAAGTGATAAGTTTTTATGCTTTCCTCCAGTCAGTGCTGGTATCAACTCTGAGCTGGTCTTGCCTGCAACATCTTATTGGGATAATGCACTCTTTACACCATCGAAGAGGTATCCCAACACACCGTCACAAGTAAAGGGGCAGCCTAACACGCAAACCCACAGCCACAGCAAGACAGCACAGAACAGCCACCATAACAATATCCATGCGGCAGAATTAATCCCACAATGCTTCAGCGGAGCCTCCCTAGTGGGTGTGTTTAAATTGACCTCTATGGAGGGAGGGAGAGGGGGTGATGTGTTTTTTTTCACGGCTGTTAAATGAAAGCTTAAGATACCAATAAAGGTCCTGCTGCGCAGAACATTTCAAGGGAGAATGGAGCTGTAGAGTATAATGGATATCTAACCCTGTCCCGACCTGGGGAAAGACTATTGTGCAGTTAGAGAGTAACACAGCAGTCCAAACCAGTCAGCCATACCCAATATTGGTAGATCTAACTTGTTTAAGTTATTATTCCTTGTCAGTTACCATGACCAGTTTTAAAGTAACATTAGTTATGATGTTGAACTTTAAATGTAGGTGGTTTTGGTCAGTCAGACATTTTCCTTGGTTAAAACAGCTTCCAATCTGCATTTACCCGTGTTATTATTTACAGGCCTGCCTGTGAAACTGTAAGATGTTTCATCCACGAGCAGCCGCTGCATGATAGAGGCAGAGAGAGAGGAGGGCCGGCCGCAAAATCCCATCAGCGAATTTGGTGGGAAGACGGTAGCGGGTCCAAAGCGGACCAGGAGCAAGGAGCACTGGGACTCAAGACTTCAAGACGTTTTTATTGTCATTGTACAGTTGCCTGGACAACAAAATTAGCTGGCAAGACCACAAAGATGCAAGAAAGTGACAGTGTCGGTACAAGATATAAGAACTATATAAAAACAATATAAAATAGTATAAATACACACATACAGGCATCCCTAATACAGCCTAGGTGTACAGAAACGCACCCAGGTATAACAAAGACCTCGTCATTCCCGAGACACACAAGGGTGACACCGTGTTGAATGGCCCTCGGGAAGACCGCTGTCACAACTCGCCTGCCCAGCAGACAAAAGCCTGCCTAACGTCAGGGTCTCCGTGGCGTAGACTAAACCTCTGGGCTACAGTTGCACAGGAAAGCACCCTCCACCACAACAATGGTACAAAAGTGATGAAAAACCTGACATTTTAAAAATTAATATCTAACACTCCCCAGTCCCTGAATCGCTGTAGTCTGAAGGTCACCTTGCGGAGGTGAGAGCCCTGCTCCCGCTTTCTGTGCAATAAGCTTTCTGTGTGCTTGTCATTCCTACCTAAATAATTGAACATGACCATTTTCCTCATATGACAATAGAAGTAGAAAGGAGCTTGGGGTTGATGGTGCTGGTGCATTGTGGGAATTGTGTGTGAGTGTGTCTTTCCTCTTTTCTTACACTGAGATGATGGATTACCCCTGATCCTGAAGCATTCTGAACCTGGCTTGCCACTGCATTTGATACTATAATCCAACTTTCTGCTGCACTCAAATCAGTCTGACACACCTGCCATCTACTTTATTCATCAGACTGAGCATAAACAAATGGACGTTTGGATCTTTTACTTAGGGGCTGAAAAAGAGAATTCCATCTTTCTATCATAAGCTGTTCAATATCCTGTCTGACTTAGAGGGAGACTGGGCAGATTTGTAAGGTATTAAATATAAATAGTATTACATGTAAAAGAAATTCTCCAGTCAGTCGTGTTTCTCAGTGCTGGTAAAGATCAGAGCTGGTAAAAAAAAAAGCTAAGAAAATGGGGCGGTGGAGAGAGACAGAGCTCTTTAGGGGGATTGACACGGGCTCTAACACGCCCTCTGAATGGCACAGCCCCTATGGCCGACGTTTTAGGTTATAGTGAAAAGCGTTTCTACAGTCACACCCACCACAGGCCTCAGATTCCTCCACTTATGTGTGCTTAATGCGTCCTGATTCCACTCTCGGTAAGCGCTGCTTTGATGGACCCTGATTAACGGGCATGCTGAAGAACAGTGCTCGCCACGACGGGAAGACGCCATGCTACGTTTCCAAGGCAACAGAGACAGCGAGGTCTGGGGAAAGGCTCACACCAAAGCCCTCTGCCAATCATGCACTTCAGCTCTGATTACGGTATGGGGGTGAGGAATCAAGAGGAACACTCCCAGCCCCACGTGGGGTGGGTTGTCCTGAAGAGTGATGCCCTGGGGGAGGGGAGGTTTCACTCCCGCCTGCTATAGGAGCTGATGGGTCCCCTCCATGTCTCCAGGCCACACTCATGCCCGAGTTGCCTCCACGTCTACAAGCAGACACACCCCTTCATAACAATTTCAAAAATAGCCCATTATCTCCGGGGAGGTTCTCAGTGGCACGGCCAAGGTGGGGGCCGAGTGTGTTTCCAGCACGCCATAAGTGGTTTCAAGAGGGCAGCATTCCTGCCCGCAGCTGATAAACCCCCCCTCCCCAGCATGCCTCTGTATGCAGTAATCACGCTGAGAGGTGCTGCACTTGGACAGGCTTTGTCAGGCCCTGTTGGACCCTAGTTTGGCGAGTGCTTGGGCACACTGGTGCCGTATGACGACCAGCACCCCCTGGCACCATGGCAACACCAACTGCACCATTCCTGGTCCACCCCTAACAGCGCACCACCAGGGCTGGGATGACACTCCCTAATAAAGCCCGACTCTGGTGCCAAACTGACCTGGCCACCTTCTGATTACAGAATCTCTGGTACAGGACTTTTCACTGAGTGTATGAAGGGGTAGGACTGACTCCAGCTGCAAACTGATTGGCCCCAAAAGTGCACCTTCCCCTGTCATTCACCGGCTCAAATCATATCATTGGTTAATGGTATAATTCAAGAATCCCCCCTGGAACTTCTAGGGTGGCTGTGACAGTGCCTGAATGAATTATTCAGGTTCCTTTCCTCCAACAGTTGTACCACAAATCCAAGCTGTTGCTCTGTAAAAGAACCAGGGTCTCAATCACCTTTGCCTGGTTAAACAAAAGGAAAATCCGTTGCTTGTGTAGGGATGACACGCTCCTGCAGGAGCCGTGCTTAGTAATACTTGCTGCGGGACTGCGAAGTAGGGCAGGCCAGAAGGAGGCCCCCGCAAATGTGGGGAAGCCTCTGCCCCAGGGACTGGCTGTTGAAGCTGTGCACGACACAATTAAAAAAACCAAGACCTGTATTTGGTCAGAAATTAAGGCAGGATGATCACCGCTACTGGAGAACTGTGCTCAAAGCAGGGCAATCCCAGAACAATTCTCCACACATTCAACAGGGCGGCGCTGTTTCACTACCATTTCAGTAGGCATCGGCGAATATGACACGAGGTGGGAAAGAGGGTGAGTTCAGCTGGAATTGTAGTACTAGATTCCTTGCTGACAGGGAGTGTTTCAGGACGGAAGCAGAGAGAAACCGTACGCAAATCCCCAGCACTAAGCTGCAACATGTTTTAAACATTTCATTTACACAGTTACACCCCCTGAGGGTTGCTAACATGCAACAGTGGAACCGCGCTTTACATCAATCATCAAATTCCCACAATGCTACCATCTTAAAGGCCACCGCTTCCCCAGGGCTGAGAAGGGCGAGTTACTCTGGGATATGCGCACCTCTCTCTCCTCGCTTAAAGCACCGATTGTTTAAAACCGAGACAGGCTTACAGAAGTCTGTAGCATTTATTCAAATTAAAAATATCACAGTAGGGGGCGTAGTAGTGAAGGATACATCTAGTAATGTAGTAAAAAGAGGCCTCTGTCACGGACCTGAAATGCATGTGCTGAGCTCAGATCCTAATCAAAATAGCTTCAGGACATATCACTCTGCCCAACTCGATAAATATGTAAAATTGCCTATGATTTAAGGCCCTCTGGATAGAAACACAGGCGGAGAAAATAAATGAAAATAAAAGAGTTATCTGTGAAAACACTATGCCGGAATGACTTTAGTGCTGCTCACACTATATATTAAAAAGGGGTCTCACTCACTTTTACATTTATACGCTTTTTAATGCAGCTAATACTCAAATGTAGGAAATTCTGTCTGGGAAATTTATGCTTTTTATCACTGCAATGATATTTTCTCTTCCTGTCATTACTTGCATTATCTTTGGGTCTGTATTCCAAACCCATGGAACCTGAAATGCTAACAATTTGCTTCAAGAAATGCTGAAATAGGTGATACAGACTCTGCCCTTCGCTCAGACTGAATGTGAATGGACTTTATGAAGCCTAACAGTGTCTTATATCATATCAAACTTGGGAAAGATTTGCCTAGCAGACCTGATCCCCCCCCCCCTCGCCCCAACAGCTACAGGTGCAAGATAAAAGGGGGCTGAGTGACATGGCCCAAGGGGGGGCAGTGGAGGATGACGGAATAGAAGGTCTCTTCTTCAGAGCATAGATTTAATCAAAGTTCACCTTTCTATTACAAACGTGGGTGGCAGATCTCCAAAATCCACCTTCAAGGCCCAGTAGAGATCTGGCCAGGGAGAAATTTGGGGTGGGTGACGGGAGGGGGCCGCTCCTTGCAAAACATTTCATTACACTCTAAGATTCTCTGGGTGCTACTAAACCTGATTTGTGGGTACCATGTATTTTCTACCCAGAGCGTTTAAGATGCTTTGGTGCCCATGAAACACAATCTGCTAAATCTAAAATGCTGTCCTATTATACCTTCTGAAATACGCTTCCTATTAAAAAAATTCACTTTTATTGACCTTAAAGAGCAGAGAATTGAAAATGAACAAGGCGACACATAGACTGACCCATTTCCACTCCAAGAGGAGTGATTTTTGACTCGACCTGGAGAGGTACACGCACATTCATTACAGGGTATGTAAATCCACACTGACTCGCGCACACACACACACACACACTCTCTGACCTATACTCATATCTTTGTGGGGACTGTCCATTCATTTCTATGGGAAGAACCCTAATCCCAACAATGATGACCTTAACCCCAACCCACCTTAACCATATGCAATCCAACAAAATATGACTTATGGCATTTTTAGTTTTTTGATTGCAGTCACAGATTTTTATGAAGTTGAATTTTCTCTTGTGAGGACCCAAAAAAATGATCCCTAAAATGTCAAAATATCAGACCTACACACTGACACACACAGGGCAGTTCAATGAACTTCTTTGGGCACCACAGAAACATCACACATAGAAATTTTTTTTTCCCAAACTCTTCCTCCATGACAAAGGAAACTCATGTCAAGTTAACATCCACACTCTTGATTTGTAGAGCCCAATCATTCATGCCTGATGTGTAGTAAAGGTATCGCATCATGAACATTGGTGTTAATGGGCTCTTTCGCATGGGGGGGGATATAAATTTAAGACTCATAGAATAGCACACAGCACAAGTCTACAGGAGCAAGCCGTCCAAAAAGGGCGGGGCACTAGTCAGATCCCGCCAGATGGTAATTAGGGAGCTTGCAATGTTATTGTGTTTTTTGCATTTGTTTTCCTTGCACTGCAGAGAACTGCCATGACTGGAGGCTGTGATGTGAGAATCCCAAAAGTCACAGCTCCATCCACTGTGAAGCTCCCTGCTCAGGCCCCTGCCTGCTAAGGCCCCCGCTTGCTCGGGCCCCCACCTGCTCGGGCCCCTTCCTGGTAAGACCCCCACCTGTATGGGCCCCTGCCTGCTAAGGCCCCCATCTGCTCGGGCCCTCACTTGCTAGTGTCCCCATCTTCTCGTGCCCCCGCCTGCTAGGGCCCCACATGCTTGGGCCCCTGCCTGCTTGAGCCATGTTCAGCATAACCTGCCCCCCCCCCCCACCCTTCCTGACATCCCGTCCAGAGCACGAGGAGTCGTCCATGAGAAGAAAACCTGAAACTACCCACTATGAGGAAAATGTCACGTGTCAATGACACTGTTCTCCCAACTAGCATCTGGGGAGGAAGCAGACATCCCCGATATCCGATCCCATGACGATCAGCGCCAACAATGTGAGGAAGGAAGGAGAGAAACACTCACTAGATGTAAAAATGCCTCAGAATCAGAATATATATAGCCCAATACTTCTTTGCAGTTTAAACAGGTGTATGTTTTTGTCCCGCTATGTTATGGGGTGCTGGGTGGAGAGTGGTGGCTGAGACCCAATGGGAGCAAAGTCCTGCCAAGCACTCAAGATATCCCACCAATGGCAGTCCAACTAACCCATCACTGACATACAATGGCTTTCTGAAGTCTTAAGGAGAATGTAGTACTTTTTATTAAATTCACATATCATGCTGTCAGGTTGTTTGTCTTGTTTGTCTGGTTGTACACAGAATATTACGATCGATATTAACCGACAAGAGCATTATAAGCCCAACCAATCAGGTGCAGGATATCTGATTGGACATACACCAACTGACAGTATGGGACCCCCCCGCAAATGACCTCTGGACATGGATACTGATACTTGGCTGGCCAACGAATAGGAGGGAGGCTTCAGGGCTTTTTATATGCTGTTCTGGAGCTGGAGCTGTCATTTCTGTACTGATCTTTTCTGAATCTGGGCCACTTGGCCCCGTAGCTCTTGGCTGGGGTGGGGGCACAGCATCCCCCGAAGCTCACCAAGCTTTTCCACAACCAGCAATCACAGAAGCTTGCAACCTGAAAAACAGCAGCTTTGTGACATATATCCTTTCAGAGAGCATGTTGGGGGGCAGGGTAAGGCAGATCCTATCGATTTTTAATCAGTTACCCCCCCCCCCCCCGAACAAGGCAGATTTATGTTAAAGCCTTTCTCACAGCTTTTCATAAATCCCCCCCCGCCCACTGCCTTCTGCCGTCATTACGCCACTGGCTTAAGTCACAACATTTACTAACCTGCTGGTCCAATAAAACGCTTCCAGACTTAACTACCCAGAATGCTGCAGGCCTCGTTTAGTAAGAGCAGTGAGGTGCCGGCGGGGGGGGGCGGGGGGGGAGGGGGAGGGCGGGGAAGTGACAGCCTGAGATTGCTTCCCGGCAGCTATGTGTCAATCCAAACAGAAACTGCTTTTCATGTAAGGATGACAGAATTGAGAAAGGCACCAGAGAAGGGGACAAACAAGGCAGCTGGGGAGAGAACGAGAGATACAAATAATAGCAATTCTTTTTACGATAAACATCCAAAATATATAATACAGTCACATCTTTGTGTCCCTGGTTACACATTTATTGGGAGGAGCCTTAGTTACGGTACCTATGGTACAGAAAACGATTCCTTACGTGACGTTTTGGGCCCCGTCGCCCAGGCCAGCGAGACACTGCCAGTGAAATCACTGGAGAGGAGAACATTTGGCCCAGCAGAATAGATGGAGACCCAAAGCTCTCGAGACACTCCCAGCTACCCAGGACACCACTAGGGGGCGGCAGCAGGGCTGGCGACTATCTCTGGCTGTCTGCACTGCCAGAAGCACAAAGCATAAGGGACGATTAGGCCCCTCCCTCAAAAGGCTCAGGTGAGTTCAAACACACTGGGATTCAGAGCTTAATTCAGCACAAATGGAAAGAACAAGCGGAGGCTAAAGCATAGAATAATGGGTGAGGCGTGAACAGGCCCTGAATTTGGATTAGCAGCCATTCTTTCATCATCATCAGCTCACTGAGGTGTGGGAAGGTAAGGAAGGGGGATTAATCCTAGTGCAGGCCTCTGTGCGTTTTAGTTAAACCTATAATTTACCTTTGCTTTCATACGACGGCATTGCAAACATGTCCCACTAACATCAGGATGTGTATCTGCTGACTGCATCAACAAAGCAAGGTTTTGTCAATCGATCCGAACCCATGCATTTATTTTAATAATCTCCGCCGCATGATTGGTCCGTTGAAGAAAGTGGGGAGGGCCTCAGGACCCCTTATGCATGATGGCATGTTTATTCGAGGCGATGTGCTATTTGCTAGGCTGCGAATGGGGCCGAATGACAGCACTTCATTTGTGCTCCCTCCTTCGTAGCTCCGCTCCTGCCCGACGCCTCAGCACCCGGGAAACGCTAAGCTAACCGCACCGCCGTGTGCAAGAGCTGAGCACAGGTCATCAGCACGGGGCCCGCTGGAGCTGGGGGTGTTTACAGTATGGGGGAGGGAGGTGGGGTCCCCCCCACCGACCTGGGGTCCAGATCCGGAGGTTTCGCAGGCTCTCTCTCCACCCCCTTGTCCCTGCCCCCTCGCCTCATGGAACCTGAGTTTCACCGGCGCAAGGTTTCCACGGCAACTGCTGAAGTACAGTGCAATTTAAAGTTTGCTGGATTTCTTCCTCCGCAGTGAGGAGCCCACAGAGGGACGGAAGTGTGGATTATAGAAGCGAGAAACCAGGGGGGAGGGATGAAGAGGGCACAAGGGGCTCACACGGCAAGGGCCTGGGAAGGGTAGGCTGAGGGAGCACGAGGCCCGAAAGCAGAGGGTTTGCTCGGTGCACATCCTGGCAGCTTAGCCAACACCCAGGCCAGGTCCAGTGAAGAGCGGGCCGGCATGGAAAGACCCCGCAAGGGTCAGTTTGGATGGGAATGCGGCAACGAAAACAACTAGGAAGCTATTAACACGGAACCGAAAAGAGTCTTCAACAATGGTCTTCATCTCTTTCTCTTCGAACGTTAGCATATGCAGCCAGAGGAGCGAAAACAGCCCAGATCTTTGCACGGAATGAGCAGGAAACCAAAATTAATCTGAAATGTTACATAAGCATTTAGAAGTGGCTCTGCCGCATACTGGTTTATAGCCAAGCCGGCGCTTACGGAGGAGAGCGACTGATCTGCGTGTTACGGCGTCGTATGGGGAACACGCTACACCCCGCGGACCGGTGCAGCAGGCTGAGCTGATGAGACTTAGTCGGAACGAGATGGCAAAACCGCAGGTTGCATGCTGTGATGTGTGTTTGAGGAAAGACCGGAAGAAAGGAAGGGCGGGCTGACTCGGTGATCGCATGAACCTGCCCCTATTTATGAACACTCTGGAGGTGGCCTCTAGAGAACCCCAGAATTAAAGCAGAACACTGG
>JAODKE010000028.1:739033-758154 GCA_026779605.1 Mormyrus hasselquistii | reverse complement strand
CCGACCCCCGACGGAGCGCAGTCTACAACACAACCACCCACCCAAGGGCCCCCCGTGGGTCGTCCCGCACGGGCGACACCCGGGGGGGGGGGGGGGGGGGGGGGGGGGGCTTACGTGCACAACAGCACTGATACCCGGCTTCACGAGGACACGCTGGCAGGAAGAGGAGCAGGAACATGCGGCAGGGCAGGGAAAAGGGTGCCAGAGGCGCTGGCAGCTCGCGCTCGACGACAGAAAGCCATTGAATAAAAATCGATAAGGCCAGTGGCCAAACTAGGGAGGTGAGTCCAGCAATGGGCTTACCTCCACTGCAGACACAGGATGTGGCCCAGAGGCCGGGGGTGTGAGGATCGAGTGAATCGCGCCCACTGACTGAGCGGACTGCTGAGTACTTCACAGTACATTACCTTCTATTCAGTGGG
The DNA here is from genome assembly GCA_026779605.1 of Mormyrus hasselquistii. Classification (NCBI taxonomy): domain Eukaryota; kingdom Metazoa; phylum Chordata; class Actinopteri; order Osteoglossiformes; family Mormyridae; genus Mormyrus; species Mormyrus hasselquistii. The sequence goes on along the minus strand of JAODKE010000028.1, from coordinate 757,732 downwards.
CTATTGCTCTTTTTAGCCGATGTGGCAAAAACACGAAACATCTCAGTGGCCAATGACATCAGAAACATCCCCAGTAAAATGCGCCACCAGACAGTGCCTTTGCATTTGCTACGGTTTCGAGGGATATGGTGCGGTACAGAACAGCACAAGCAATTCTGCAGTTCCGAAAGGTATTAAGGGCTTGTTCCACCACCAGAGGGAAGGACTGTGAGTCTTCGGCTAGAGCTGATGTCTGCTGATCTGAGAGATCTGGAAAGGAAAGCATTTTTCCACCTTTATTGCTTTTAGATTGTCATCAGGAACAGCGTCCATTGTAGTGCGGTGACTCATCTTAGGGGACTTTGGGTCCAGGAGAAGATGGCCCCTCCAGAGTAGGCAACGGTCAGACCAAAACAGTCGGGGATGTATAAGCGACCGTGCCAGTTCATCCACAGGAAGTCACAGTGTAATTCAAGGACCACAGGAAGCTGACATCTACACACTTAACAGGGAAATGCTCTAATGCTTTCTGAAGCCATCGCAGGATCCCCACATGAAGACAGTCAACAACGGAAGGTCTTCTAAAAGGCCCTCGCTCACCATTGATTTGCTATTCATTATTGGTCCTAATAGTCAGATGCAGTCAGTCATAGTCAGAAGCCCGTCAACTTCTGGCCGAGCAGGAACTCTCTGGAAAGTTTGCGAAATTTTCAGTCTGTGCAATAGTCATCGAACCATCTATTCTGCCTTCATGGAATGATGTGTTTCAGAATTCTGATGATTTACTTTAAAAATAAAAATAACATGCCGCTTATTGCTATTCCTTCAGGAAAATGGCTCCTGGGGAATCCAGGGAGACACACTCTCAGTTTGTCCTATCAGTCAGCAGAGGTTATTCCAATAACCCATGTGATGGACCACCAGCAAATGCCCTATAGAATTTAGTTCAGAGGTCACATGATTAAAAAGCACATATATATTCTGTCTGTGACCCTCTGGGCTAGAAGATGGATGGATATACTGTATATTCTGTGGTCAGGGCTGGACTGGTCACCTGGTATAACGGGTATTTTCCCGGTGGGCCAATAGCTATGGGCCGGCCAGCAACAATTAATTGCTCACCGTGGAGGACCCTGAGTCCAGGGCCGATTTTTAATCCCAGTCCCAGCTCTATCTGTGGTACAGGAGTAAAAACGCAAGAACCATTTCAAACCAGAGATTCTGTTCCTATAGTGAGAGTGGTGTGTTGTTTTCCTGCTTTAGCACTGAATACAGAGGCTACAACAAGTCAAAAGATGCAAGTTAGTCAGAGGTTACGTTGAAATAAAATACGAGTATCCGGTTACAAAGGGCACTCAGCAAATTCACAACCTTTACCATGTAAGTTAGTTATGCCACCAGATCGGTGTTAAGATGCTACTTAATCGGCCAGAGAGTTCATGTTAGGTGCTGGCTGGTGACTCAGGATTCAAGTAATAAAAAAGATCATGAAAGTCTCATGATTTAAAATCACTGCATCATCTCAGAGATAAAATCTATTGTTTACCATGACATGTACTTAGATCAGCTGCCTAATGAAATAACAGCAGCGGAACGTAATTATGTATCTGTCAACCCAGACAAATGACAACTAAATGACAACTGAGCCAAGAGCAGTAATGAACTTTCTTCATCAAAATTTCAGTGTTATAAAGATTTCATTAGGGTTGAACTTATTTCAATCCAAGTGAAGAATGTTACTCCAAACAGCACAGCAGAAATGAGGAAACAGACAACCTTTAAGTTGCAGCTACCAGCTTGGAAGAGTCAGTTACGAGACCTCAACCTGGACTGAACATTAATCATCTGACATCAATTATCAGTAGCAAAGCGAAGATCAGGCCCCAACAAGTGGCACCAGCAAACCACTTGCATCACCACACTGTTACAGGAAGGCCCACCAGTCAGGAGAATTTAAAGTCCCAGAAACAAAAGGAGAGGTGAGTCATTTCAGCAGACAGGCAGGGGGCAGCGTTAAGTGGGTCACCACCAAGAACCAACACATCGGGAATAAGATCAATAGATCTTAAGACAGGCAGGCAAGACAGTAATAGCAGTTCAGGATGGCCTGTCGCCCAAAATTAGAAACTGAAATTGCTGCAATGCGGAGTGAAAGAACCCTTTTAAGGCCAGCGCTGTGGTGTTTTGCAAACCTTCGGAGCTAAAGTGTCTTTAATGAGGCTCTCCTGTTGACAGCCACCCCCCCCCCCCCACCCCCTGCATAGCTGGCTAGACAGGAGACAGTCTGGTCGTCTGAAAAGGGCCAATTTGTCTGTTTAAGATGTAATGCCTGTCCCCATGCAGATGCCAGGTTTGTGCAACTGACTAGCAGATTGAAGGAGAATCTTCAAACCATTGAGCCCCGCCACACCATGCCCACGTTTTCCTGCGGTAAGACCACTCTTTCCTGTAAGGAATGCAGAAACAGCTTTAATATGACACGTCAGCATTCTAAGGAATAACATCCTTTCAACAAAGGTATGCCAATGAGTTTAATGATGCCAAACATTTGCATAAACTCAATGTTTTTAATGAGCTATTAGTGAATACGGACTTTGCAATAATTACATCAACCAGCCGGTACAGAAAGTTTATTGGACTGGTATCCATTTTTGTTTCTGAATTACTTTTTAGTTAATGAGAGCAAACTGTTCAAAGAGAGGAAAGTTTTCATGACATTCAGGGAGGATTACACAGCTGTGGCAGAGCCATTTTTAGGGGGCACAAAATATAGCGATTTAATGACAGAGGTTCTTTGTTCATTTACCATTAGCCACAAACTTACACCAAACCAGTAGTTATGAGAGCCAGATGGAGGCCCTGCAGCAAGTGAACACAATGACCGAGGGGCTGGATAGAGGTAAACCAACAGAGTCACAAATAAATACATATAATCAGATAAGCAATCTGACATTTCCAATCCACACGCCTAGAAACACGGATACTGCTCTGTCAACGGAGCTGAAAACCAGGAACGTAACAATAAGACAGATCTCACAGACAAAAAACCAAACAGATGAGAGGCACAGACATTTAAGGAACCCCTGCAGTAAAGCACTCACAGCAGTTTGATTCTACCACGGAGAGACCCTCATTCCTTACTTTTCCACACAGGTAATTAAAAGATTTAAGAACAAGCTGGAACAACGATGCTGATGGAGAGAGTGTCTGTTGCTAAAGTCATCAGGAAATTAATTATAGGGCCCCAGATGACAAATCACACACAAATTCAATTAACACCACAAAAAATCAATCTAAACTGATATCAGCCACACTCATTAAGTCAGAGCCAATGCGAGGAGCGATTACTCACACTGCCCACGTAGGCACGCGCCTAACTTCCCGTTTCGCCGCTCAGTGTCTTGTTTTTTTGGTGGAAGCCTTCCAGGAAATACGCTGATAGGCTGCCATCTTACTCAAATATATATGTTTTTGCTACAAAGGGGAAAAATGGGTGGAAAGGCAGGGGGTGTCCCTATTTCTCTATGACAACCCAGGCTCTCTCAGATAGGACAAATGTCTGGCAACCTGTCTAACCTGATGATTCTTTATTTTGCATGAGGCATCATTGGGCCAGCACCGTATTCTGTGACCATGTCATTTCCCCCATTCTCCACCCTCCACAACTCATTCATTATCCTCCTAACGACCTTTTAATTAGTCAAAATTGCCTGCAGTTCTCTGGCAGCATCAGTGAGAGGAAACAAGCAGCTCCACGGGTCACGATCCATAAATCTTCATCCATCGGTGAAGCTGCATCACTGAACCTCCAGGGCCTCGTACTGTGGGTTGCGGGAGGGAGGGACCAGCAGGGGGAGCTGTGGAGCAGCCTGCACTATCTTCAAACTGAACATTCAACAGCTAGCTTAGCCCCTAGTAAAACACGAGGGGTCTGGATTACAGATATTATGCTTGTAATAAAAAGTTATTTAAAATAATTCAAAATTTTGTTTTGTCATGGTGGTGTGTTCTGCCACTAAAATGCAGCCCCCCCGGCCTGTTGGGCTGCCAGGTTTTCCCTCGGACCAACGGAATCTGGGGTCAGGAAGCCCCCTGTGCCGATGGACACTTCCCTCCCCGAGAAGAGCCGTCAATAGCAGCAGCGAGGTGCGAGCTATCCCCCGACCGGCACGCCTTCCACTACTGAGGCACGGATTTAACATCCTGTCACGGTGCTTCATAGTAAAAGGAACTAAAATGTCAGCCACACACTTCTCCACATACCACATACTGTCTCCGCGGCAACTGAGGCACTGATAGGCCTGCACAGTCCAATGGATACGTGTGTGCGCGTTTTTACAAATAAGCTCAGCTCGACAACTGGGCAGAGCCACGAAGAACAGGAAATCCCAATTAACTTCCAGCACAAACAAACACAAATTAAATCTGTAGGCGACAACATTGCTCCCATCCCTTATGTTGTCGCTCACATTTAAGTGCAGAGACATGTTCGCCGGAGCCTTGTGGGACCCGTGTCCCTGTCAGTAGTGTCGCTGTGTAGCTAAGTGTCCCCCAGGGATTGTCAGCATCTAGCAGGGAAAGCTTGCAAGGTTTGCAAACGAGCATCATGCTGGAGTTGGAGCTGATGCCCACATCTGCATCTTTCCAGGTTTGTTAAATAAATGTCTATTAAAGATCTTTATTGTGGCAACTTTCTGCTGGTGTCCGCTCACACGCTCTCGCCGCTAACGCCACCTCATGCCCTTGCATCAGGGCAACAAATGTACCTTTAAAAGCAACGTCGCTCGTTTTTGAAGCATATTTGCCAAAAACTGATTTGAAGGGATTCTGCCAGCCTAGAAATTCATCATCTAAATGCTGGCAAAACATTATACTTGCTTGTAAATCCTGGGATTTCTCCCACTCAGCTGTGTTTGGCTTACAGTGCAGGCTGCCTATCAAACCAGCGACGTTTATGTGCTTTCATTTGGTTGCATAATATGTTATGCAATATCTATGAAATAGCTACTGTAAAATAGTATACCGACTTGGTACATCTATTTGGACTGTACCACACGGATTTAACAGGCGGGGAAATCCTTTTTATCCTATTAACCAAGTGAAACAGTATTTCAATGCTTTACGTGGACTGATTTATTGTGACGTTCTTCACGCATCCAGGGGGAAAACCACATTCTGTAAACCAGCTTATCCATGGCTAACGTATTTTTCACAGCCCGGGAACATTTAGCCCGAACAGTGTGTGTCTGCAAATCCGTGTGCATCAAGAAGGAGTAACCAGTGATCTGCAGCTTGTTGACACTAACCTTCTCAGTAGATATGCAAACGTTAAAATGACACTGCCGCAAATTACACACCTTGGTTTGGTATGCGACACTCACTGGCTATTCAGAAGATTAGCTAAAACCATTCTGTAGACCTTTTGAGATGTAGAAGAACAGACAGGCTATAAAAAAAAATGGAGGCAGTTCCGCTAATCACAGACCTTATAAGAAACTGCCATCATGCAAAATGTTATTGTCAGGGAGAGGGGGGAAGGAGAGGTGGATAAACCTTTAATGGTTTATGCATTAAAAACACCCCACAAGCATGAAAGGGAGGGAAGTAAATGTTTTGACAGGGATATATAAAATGTCAACATCCTTCTATAATTGTCCAGGGTCCTCTGCTATTTACCAATAGTACCATAACCTTGGGAGTCTCTGTTTTGGCATAATGATTATCCAAGCAGGTAGAGCGTCCATCCAATTCAGCATTTCATGGAGAGGATTTTACCGCAATAGTTCCTAGTCAGTCGCTACATTGTTCCACGCTGCTCATTCATTAACTCATCATTGTTTTCTGACAGTTAATTTATTGTTTGGGACAAATGAAACGCACAGGTAATTGCTGCTAGTCACTAGTCATAATTCCTCAAAATAAGGAAGGTGTATGTGAGAAATGGGATGGGGGGGATCGGGGATCAGCTACGGATTGGGAATGGGAATTGTGTAGGTTTGGGATAGGAGAACGTTCAGATCATCATCTGGAAGATAATTTGAAGGATTAATGTCATCCCTGATACAGTTTTAGCTCCATTTAACTTTTAAAAGGTCCCAATAACAATCCCAGGCATGTAATTTGTGAATCACTGGGGCTGTAGTCAATATTTCCTTCAAAGGAGACATCAACCAAAGGAGGCGATGGGTTTCCAGAAGCAAAGGACCAGAGTTTGATTCAACACAGAGTTAATAATACAATCTGTGAGAATAAAGAATACAAGATACATCACTACTGCATTATTCATGAAGAAATCTTACTTTCATCTAAACGTCGGAAAAAAAGAGTGAGACAATTAAAAATGAATATCTGCTCTAGCGTTGAATAATAATCTTTTCGTCACCCTTGAATGGAGAGGAACCGACTCTAGAAAACCCCTCCCTCACTGCAAATCCATCACCTGGTCCCAAAAGGATTCGAGATTTTGTTACAATATTCCAAAGCAAGGGCCAAATTGGAGGACATCATTTATTCCTGTGAAGGTATGACAGCCACGGGGGAACAAAACCGGAAACGGGGGCCACTTTCTGGCAGATATCCAGAGAAACGGAAGTGGAAGCGGCAGGAATGACTGCTGGCATCCTGACTGCTGGCATCCTGACGGCTGGCATCCTGCTGGGCACAGCTATAGAGGCATTTGCCCACTAATGACCACTCTTCACTCAAGTTACATATGATGTTGGGGAAGGAGGGGGGGGGAAATTCCTGCTCATATCGCTGTCTGCCAACTCTTAAGAAAGGAGGCAGCGTAATATTAGATGTGCACCCAGCATTATACGCTCATTAGTGCAGTCGGCATTAGGGGTCGCAGGAGGCTTTCCCGCATGCCGCGTCGCATTACGTTAATAAGATGTATTATATCAAAACACTGCCCGTAAACTTTTTTAAAAATCGTTTTATTTTTCTGCTGCTATTGCTTGCTGGATAGAGGCTTCTGAGCGCTGAAAACATGGCAGTTCTTTAGCGTTGGGATGAATGGGATCAGCAGATACCAAATTTGCCAGGCCGGCCATGGTGGCCACCTGACAGTACAGAACTGGGAAGATGGACACGGGACCAGGACCGGCGATCAAGCCTGCATGCCGCTACGATTGACTGCCAGGAGATCTGCTGCATTAGCCTTCTGGGGGCATGGGCAGGGTGCGAGTGGCCTGGAGGGGGTGTCAGGTGTACGGCACAGCTTGGGGAAAGGAATTTGGGCCCCCCCCCCGTCCCCCAATGGAGGATATACATGCAAAAATAAATAACGTGTTCCAGACCCACCTCCATCATGGCACAAAATTACCCTTTATCTGCCTATATAACTTATTTTTATAATATTACACCCCATATAAGTAAGAGTTGCTATAGCTGTAAGGGATTTTACAAAGTGCCTGAAAGTGTTTTCATCACTATATATAATGCAGTAACATGCTTTCTGGTGATGGTTAATTAGTAACAAGATGTATGTGTTTGTGGGAGGGAGGGGGGCAGGGAATCTGAGGCAGTGCAGCCTCCCACCACTGAAAGGGGACCTTTTCCATACATACTGAACATGCAGAGAGGCAACTTTAAGCATCTGTGACTAATTAAAAAACTAAAACTGCCAAAGACGTTTGCTTTAGGTTAGGGATGGGTAGAGGTTAAGGTTCACATATGAGCATTAGCGGTTTTCCCATAGAAATGAGCAGACAGTTCCCACAAATATCCGAATACAAACGTGCGTGTGCGTGTTTGTACCCCATTCGCATGGCTGCGGACCTGCGCCCGGCCATCCAGATGATGATTCACACAGACACACCTCCGCACTGGAGCTCATGCGAGGGCTACGCGGGGGCCGGCGCTGGTGGGGGGGGGGAAACAGGAGAAGCGGCACGATCAACATAAAAGGCTGCTTTTAATACTAGGGACGGCGTTCCGACGGCAGCCGGGAACCGCGTGTGCTCAGCATACTCACGCAGGCTGAGCTTCATCCTCTCGTCTGCATCCTGTGTCACGTGACGTGTCCCAACATTCCAGCCTCTTCCCATTCAGATCCCCCAGCCACAAACAAAGAAACAGAAGCTCAACTTTCATACAGAGCGTCATAAGAAAGGGCCGTACACCCCGGTCAGAGTCAGCCGTGAAGGGCAGCTGTGGAAAAAGCGTGATTCATATGAATGAGACAGTGGGTAAGTTAAATATCCAGAAAACCCTACATCCACTGAAGACGGAAAAATTCACTATGGTTAAAAAAAGCCCATATACAGGACTGACCCATAAATGCGACAAAAATACATGTTTCTACTGCTTTCCAGTGAAGCACGTTTGAAAAACCATCAAAGTGCCAGGTAGTCCTAAGGCCTATGCCATCGGCATCGTCTCATGTTACGTTGCGAGAGCAGTAATGCTCTCCGCGCAGGCCAGCGTGGCATCGATCTCACCCATCGCTGGCCTTTTAAAAGCTGCGTATGCTCGCTCCCACCTGCCCTTCGCTTTTATGAACTCTCATTTCCACTCCACACCCGTAACTCACGGCCCCCTACTCTGGAGAGTCTCCGTACTGCGGCTCAGCAACTGCGTGATGGATTTATTATCAAAGAGCAGGAGGATGGTCTCTGATGACCCCTGACTCCTATTTCCGCCATAACTGGACTTCATTAGCAAAATAAATGACCTCCAATGACTATTACAGTGTAAGCAAGAATGTGGTTAATGTTAGAAGACCTACGACAGTGCCACCAAGATTTCTGCCTTCTAAGCAATTCTGCGGACCTGATGACTAAAAGTAGCCAAGGAATTTAGCTGCAGGTCAAACGCAAAGCTCGTAAAATATCTGACAGATGGATGCCCCATTCACTGTTGCAGGTGTCCAGCCCGCTATGAAATGCCACAGCTCTGGAGAACACGAGGAAAACACCCATAAAAACATTGTCCTGACTTTAAAAGAGCACTTAATGAAGGTATTTCATCAAAAGTATGTGTGTGATGTTTTTGCATTGCTACTTATTTGAATGGCCTGTTTTAACTTGACAAACACTTCTGCTGGTAATACTGTGGCATTTAACTGACTCTGATATCCAGTTAAAATCCTCCAGCAGCACAGAGATACTTTTTTTGCATCAGGACACCATCGACACCCGGATACACCGAAGCCTCCGTGGGCCGGAGCGGGCACAAATGAGTCAGTGCCGTCTGCTCTCACCCAGGAAGGGGGCTGAAGGCACAGCTGATACCCCAGGTACCGACACAATTACTCACAAACCCTGTCGTGCACTGACTGAGATTGATGACAATTTAGCTGCAGATGAAGGTATCCCACTGGAGAGAAGATTGAGAGGCCTGGTTAACTCTCTCCATCCTGTCTGAATCATAACCACAAAGTCACTGATGCAAATACAGTTCGGGCCTGTCGAACAGCACAAGGCTGGAGGTTGATGGGCGGTCTTGTACGTTAACTGCTAACGTGCTAAGCACCTCACATGCTAACCCACTAATGTGGTAACCCCCCCCCCCACATACACACGATAACCGCAAACGTGCTAACCCCTCACATGCCAACCACTAACTGCTAATGTGCTAACCGTTCATACTCCAGTGCATGAACAGACGCCAAAACGCATGCGGTTCCCTTTCATCCCCAGCCCAGAGGCACATTTCTCGCTTTGACACCCCACACTTCACATATAATAATGACCACCATGACAGATCCAATCTCCCAGCTTCTGTGCCATCTTTGTTCCTAATGAGCACTCAAACTGTCCCCTAGTCATCTGTCCCAGCCTGAGACATCTTCTCCTTCATTATAAAGAGTTAATCCATCTATATTCATACCTTAATTATTCATACCCCCCTCCCCAGTCCCCTAGTCCTGTCACAGTGCCCGCATACTTAGTTAATGGACTCCCCCGGCTCCTCCTCCAGTTAGATCTGTGAGATCCATATGCCAGGCCGCAAATAGGCTGGCTGAGGTCACCTCACAGGCAAAGAAGTAAGGTGAGGCGATGGGCCATATACCCCCAGACAATCACATGGGTTGTGAAAGGTCCACTACAGTGGACCACATTCTACTGGGAGGAGGTGATTTTAAATTCCAATTCCTCATAGGAGAACCTTGAAGGAATTACTGTCTAAATGAGAGCCATTTAACATCTCCTCGGAGTTTGGGGTGCACAAATATGAGTTCGTACTGGATGGCACATGACAGGTGGTTCAGTGGTGATGCAGGGATCGTATGAGGTCAGGCTTGCTGCAAACCTGCCATTTTTTGTGATGGTACAACCCATCCTGCACCTGGAGTTGGTAACACTGGCCAATTTCAACACAAGTAATATACTGTCTCAGTTTTCTCAGAATGCTTTGTGAAAGAGCGGGGAAGGAAAGGCGACAGGGCGGGGAGCTCGTAGCTCTTAGCGGGATGGCTGGTATAGGACTGGGGCATGGCCTTGGTGACCCAAACATATGTTACAGGACTCCGTCTTTCTGTGGAAAGGGTTCGCCGGCCGAGGGGCCTGACGGATAAATGCGTTTGGCCACAAGCTGCGAGCAGATGCACCCGGGCACTTTCATCACACTGATCGTGACACTCTGTGGCTTCAGAAGACGAGGCGGAACTGACGCCAGGAACAGAAGCACTTCAAAGAGACGGCGATCACCCAGCAGCTCCCGAGGGTTTGGAAAGAAAAGACTGGAAATCATTCCGCTGCATCGTGCTCTTGGTTCTTTTTTTGGGGTGGTGGGGGGGGGGGGGGGGGCGGCGGCATAATACAGAATTAATAGGCAACTTCAAAGGAATGGAGTGTTCCTAATGAGAGCAGAACAAGATAATTACAGCATCTTTTATGAGATTAGGACAGTCGTGGGAGGTACAGTACTTACAGTCAGACAACTATTACGCACGGACTCCTTAGAGCGGCCCCAGGTTCGACCCGACTGGCAGGTTTCTTGGTGGCCTGGTCAAAGGTGCCTGTTGAGAGGTCTACAGGAAGAACTTTGCACAGTGGTGCCCCAGGACATGGGGGAAGGGGGGGACATCTTTCCAGCACGTGTCTGTGTAAAGTTCACCTTCATTAATGTGGCTGGATAAACCCTTCACGATTAGGCGCCCCCCTCTGGGGGATCTCACCTAGCAGAGCTTTCAGACTGAGGGCCTGGTGGGAGGGATCTGCTGTAGCTGAGCTACCCGAAGTGGCGAATTTACCTCAGCGGTAAATGGAGGCAAAAACACGAAGGGCAGGCTGAGCGTCCAGGCAAGGGCCCAGCAAAGCGGCTCTGCAGCTAAAGTTCACTTTAGGGAAAACAAGTTTAAAAGCTTTTACTGGTGTATTTTTCATAACTGGAGAGATCTGATCAGTATACATATGGACAGAGCTGCCTTTTTTTTCCCTTGATGCACAGAACAAAGTGTTGGTAAGCCGGTACCTCCTACACAGAGCCGTTACCACGGCAGGGAGGGGGAGGGAGAGGCTCACGCTGGCTGGCTCCCACATCTAAAGGAGTGACAGCAGCAGGGTCCGAGTCGGGGGGGTGAGGAGGCCACACACCTGTTATCCACCACCAAGTGTCTGTTCAAAGCTGGTGAATTGCAGCATTAGCATATTTTAAAAATGAGTAACCCATCCTGCCCCACACACCTCCCCTTACCCCCTCAAACGGTGTAAATACCCCTTTGAAGTGTGAGGCTTTGAAATTCTGGCCAGGAGTGGAGCATGTGCTGGGGATTGGGGGGGGGCTCTGGACAACCTGATTGTTTTGTAGGTACGCTGATAATTCCAGGGGGGCTTGGTGCAGCCTATGGGGCTCACTGGTCTGCTTCCTGATAAATAACACACCCCCTCCACAAATCTGCCCTGAGTCTCCTGTAATTGGATAAAATACCTCACGTTGTACCTTTGGCTTTCTGCCGAAGACCCGGGATCGAGGAGGAGTCTCCCACATCTATCGCACATCACATGCTCTGAGCCCTGGTGCCACGGCAGCCCGGATCGCTAAAGTTCATGAAAACTCAGCACTGATTGGTTACCCTGGCAGCGAACGGCTCACACCCAATGAAACGTTCTGGGGTTTGGACCTGAGCTGCCCTGGCCTGGAGAATAAAACATCTCGATTTGCAGACCCGTGGCTCCCTGGCGGGGAGGGGGGTAGCTTATCCACCACTTAACATTCATTAAACGTCACAGTTGAGGTCCGAAGGGACCAAAGGTGTTTCAATGGGATTGGCCACCGCCACGGTGATTGCGGCAACCGTATCCATCACCCGGTGACACTCTCAGGGAATCGACATGCCACGCGACAGCAGGATCTCTGAGGAGGTGCCGCTTATCTCTGCAGAGGTAAACTAAAGATCCAAAAAGGCCCAGGTTTGAACGCTGCAGAGATGTCCTACAGACGTACCTGCATCTAAGGACAGTAGCGAACCTGACAGGTTCAGCAGGGAAAATCTCATTCCAGAAAGGAAGTCCCTCTGACGGACTGAGATGCTGTCAAACCCATCTTGAGGACACTCCCCCTCCTCATGGTTTGACATACTATGTGTTTTCACTAGAGGACAAACACAGTGGAAGATCATTAACAGGGGATAATTACCTGCTGAATTTTGTATTCTTTGATCAGGCACATCAGTATGGCCCTGGTCCAGATTTTGTGCTTTGCTGGTTCTTGCTGGATGAAAGATTATAAGCAATGTGCTGCAGATAGAGAGGGCAGGGTGGTGGAGCTCCCCCCCCCCACTGCCAGGCCACCCATTCCCCCAGGGCCAGGTTACTGCTGGTTCGTATGGGGGTTATCAGTAGATTACCAACCCACAGAGGCCCAAAATGACATTAAGAGAGCGATTGGACTTGGGCAGTAGGAGATCCACGAAGATCCTTAAGAGCTGTGTGGGGACAGGGACCACGCCGCCTATCCCAGCACACATCTCTGTTCTCTGAGTGGGGCCGCCCACGCAGGGGTGTTGTTATTTCTCTCCAGAGCGATAGGATTAGCCCAAAGTGCTTCTGAGGGGATGACACTGAATCCACCCTCTAAGGTACCTAGCCTGTTCGGGACAGATATGCCGATTTCAGCCCATTGTCAACCAGGGTGCTGTCTTGCCCCTCCCAAAAAATAAAGGGATGCCTTTGATCCCTCGCCATGCCCATCTACCCAGCGAGAATTCCTTTGATATTCATTTCAAACATCTGCACGTAGCTGGGACACGAGGCCCAAATGCGCCGTAACGTCATTCTCCATCTCCCCGTCTCTGAGTGAGACAGCAATATAAATCACCCCTCCCCCACCCCGGTCTTTTAACGCTCACCAGGGGCTTCAGACACTTCAGATAAAAGGGCGAGGCACTTCTCAGTGCCTGGCATGTACCATGGTGACGCCCCCCTGTGGCAGAGCAAAAAGCGACATGAGCAACACTGCTCCTGACCCCCCAAAAACAGGAATAAAACCAGAAAAAAAAAAAATTAACCACATTTAAAGGCTTCTGCCTGAGCCCACCACCTGTAAGTAAGCAAAATATTTATCAAAGGCACAGGTAAAAAAAGAGGCACCTCACATTAAACTAATTAACCATTAACGTTAAAGCTTAAACCAAAGTAATTGATAGAAATGCGCTACTGGTATTGCTGGATCAGTAATTAAATAAACTATAGGGTCATAGACCACAAATATTCAATTATCACCACACAAACCTGTTTAAAAGCATTAACAGATGTAATGTTGTTAAGTCTTCGTCTCAAAGACAGACAGACTCCAATGGGGAGGGGGGGGGGGTTGGGAGAGGAACAAGCCCCTGGTCTTAGGACAGGCCAGCGGACAGAGTTCCAGCCTACGTTATCGAGCTGATGCATGGGGGAGTAGCGAGTCCCTGACGGAGCGGCGTATCGAAAGTAAACAGTAAACACATAGGAGGCGCCACAGAGAGTAGAGAGGCAGGTGAAATAAAATCGCACTTCTCCCCAGCAGAGACGGTGTGTCGAAGTTTCGGAAACGAATCAGGCTCCGTGGCTGAAATGGGGGATAATGGTCTGTGTGCCGGTGTGTAAATGCTGGCTGCCGGCTCACCACCGTCACTGCTGTCCGTCCAGCGCCTGTTATCAGTTAATTTGCTTCTCCCTCTGCTGTTAACCAAGTATCAAAACATCTTACCTCTTGACAACATTGTCAAAACCTTTAACAGACCTATTCTGGAAAACAGATACTTCTCGTCTCTCCCCCACACAAACAGTATGCCTCGGTTGTCCAGGGCAACCTAAAGAAAAACAATGGTACCTTTCCAATCCTTTTTATTCACCCACCTCCTAGGTGCAACCCAGGTGCCTGAGTTGGACAGTTGCTGCGCCAGTTTATGCCCAGATATCTGGAGCTCTCATTGCCTGGCAAAGGTTGTTAAACCCACATTTTAAGGGCTTTGTGAGGTGCCATTCGCACAATGGCACCAAATGGTATCAAAGTCTTTCATTCTAAGCAGAGGGGTTTTCATTGGCTGGCCGTTCATTGGATGGGAGGAACAAGGGTATAAGGACCATGAGTTTCAGAAATAAAACAGGGTTCTTCTAGGCCAGTGAAAGTCACGACAAGTGCCGCACTGTTCAATAAATGTATGAGAGAGTTGGGAGGGAAGGAGAAGGGCACGCCAGGTCTACATGGATACATCCATCTCCAGGCAGGTCCTTGATCTGTCCCAACACTGATGCAAAATGGCCTGTCACTAAGCGCCATCATGGATGGCCCACAAGGAAGGACGCCATCAAACAGCTGTCGTACACCGGCGATTAAAGAACGGAAGGCGTTGGTTTCAGACAAGGCCGTCAAAGTCGATGTGCCCACAGGGGCTGAAAGCACCGTTGAGACTCACATCAAGTTCACATCTGACACTCCATCACTGAACTTCTGCATGCGAGCTTAGACGCCAGCATCCTTTGAGACAGAGCAGAGTAGACATATGTGTAAAGTAAAGTGATAAATTTTACGGTTTTTGACGGGATGGGCTGTGACGACATAAACGCCATTTACATACAACACGTCATTCGGACAGACACTCTGGATTTGCCTGAAAGGCCGATTAATTACATCTGAACTGTACAGCAGTAAAACAGAAGACCCCCTGAGTCCCACCTGTGGATACTTTGCCTGCCTGTTTAATGTTTTCCTGCTCCTTACTTCCTTTTTCTAGATGAAACCGCCCCCCTCCCAGGTAAGCTTCCACGGAAACTGTACTGGAATGCAGAAGTATGGCAGATCAGCATGAGGCCTCCATTGCCAGCAATGTGCCCCCCCACAGGATGCAGTTACTGCCCCCCAGGTGCAACAACAAATTATACTCCATCCCATGGGTAGGTACAGAGAATATAATTTAATCCGTGAGGTGAGGGGACGCTGGACCCAGAACACTGAGACGTCCATGGGCTCTCCCCAGTGCCCGGCACCAGTCCGCCCTCTAATAATACGCCCAAAATCTGCCAACGTCAGACTACAGAGCTTTCACAACACAGAAAAACCATAAAACCTCTCATTTCAACAATTAAAATACTCAGTTATATGTCTAATGAGACAGGGGTGCACTTTTATGTGGCGTGAAACTGGTTTTGACGCCTAATAATGTCATCTGTTGCTGGTAGTGTGTCTCTCTTCGTAACTGGACTAGACTGGTGATGAACTGGGCAGATGATCGCATCTGACACAAACACAAAACTGGAACCGTTCATTATGATAATTAATGCACATTATTGCTATCAGTGATCACACGCTGCAAGCTTCCTAAAACAGGCGGGACCGCGAGGTCGGCTTTATCTGGGAGATTCCGGGAAGCCGCTCCCTCCTGGCGAGCGGATGCTCGAAACGACACGCTTAGGCAGGAGCTGGAGGCGGCCTCATGGCGAGTGCAGGAGAAGCAGATAAATGAGGATCCCAAGTGATGGTGTTATCTGAAGTGGTCTGGCTAAAGATGTCACGGACACCCGGGCCGCAGCCAACCACAGTGGAGCTTTTCAATAAAACATAGAACGACATTTGCCTGATATTGGTCATGCACACAATGGGAAAATACCTGATTGGCAGAGGCTAACAGGTGTTAAAAAAGGGGCGGGGATACATTGATCTGGGGCAGAAGCCTTGAGTCATAAAGGAACACAAATCCGTTCCCCATGCAAATACGACGGGTTTGTGCCCGTGACAAAGTGACATCAGTGTCACACTCATGTCCTCATACTGGCATACTGGTGTTTTCACTCGTCACTCACAGAGGTGCTATTTAAAACCTCATCTAGGGGGTCCGAGAGTAATCTTGGTGGCCTCTCTCTTACCCGAGTTCTGCCAATGTGGCCTCGCTGGGTCAATGAAGTGCCGGAAGATATGCGAGATGCTCTGCTACTTCGTGGAACGCCAACAATGACGGGAGTCACCTTACACACACCCCCACCTCAAGGTCTCTCTGTTAAAAGTATCAAAAGGCAATTACCCCAGTTGTTTGGTTGTGAATGCCTGTAATATGTACATATATGACATTGTATATATATGTGTGTGTGTGTGTGAGATTGTGATGTTATTTTGACGTTGTAGGGACATTTTTCAGTCCCCACAAGGGGAAACTCAATTTTAAAAAATTCTATGATTGCAACTAAAAAAGTCTTGTATTTTGTTTGGGTACTTATAGTTAAGGTTTGGGCTGGTTAGGGGTTAAGGGTGTCATTGCTGGAATAGGGTTTTTCCCCATAGAAATGAATGAACAGCCTCCAGAAAGATATGAATACAAACATGTATGTGTGTTCTCTTCTTTTATTTACTCAAATGGGCTTTACTATAATAAATATTAACTGTGAATGACGCATGTGGGAGAGGAGAAGCATACAAACGCTTGCACACTGTGCCCTGGTCCACGCACGCAGGTTAGCACGTCAGGAGAGCTGATCTGTGTTGCCAGAGTTACAGCCCTGGAAAAAGATTAACACACTACTGATAATTCCCCATTCAGCTATAAATAGTTATCCTTGAATTACACACCCTGTGAAAAAAAGAACAACAACCAAAGGGTTCATCAAAAAAAAAAAAAAAAAAACCACTTGCGAAGGCGGGAGGGGGGGGGGGTATATCACCCACACACAATATTATTGGCTGAGCAGGTGGCCAATGAAAAGCCCTCAGAGGGTGCAGTAAGTATTCGAACCTAATCGCAAGAGGGGCAGCTCAGTGAGGATCAGAAGTCCCTATCTACAGCAGGAAGACAGGATCAGCAGAGCTTTCCATCGCATCATAGGGCTGGGCGGCCAAAGCCACCCGCGGGTGTGTTTAATAATGCGCTGGAAGCTGAGAGAGCCTATCTCAAGGGCAGCGGCAGGGTCCTCCCTGACCTCGCAGCCTCCTGGGCTTGCTGTGCCCCGTCCCACCACCACACCAGCTGTCCAGCCCGATGCCCGTCCGTCTCCCGCTCAAAGCTGGTGGCAGGTGGTGTACAGGTTAGGGTCGTGGTCTGGAAGCATTCAAATCCCAGGATGGTGTCTGCTGTTGTACCCGTGAGCGAAGCAATTAACCTGGATTGCTCCGCCGAAATAGGCAGCAGTAAGACAGAGGAGGCAGGGTAGGCCGCTCGGAATAAAAGCCTGTCCCAGATCGTTTCCTCTGGCGTTCCTTTGATCAGCCCCGAAACATGCCGGAAAGGGGAGCACCGTGACTGGGCCTCACAACAGACATCCGCACACCACGCATTCAGCTGCTAACGAAGGAGAGAAGGAATTTACCGGAAAAGCACTGGTGCAGACAATTCCCATTATCTACCTGCCACTCATGTATATAAACATCCTCCAAGTCAGACCCACTGTCACCTTTCTTCAGGCATCTTTCTCTAGGCGATCAGAATGCAGAGAAACAGAGGCTGTCTGCACGACACGGGAGCAAACGGCACAGCGATAAATCCCACGTAACACGCTGGCTTTTTTCGTTACAGCCATCTTAGCTCCGACAGCATTCGAAACCAAGGCAGGACATGCAAAGAAAAAATAACAACAAAGAATAATGTCAAGAGAAAAAAAAAAAAACATATTCCAAAACATCAGTGTGAAGCCGAAAATAAGCGGAATAAGTAAAACCAAACAAGGTTACTAGCAGCATGATAAAAAAAAGTCCTCTGCCATGCTGGGAGATCTGAGAAAAGGTGCAACCCGCATCTGCGTAACCTACTGTTCAGGTCCAAGGTGTGTCTGAAAGACCTCAGCTGGCAGCTAGGCGACAGGGGCTATCACATCAATGCGGCTCTGTGGTGAAACTGAACCAACTACTTCTAAGCATCTTTAAAGTCTTTAAAGTAATTTCACACGCCCTGTAAGAGGATCTGTACCTGATTCCAAATAGCGTTGTGGGACCGGGAGTAGGACAGGCCCAAGCTGGTCACCCCACAAACTCTGAGAGGAAGCCATAGTTTCCGAGTCATGCCATCCAGCCCCCCTAAACCCCCCCCCTGCCCATCTCCTGCTGCTCTCCACCCCTGCAGACATTTTTTTTACTGGGGTGGCCATTACATTTTGGAGCAATGTCTCTATTTTATGGCTCCCCTTAAAAAATATAACCATGTATATTGTATATTTTTTTTTATGATTTTGATGCGGAGTGGCAACGGGGGGGAGGGGGGCACATGTTCACTCAGATTCGCCCCCTACCCCCCCCCCCCCCCCCCCCACCCCCCCCCCCCCCCACCCCGCCACCCCAACCCCACACACAAAAGAAAAAAAACAGAAACGAAGA
>JAODKE010000028.1:710404-722421 GCA_026779605.1 Mormyrus hasselquistii | reverse complement strand
GGAGCGACGCACTAAGGATATGATGAAGAGAACTAAGTGCAGCCAAGAGGGGGGGGGGGGGGGGGGGGGTGGGGGGGGATTCTCATGGACAGTCGCCCAAGGGAGGCCAATGAGCTACAAAGCCCCTCGGCGTGTTGTGCGTGTCACATCGTCAGACAGCTCGCGTTTGGGCGACTGCGGGGGGAGCAGTGCCCCGATCCAAATCAGCCCATATCTTTGCTTCCACCTCACATGCTGGAATGTTGGTATATGCTGTTCAGCAAAACACCACCAGGGACACAGAAGTGCCAGAATAATGCAATGAGGTCAAGGTCCCGTGCGCCATGCGCATATATTCTCATCATCAATTCCCTAAATCCAGGTGATAAGGCCTGACGTCAATTTAAAATGCGATGGAAGACAAAAAAAATAAAAAAATAATTGCAAGTATAGCCCCCTTGAAACACACGTCCTTCGTTATGAATCATCGATAGTCTGAACTTATATTTTGCGCATGTTTTACACCACTAGAGGGCACTGCAGCCACATAAAAGCAGCATTGGAAATGGCACTAAGATTTTTCCAGACTTCAAAGGCATACCAGGGAAAGAGATATTAATAACAAAAACTTTAAAATAACTTCCTGGATCATATAAATGACCCCTATAACATATGTTTTCTGCATAAAATCACTAGGTATCTACAATAAAAAAATAAATTAACCAAAACCGTAGTGAAGTCACCAACCGCATTTTCCCAGAAACCTGAAATGATGTTCTTAGAGGTGGAAGAAATAAAGGACAGTGAGCCTTTTACTCTTATCAGTACATCGTACCAAAAATAAACCTCTTCCCACTTTTCAGACGGCATTATTGGAAGCAATGAGACGCGATGAGAGTGAACATCGGCCCAACATAAAACTTTGCGATGGTCCCAAAAAAAAAAAAAAACACCTTAAAAGAAACCCAATTTCGCAACCCTGTCTACTGCTTTTATAGACCTTCAGTTTAATTGGTAATACATATGATTACCACAATGTCATATCACATTAGGCCCATCAATGAGTTTTATTCCTGGGGTAAACAGAAGAGTATCGGAATGGGCAGGTGTGTTGTGACCAGTCCAGTGCATTGTAGGATTAAAACAGCCCTTTTAGCCACTGTCAACCATCCCATCCTCACTGTGCCCCCCCACCCCCACCAAAAAAAAACAAAAAAACTGAACTGGGAGGAGGTCTTCTCGGAAAACTCTCGCCTGCTTTTGGGACATCTGCAAGACCTAGGCTGGAGGTAGAAAATCTCCAGTAACGTTCAGCTTGCTCTCTGGAGTGTGTGTTTGGGTGAGGAGGGTAGAGAAACAGACTGCAAAGAAAGTCCTCCAAGGCACCTTCAAAGGACTCCCTCACCTGGGGCTATAAGCTCAATAGCCCCAGGAGTGACAGAAGAACTGGCAGAAAGCAGCAACCAAGAGGGGAAAAAGTAGGTGGACAGTATCCTGCTGGCTGGTCACCTGTGAGTGAGTCCATTTCTGTCAAATTCATCCTGCGTATGGACTGGCAGAATGACTGGGACCAGCTGAAAGATGAAAATAACTTCTCAAGAGCTAAAGTAGGAAAAAGTAGGAAAAAAAAAGCATTCTGGAAAGAACAAAAATTCAGGGCGAGGGGGGTGTCTTTGGAGACTGGCACAAAGGCATTGCATTTCTTCTGGGGAAAGGTAGGTGGTGCTAGAGAGAACACATAAACAAGCTCTCTGGTGCCCAGCGAAGGCTGTGATATCTTCAGGCACGCAGGGTCCCTCGCTGGCCTTTTAGGTAGAGACAGCAGGCCTCTGTTGCTCTGGTCCCTCGCTGGCCTTTTAGGTAGAGACAGCAGGCCTCTGTTGCTCTGGTCCCTTGCCTTTGCTGCACGGCCTCAGTTCATGTCAATGGTGTTGAAGACCCACTCGGTGAACTTCTTCAGCTTGGCAGAGGCACTCTGGGACTCCTCCTGCAGACGCTGGTTGTCCTCACGCAGGCTCTGGATCTGGGCCTGCAGCATTGCCTTGTCCTGCTTCTCCTGAGAGCGAAGGAAGTTTGATGAAAAGTAGGAGTCAGAGAGAGAGCGCAACAGGCAAGGAGAATGAGGCGTGCAACCCTGGAGCGCTGACGGTCCCCGGCGCTGGATAAATGGTCTCACCTTCTTCAGGTCATCCTGCAGCAGCTTCACCATGGACTCCAACTGGCTGATCTTCCCTGCCAGAGTGATGGGGGCCTCACTGTTGGGTTTGGGGGGGACATTTCAGCCTGGCCAGTCAGCAAGCAATGTTATCTAAAGCAACATACAATTTTACATGCTACCCCCCACCAAACAGTTGGGCGCCCCAGGAACAAGCACATTTTGGGTCTGTGTAACAGGAGCAGGAGGCTCGTTGAAAGACACAGTATTGTTGCTGAGAGCAAAGCCTCCGCTGCTAATGATTTGCTCTTCAAAACAAACGCTGAAGCTTGAAAGCTAACTGACTGCTAATTTTGTGCTGTTGCTAAAGACCCAGTACAGCAGTGAGGGATAGACGAGGTGGGAAGTTCCAGCCAATCCTGTTAGGGCTGGGGTTAGGTAACCAGCATACCCTGGGGAGGAGGAGAAGAGTTGCTGGGTGCACTCAGCATTCTGAGGACTGGAGGTGCCACCTTTGGGCTGGTGGTTCACATCTTGAGTGACAAGCAGTGAGGCCCTCTGGACTGCAAGGGGCATGAGAGAGTGCAGGCATGAGGTCTTCATCATACAACCGTTGCCATAGAAAATGTGTTCACCTCGCTCGCGGAGTCTTACCTTCAAAGGCCTTGGCGGCATTGACGAGGTTGGACCAGTCCAACCCACTGTCAGCATCTGCATTTGGCAACGGCATCAGGCCCGGGTCCGGAACTGGCGGCCGCCTCCGCTCCTGGAGGTCTGTGAGGGAGGTTTCAGATGCTGAGAGGTCTCCTGTTATGGGAGGGAGCAGCATAATGTCACAGGACAGGCAGATCACCTTTTACTATAGCCTTTAAGGTATCTGAACATAATTAAAAAGATTGGAGCGAATGCATAGTTATTCTTTACCAGCAGGGGGCGGGGCACCAGCCGAAAATTACACAAAAGCAACAAAACGATCAGTGTAGGACTCCAGGGAGAATCTTCTACACTACAGTGAGATACTCTCTTTCCCCCAAAACTTAGAAGCAGTAGTGCTCACCGTGCAGTTTGACGCCCAGCAGGTAGGAAGGCCGGCGGAGGGGCACACCCCGCACTGTGGGGGAGCGCGGCACTGTGGAGGAGCCGAAGAACACGTCGGCCGAAGCCGGCTGGTCGAGGCCAAAGGCCGAGTCACGCTGACCGCTGTAGATGCTCTCGTCTGATAAGGTGCGGTGCAGGGAGCGGCGTGCAGCGGCCGAGCCAGAAAAGGGAGGCTGACAAAGAGAGACAAAACAATGTGAAGCACACAGTGAACTGGATGCTAATAGAACAGTAACAGTGTATTTCGGTTTCGGTGTGATTTGCCTCAAAATGAGCCCAGGTTCTCTCTTATACAATGTTCCTGGGAAATTTGAAAAAGATCCATCAAATACTTTTACAGTTATTGTGTTCAGCAGTTACCTATTCCTTCATTTGTGCCAGGTATTTGGGAAGAGGCATTAAGATCTACCAAATACTTTCCGCAGTAACCCTTGCCACAAAATGGCATTGCTTCATTTTGGTGCAAAAAGTCTCAAAATGAAATCAGTTCCAGAAGTTTTCCTATACAAAGTTCCTATAAAGTTGAAAAAGATCTGATAAATACGTTTTGAGTTATCAAGCTAATGACATAAAGCATTGGCAGCAGCAGCGGATCTGCCCCAAAACCATATGTATTCCCCAGAAAACACAACACACTGACACTCTCAGCTAAAGTTATGCTATGTTGACTTTTAATGCCATGTCAGCAACTAGGGATATATTCCTTGAGAGAAAACAGACTGCACAGCTAAAAAGGTAAAAACTTCAAAAATAATTATAAATTGCTATGGATAGTCAAAACAATATAAATGTTTAAGATTAGTTTTCAATAATTAAAAATCTAAAAAAAAAAAGTCTTGACTTCGCTGAAAACTGGAGTCAGGAAAACAGTAAATATACCGTAGCATTCAGCTAAAGTTCACTATTATTTTCATTTAAAGAGCACTCTGGAGAAAGCACTAAGAATGACTTGCCATACTGGTGATGGAGAAGCAAAAATAAAGAGTGTGGGAGTATCATGTGCTGTCATTCAGCGACTGGGTTACACCCTGTCCCAGTACCTCATCGGTTAGCATCAGGATGAAGCAGGCAGTGATTAACAGCTCATGCTAACTGCCACTCACTTCCCTTTAAAGGGGAGCGTACCTTGTGTTCGCCAGTAGCCGGCGGTGGGCTGTCCAGCGTGATGAGCTTCTTCAGGTCCTCCTCTATGGTGGATTTCGCCAGGCGCTGCGGAGACTGCGTGTCGCGCATGGTGGCTGTCAGCTGTGGCTGGCCAGACTCCATGCCCTCGCTCTGGTGCCGCCTGTATCACGGAGCCGCTGCGTTAGCATGTTTGGGCTACACAACTGCTCTGTTTAATAGCATTTGAATGGAGGGCAAGCTTTCAATTATACACATTTTTACATGAAAGCGTGAGTGCTAAGAAATATATGGCTTAAGAGATACAAGTAGTATCCCAAGAAGGAAGAAGAAAACATCACTAGCAGTACAAGCAGTAGGATTTTAAAGATCTTTAAAAAGCCCGCTTTGATCACTTTCAACCACCCTCACTGTTCCTGCCCTTTATGGTCAGCGAAAACCAGAGACAAAACCGCACTCCTTACTCCAGGGGGTCGGTGGAAAACATACTGCTGTACCCTAAGTGTCCACAAGGTGGAGATAGAGTCAGAGAATTTGAACACAGTACTTCACATTTCAGGAAACAAACAGGATACCCTAAATTGTGTGTGTGTGTGTGTGTGTGTGCGTGTGAGCGTGCTCCCTCTCCTCCAACACCCCCTGCTCACTTTCGTGTGTCCCCAAAGCCCACTGAGTTGATGGTGCTTCCTGGCTTCTTCCAGCCAATAAGGTACTTGCTGGTGGCACCCTGGCGCGGGTAGAAGCTCTTGGGTCCCGGTGAGAGGGAGCTCTGAGAGGAGGAAGAGGAAGGCGAAGTGGCCGGCACAGACTCCTCCCGGGGGGAGCTCTGGCTGGAGCCCTGGAGCCCCGGGCTGGCAGAGTGCCTGGAGCTCAGAGTGCTGAGGGGGGGGGGAGAGGAGCCAAGTCACCATACAGGCCACCGAGACACCAGGAACCCCGAGACCAGCACACAGAAGACAATGCCTGCAAAAATCCACCATTAACCCCACCCCCCGCACCCACACCTCCAAGGGAGTCTATTAGGAAGCTCTAAGCAGCTGATACCAGGCAGACCAAACAAATGGTTCAGAGGGTGCGTGTGTGTATGTGTAAGGGGGGGGGAAGAGATACCAGCGTGTTGTGAGCCATGTAAGCATGTATGACAAAGACAAGATTGGAGTCAGGTCAGGAGTGTCCAGCACTGCACTGGTGAAGGTACGCGCCATTGCTGGGGAGTGGACTCAAAACAGCGACGACTCAGTCACGGCGGAACTCGCTGCCGTCATACTCTTATCATACATATTCATTTTAAACATGCCTGATCTTCATAAATTTAACCTTGGAAGAAAGTCTGCAAATAAGACCAGAGGGTAAAATGTTTCAACGTCTCATAGAAAAACCCACCAGCAGCAAACGAGTGAAACGCTGATGCACTAAGTACAGAAGTTCATAAAGCGCCTTTCCTTCCGTCACATGGCACCGGTTCCGAACTGGGGGGATGCGAGGAGGGGAGGCAGGCCACTGAAATAAGGGCACTGCTTCCTGTTCTGCTCCTTTGACAGCATTTGCCCCCCCCCACCCACACCACCACCCAGGCCAAGGCCCGAGAACAATTCTGAGACGACGGGAGGCACAGAGCCGCCGCAGGCAACTCTCTGAAGCACTCAGACGTCACACAATTAGACCGAGCTGCGGAAGGGAATTACATTTACATTTCATTTAAAGCATCGGCTATTCAGAATGACAAAATATTTACCCAGTTAAAAGGCTATGTGTGTCACTGGAGCAATTAAGTAACATTGCTGAAAGGTATTACAGCAGAGAGAGACTTCTGGCACTCAAACAAGCAACCCCTGAACCCAAAGCTCGTGCTTTAACTGTGCTTCCTGATACATTAGCTCCCGGCTTGGGTCTTAAAGGGAAAGGCACCTGGAATAGGAAGTGACATCATTCAGGTTGTAGGAGCTGGAATCTCGCATCAGGTACGTAGAGGGGCTCTTGGCGAGACCTTCGGTGCCTCCCGGTGGCACAGGGGAGCCCAAGGTCGGTGGGGAGCACTCCTGCACTTGCCGGCCCCCATCCGTGGGGCTGTGCCAGGTAGTGGCTACCTTTTCCCGGAACCCTGGGGCCCCAGAGGCCAGCAGGGAGCCTGAGCTGTGAGCAGGTCCATAAGAGGCGGCGTCAATGCCACTGTCCGCAGACTCTCCCTGCAGGTAGCCGGTGGCATAGCCATTGGTCTCCGAGTCGGGCCGCTCCACAGGCCCGCCTCCGATGTCATACCACTTATCGTCACTGTGGGCACCGCTCGAAGCATTGCTGGACAGCGTGTTGCTGCTGGAATGGCTGGAGTAGGGGGCTTCCACCTGGGGACAGGAAATGGGAGGGGCGTCACTTCCAGTGACCAACAGCAGCTCCTAAGACAGCTGCCATATTGTTGCATTGTATTGTTCTCTCTGAGAGGATGGTCATTTGTATAACCCTTTGTTTCTATAACACAAACTCACTAGTGTTCCAAGAGCCTAACATTTAAACCGCACAGAACCCCTTGATTTGATAACCTGCTACCTCACCAAGAATACAGTACACCACCCGGGGTGGGAGGGGCGACATCTCACCTGGCTGGTTTTGTTGGGGGACAGGTGAACAACCTGCTCCTGCCGCTGGATACGGGGCATCCCCGAATGGGATGAGACAGACCTGGAGACCGGCGAGTCTGAAAACATAAACAGGGAGGTGAAAGAGCAGGACGGGCCAGGAATGACAGATGGCATACTGCCATGACTGAGCCAAAGCCCTCAACTCATCTCCTGTTGAAACTACAGCCAAAGAACAAATGTACAAAGTAAAACAATGAACAATGAGGTTAGGGATGATTTCCCAGCATGCACCTGCTCAGCCTTCTGCAAGGGTATGGACGCCATGTAGACAGGAGGCACAACTTTAAGCCTCTCGTCAGTAATGTATAAAACAGAGCGTTTTATTAGAGTGCAAGGGCAATGATTCAGGGAGACTGTCTGCAGCGAGTGCCTGGACGTCCAGCCCATCTGGCTGAGCAGAACGACGCAGCGGTAGGGACGCGTACGCGAGGAATCTGTCCATGCATGGAACTACTTCTCCTTCGACCAGCCCTGCCCTAGATGGGAATAAAGGGATGGCTTTGTGGGAAGGAAACCGAGGTCAGGAAAGAGCGGCTGTGGGCGATGATGGGAAGGGGGGCGAGACGTGATCCACGGAAAGCCTGGCGCGACCGGGCTGCGGGTTCAGCGGTTCAGATGGCTAAATGAACCAGACGTAGCACGCCGGCGGTTAGCCTGTTGCTCACGCTGCTCAAACAAACACACTGGAAAAGGAGGACAGAGAGGGAACCGGGGCCTGGAAAACCACAGCTGGGCTTCCCCTGGAGCATGGAGGGAAGGAGAGCGAGTCTGCAGCGGCGGGGGAAGCGGCAGGAATGCTAGGATGTACATGTGAACGTCATGGGGAGGCAAACGGCAACGACTGTGGGAGTACAGCTTCAGAACACTAATAAAGAAATGTAACGTTTTATAAATGATATTTGCCTATATGACTCCTTTGTGCTCGCGTCATATTTGTGGTGGGGTGCAGTCACTCCACACCTCCAGGGCTGGGAGACTGAATTGTGCCTGGGTGTGCTCTGGTTTCCTCCCATGTATGTGTTTCTTTGTGGGTGGTGCATCACTCAGCGGGTTAGGCCTCATGATCAGAAGGTGACCGGTTCAAATCCTGAGGCCGGCTGACTGATGCCACCTGAACCAAGGCCCTTAAAACCCAGCTCTAGAGGCGCTACAAACTGGCTGACCCTGTGCTGTGACCTCTAAGCTTGGTCTGACCTATATATGTATGTGTGTGTGTGTGTGTGTGTCAAGTACCTATTTCACACCAAGCTCTGGTGCTCACGTCGGCCCTATCAAAAACCGGCTCGCATTCACACTGCACTGGCGCCTAAAGGGTGGAACGAAGACGTCAGTGTGCGCATGATGCTGTAGGAGGGGTACCGTGTCGGAAGTGAAGACAAAAATGGAGGACCGTGCCAGATGCGATGAATGCAAGACTTTTTTAAATATACCCTAAATGCTTACATTGTTTTTTTAACTATGACAAGAAATGTCACTGAAGGAACTACAGCACAATATGCATTAACGGCCTATTTTAATAGTGAGTGAAGATGAGAAAAGAATGAAACATTCTGGTAAACTTTTATTTTACAAGTATACAAATAATCAAGAAATCAGTAAATCTTTTATGTGGGATAAATAAAAAAAAGTGATGCGCCTGTCCATCTGCATTCTCTTCACCTGCGTTAAACGCAAAAGAGAAAATAAGTAAATTTCACAGAAAATCATTGACATTTCAAGCAAGAGTGTGTGCATGTGTGTATTTTCATTGCTGTAACAAACCAGGTAGTTGTACGTCATGCATCACTGGCTGGTACACTGAAGTCAAATTCTAAAAGTAACTTATTAGTTAGCTAAGTTGTTGTTGTTACAAAATACAAAAAATACTGTACAAAAATGTTTTAAAATGAAGTCACCCAACCGAGTCCAACACATAAGATATAACCAAGTGTTTAACGATATGGTATTTTGTTTGACGGATCCTTGGAAGGCATCCGACATACACCACGTATTTAAAGTTCATAGTCATATTACACGTAAACACAACAATAACAACTTACCCAATTGCTCCAAAGCAGTAGCGGAGATTACTGCTCCAGTCACCTGGTTAGCAGGGCTGTTTCCAAACACGGAGTCCACGATATTTGTTTTTAGAGCAGCCAGCATTTTTATTTAGCTCTTTCAACTTCCTGCATTCTTTTTAATTTTTTTAAATCTTCTTCATGACTTACTCCATTATTCTAACCCATGTCTTCTCCAGTTCACTCCGCATTGTTTCCTAAACGTTTGTTTTGCGTCCTGACGACCCTAATCCCGCCTTCTAACATCACACGCTCCCAGCTCCGGCACAGCGTTAAGGCCAGAAAAAAAAGCTCCTGCTGGAATATATTGGCCCCTTACCGCTGGTATTTTTGGTGTAAAAAATGCAAAGTCAGGGCTGGAATTTAGGCTCGGTATAAACACCAGCTCAGGTGTGAAAGGGCTAATGGAATGGGCAAAAAGAAAATCTCCCCATGGGGGAATAAAGTTATCATTATTATATTAAAATGCAGAAAACAAAAGTACAAAAGTAGCCATGTCATGGTTCTGCGATAACAAAAGGCCAAGGCAGAGATCTCATGAACAACATTATAATAAATCATCCTAGGAAGGTCAATGCTACACTGACAGGCCACTTCAATGAGAACATGCCATGATGTCACAGGTGAGCAGCTATAGAGGGTGTCTGCCTAAAGGTAGCTCACCTGAGGCCCTGCTTCCGGACCCAGCCGTGTCGTCAGCCCTCTGCCAGTTAGGTGTGGACTTCCCGCTGCCCCCCGCCTCCCCCAGACTCTGCCTATCCACCGAGAGCGGCGAATGCCGGCTCATGCTGAACCTGGGAAAGGAAGAACGGATGGACCTGCTGTTAATCTGCACACCACGTGCCCTACAGCAAACATTCCTGTCGGAATTAAGACCCCCCCCACCCCCCATGGTGCCAATTCCCTATTAGGTTTATAAGCAGCCCCATCAGTGAATCACCCCTTCATAAACACTGCATTAAGTAATGATACAGAGGGGTGCTGCACGGGTGGGGTGAGGTGCACTTCCTGAACACAGACAGGTCCATGCTATGGTTTAGCTCGAGCTCCACATTTGTCAGACACATTGTAGGAGCTATTTATATCCCAATTAATGAACCTAATGAGTTTCGTCAAAAGCCCAAAGTACTACATCCAAAAGCAGACCACAGCTACAGCTCCGCACATGCCAGACCGGACCGTGTCGGATCTCACCCCTCAGGCATGGACTTCTGGCGCCAGTGGGCGGAGCCTCCGGAACCCGTGTCACTGGAGTAGGACAGATTGCTGGGAGAGGCCCGGCTTGGTGGGGAGCGGCCCATTACCATGGAAGAAGCCAGGGCATAGTTATCTGAGCCCGGGGAAAAACTGAAAAATGGTTGATAGGGGCAGATGGAGGATGAGAAAGGTGGAGGGTAGGAAAGGATGAAAAAAAGATGAGTAAAAACATAACATAGATCACAATGTGTCCAGCTGCCTGTTGGTCAGCGGTCCTTACCGCTTTGGGTCTAGGGGTCGCCCATCACTGGACACGCTGCGGGGCATCATGGCAGCCCTGTCAGGACGTTCCATAGAGCCCGTCTTCCCTATGCTGCCCCCCATGCTGACGGCACGTGGCGTGCTCCCGTGACCCTGAGGCGAGGCCGACAGCGTTTGCTGGGGACTTGACGTGTTACGCTGCCACTTGTTGGTGGCGTTGCGGAAGGGAAGCTTGTACTCAAAGTTGGAGCTCTCCGCGTTACTTTTGTACTCAACCACTGGCATGCGGTATAGCTCCGAGCAGCCCCTGGAGGTCAAAGGACTACACGTCATGCCTTGAATACACTACATTTCCCAGAAACCTCTGCACACAACAGCAGTACACATTACCCAGAAACCTCACCAAACCTCAAATTGTGCACCAGTCAGCCAGATAAGGTTAAAAACTATTCCATATGAATAACTATAACTATTCACATGGAGGAATGGTGTAGGAACTGGTCTGCACACCTGCGAGGGCTGGAGTCCTCATTAGGTGGGATGATCACCACCTTGACGGTGACCGATGTACGTAGAAGATCGATCATTTGCTCATGAGAGAGCGTCGCCACAGCCACCTTGCAGATTTCCACAAGGCGACTACCCTGCCGCAGGCCTGCCTGCCAGGCATAGCCGTAGGGCTCCACGTCTGCCACAATGCCCTCGTAGTTCACGTGGAAGCCCAGCTGGCCCAGGCCGTTCCGTCGCAGAGTCATCTCCGTGGTCTCACAGCCTTTTGTCAGGAACTGGGGATGAAGAAACACACACTCCTGTAACACTGGGAGGACAGCAGGACAACCAGGGACCAGCATGGTGGGAAACTATCACTTGACTCAACACTCGAAATCAAGCAGAAAACCACAGGCAACTCTGAGGGGGCACTTACACCTCGATGCCAGGGTCTTCATAATGTTTCATAATAACTGAACTCAGAGATATCTTTCAATGCAATAACCTCCTTCCAGGGCACAGAGATCACCTTCCAGAATGAGTAGCAGGTCCTAAGGCTTCATAAGTATTTGACTCCATGGGTCATGGATGCAATATTGGCAAAACACTGTCTGCCATTTCGGGGGGGGGGGGGGCACCAGCAAAGCTACTGAACTTTTGATACGCGAGTGCCTATGAGTAGACATTGGAGTATGGAAAAGAACAGGAGAGCTGGGGGTTAGTGTGGGGTGGGATGCCGGAGAGGAGTTATTCCAGAACATTCCATAGCTGTGTGGCCTTGTCCCTAGGGTGGTCCCACTCCAGCAATGCGAGTCTGATGTAGCGAATAGAGGGAGACAGACGGGTCAACTTTCATCTTAGAAACAGTGACAGACAAACAAAAGAAAAGGGACAGCCTCATGAAAGGAAACAAAAATGCAGCTGAATGTTGGAAGGGGGCGTGATTTCATGGGTAGATAGACTGGGGGGGGGGGGGGGGGGGGGAAAATAAGGGGACTAAAAAGGAATTTAGGCAGGGGA
>JAODKE010000028.1:673177-707646 GCA_026779605.1 Mormyrus hasselquistii | reverse complement strand
GGGCTGATCAAGGCTTCGCTTTCTCTGCCCTCAAATGATAGGCAGACTCCAAGCAGCTGAGGAACAGGTGGGGGATGCAAGAAACGGATGCGGGCACAGATGTCTCAAGCTGGTATGCTGATGATGCAGCATGAGGTTCCTAATCAGTGACTAATCATGAGGCAGCCGGACAGTGCTGAAGGTGAACAGGCCAGCGTACACGGCTGGGCACTCTACACCAGCGTACACGGCTGCCCCCAAGAATCACAGGGCGAAACAATCCAGGTTTAAAGCCTGGTGCACAGGTGGAGCCAGGGTGAGCGGCCCTTGCAGGTCAATTGAAGCATTAGGTCCTTCAGTCACATTAGCACTGGTAAAAGATGAGGAAATTACAGAAATACACAAAAATCTTATAGGGTCCCGATCTTACAGGCAAGCCAGCTTAATTTGTCGTCTCATCTGAAACGGCACGCAAGATCTCACCACCTCCAGTCTCTTTATGGACAGCTCCCCCTTAGAGGGAGAGACAGAGGTATGAAATGTTACTCAGCAACGGTTATGGTCTCCCCCCCCCAGATCTCCTAACCAGTGTTTCCCAGTCCGGTCCTTGGGGACCCCCAGACAGTCCACGTATTTGCTGGGAGTTGGAAGGAAGCAAAAACATGGGCTGTCTGTCAGGGAGCTGGGAGGGGAGCAAAAATATGGACCAACTGTCCAAGTTCCTGAGGACCAGATTGAGAAACACTATCCTAAACATTGGTATGTTCCCATTCTTACTGAACGAAATCAGCTGGATCTCTGTTAAACCAGCCATTCCAGCAGACTGCGTAGGGCAACCAGACCAGAGCTCCAGGTCACTCCTG
The DNA here is from genome assembly GCA_026779605.1 of Mormyrus hasselquistii. Classification (NCBI taxonomy): domain Eukaryota; kingdom Metazoa; phylum Chordata; class Actinopteri; order Osteoglossiformes; family Mormyridae; genus Mormyrus; species Mormyrus hasselquistii. The sequence goes on along the minus strand of JAODKE010000028.1, from coordinate 706,804 downwards.
AGCTGGAATACAACACGCAGGTGGGGGATGATGAAAGCTCATCTGCTCTGTTTGGCAAAGGTGTGTGTGTCTGTGTGTGTGTGTGTGTGTGTGTGTGTGTGTGTGTGTGTGTGTGTGGGGGGGGGGGGGGGGCATTCTTAACGAGCATGGCAGAAATGGTTTCAGACGCGCATGTGCCCAGCCACCCCAAGGCAGCAGAGCTGGGGTGACGTGCATCATTAGCATCAGCTTTCACATAGTGGTCACGTGTCAACATAAAAATGGCACGCCTAGGTGCCTACATCGCCTGGTACAGCTGGGAGGGGGGGGGGGGGGGCTGTTCTGGTGCTTACCTGTAGCAGGGGTTTTCCGAGCAGGGGTTGTGTGCACGCACCACGATGAAAACATGCTGGAATTGTGAGCGGATGTACTTCGGTGAGAAAGCTTGGGCACCGGGCTCCTGGAACACAATGGTCACGATGTCGTTCCCAATATGGCGTTTCCTCAGCAACTGGAAGAACGAGGTGGAAGGTGAGAGGGATTGGGGAATAGTGCAGCTCTGACGGCAAAACATAATGTCATTAATCTTTGACGGTGGAATTTGAGAATGACAAACTCATCTCAAAACAGCAATGGGATCAGATGGTCTGGGATTACAGTGTTCCTTAAATATCCATTGCTTAGGTACAGTTTCTAAAGATGATTGGTTGCTCCACCCACCCATTGTACTAATAGAGGACGTTAAACAGCGTACCTGCTGTCTGTTGTTGGGCGTGTAGGGCAGCATGGTAGACACATGGAACATGATCTCATAGTCCTTGTAGGTAGTGTACAGGGAGTGAGTACCAGTGCAATCCGCTGCAAGATCAAGAATATCCGGATTAGCAACCCACCACAGGGAATTTGTGTGTAAACTGGTCACCCCCCACCCAGAGGCAAAAAACACCTAAGCAAATCTCCTGAAACAAGTAACAAGTTAAAGCTTGAATGGATTAAGAACTCCAGGCTCGGAAACAGACACCCTGGTCCTGTCATTGACTCGGCTTGAAGACTTGAGGGATACCAACCATATCTATGAGCATCACTGGGACAGCACAGCAAGTAGGGAAGTAAGTTAATGATTTAAAAACATGAACATCTCAGTACCAAGAAACACTATGTCAAAAGAACCCTGTTATTCTATCAGTGTGGCATCTTCTAAGACACAATCTGCTGTGAAATTATACACCCGAGGGCAAATCAGAATCGTCTATTGAGCAGAACAAGATTAATAAATATGGTTCCAGTAAGTGTAAAGCATCAGCTAACAAGCTAATTAATTTAATTAAAGAGGTGCCTTTTGTGCATGTCTTTAGCTCCATGCAGCTGCACTTCCATATTTACACCACTGATTAAAACAGGAAGTTGGGATTCAGACCAAAATCCCATGAAAGCCCGTGACTGGCTGTGTTATCCTGAACATTAAGAAAGAAGAAAAACACAGAGCAAGGCTTAATTCATAAAAAGCACATCAGACTGAGGATACAGAGGGGAGGGATTCCCACTGCCCTGCTATTTATAACTACTGACGTCACGACTGATTGATTACTTAACTCAGCAATAGACATTAGATCTGGACGGAAATGTATCTGTCAATATGAACCAACCCAGAACAGCCAAGTGTTGCCATTATGTCTATGGTGGTTCAAAGCATTTGGCAGGAACAGGAAGACTGTAGAGCTTAATCCATGCCCCCCCACAAAACCTGCTAAAAATATTAGCTACGTAGTGCTCACTTCAGCGAAGTGAATGCTGAAACAACGTCTTCCACAATACAAAATATGCATTAGCTAGTGTTACTGGTCTCATGCACACCTACGCAAGCAAATACACACACAAACTCGCAAACACATACATACTTGCCCTGGGACTAAGGCACAGATTTATTTGGAGACATTTTGATTTCTTTCTCTGAGACAGCAGAATAATCCCCTGAGCAAGGACACCATGTTGTACATGTGAAGTCGCCGCCGATTATTTTCTTAGCAGCACCCCTTCTGCCCCGTCCTACAGTTGCAGTTTCTCCTCACAGACTTTCTCTTCTCTGCTCCTACGCATCCTGAGCATGTGCACTCGCCCGTGACAGGAGAACACGAGTGGCAGAAAACAGGGCTTCGCTTATTCAAACAAACAGATATACAGGCAGATAAACAAAACAGGAGCTGAGCTCTGGTAAGGCAACTAACGGATTCACAGGCACGGTCCAGGGAAACACCTCCCCCCTCCCTTTTTTTAATGCTTTGCTTAAAAATATCAGGGCACTGAGCTGGAACTAGTTCAGACTGGTATCAGTTCAGGTGGAAGTGGAGGGGGGGTAGAAGATGAGGAAATTACAGAAATACACAAATGTAATTAAGGGCATGATTGGGATCGAGGGCAATTTCCTGGTCTGGTTTACAAACGTGCAGGGCACGAGCATGCAGGAGGGCAAGGGGCACGGCGAAATAAACGCGAGGCAGGAGAGCCACACAAACAGAAAGAAATATAAAGGAAGACAGAAGAGAAGGGAGATCAAGGCCAACACTTCACAGGCGGCCAGTGCAGACAGAGAGGCAGCCAATTCAGGAACGGCAGCAGATGGGGCGGGCAGGAGACACTGATAAGAACTTGCACAATACCTTCTCTGATAGAAGTGCATGGTGGGGGACGCACATTTGAGCCGCCACGAAACCCTGGGCCAGTCTACTACAAGCGGGCAGAAGCACCCAGCTCCACCCCCGACCCCCCCCCCGGGAGACATACTCTTGGTGTCGAGCTGAGCGCGGTACTTGGAGAAGCCCTTGAGGCGCACGCGCTCCCCCAGCAGCTGCAGGAACTCCTCCAGGGCGGGGCCCGCTGACTCGTTGTTGTACATCTCCTCCTCGCTGCTCTGTCCTGCCTGGCAGTACATGACTCCCACCTTCAGCTGGAAGCTCAGCTGCAGGAGAGGGAAGGGGGGGACAATTAACGAATCAGAGGGATGGGGTAGGAAGGTGCAGGTCTGCCCTGGACTTACACCTACACCTGTCATGCAAACCAGCCATGTCCGGCACATGCAAAGGACAGTCCGCCAGCTCGCCGGCCCGCCAGCCCTGGAGTGACGCGCCTACCCCCTGCTCATCCAGCTTCATCAGCTGCTCCGTGACCTTGGGCGTGTTCAGGGCCAGCCGCAGGCAGTGAGTGTTCAGCTCAGGCACCAAGTACTCCAATACCTCCTTTAAAGGCAGCCCACGGGCAATGCCATGCTTGGAGGTGGAGGGAACAGCGTCCTCCAGGATCGATCCCCGGAGCGTGTTCAGCTGGGGGGGGTGGAGGGGTAGGGGGGGGGGGTACAGGAGAAATAAAGAAGCATGTTGGCATGGATTATGGCGGCTTTACACTTCATCAGATCCACCCTAAAATGGACATCACAGTAACTTCCCAAGCCATCTTAACCCCCCCAAAACATGTCGGTCTGCATAATGAAGCAGACTGACAAAGTCACCCTCTGCAGTCCTGCCTGGAACACAGTTGCCCTTAAATACCCCTGAACATCACCAAAAAGCGGCTTGTGTGGGGATCAAACCAGAGCAGACAGGAAATGATGTCAACGAGGGTCCTGCAGACAGGCAACAGAGCAGTTATTGTGTTCTGTGGCAATGGCGAGGCTGAGCGCTCTACGTTATCGCCTGTTCCCAGGAGGGGGAAGGGTGTTCCATCTAAGGCTATGACAAAGGTCTCCACAGGACTCACGGTGGACCAGTGCCCGAGACAACGCCCCCTAAAGGCCTCAGATACCCTGACGTAACATCACTCCGTGGGAGGATAAACATATCAGTGCAAGCTAGCTGGGTAGCAGGGCACCCACCCAGCCCCAGCATTCACCTTGCAGGTTCGGAAGATCATCCGGTAGTTGTACTGAGGGCCATGCTCCTTGTGATCTTCCAGCTTCTCCCGGCGGATGCTCACCGCCACCGGTCCCAGTGACTCATCCATCCCAAAGTAGTTCCAGTGCTCTGAGCGAGACAAAAATGGGGGAGGGGGGGTCAGTAAGAAACAGAGAGCTGGGAGGGTAGATGTCCATCAATGTGAACTGAAAGTTTCAGAATATAGAGTTGAGATGCAAAGGATTTTGGGATTTCTGATATCATCACATTAGCAGGGTTGATAATCTGAGACTCAGACACAAGACAGTGTGGCAATGAAAGGAACAGTCACTGCTGCATGCCACAAACCACAAGAACCAGTGCTGGAGTGGGGACCCGCTAGGGAAGTTGCTGATGGAGGAGGATATACAGGCAACAGCACTGTTTCCCTATCAGCACTGTGGGAAGCCATAAATGCAGCCCATTAAGAGCTAATTGGGCTGAACAGATGACAAGTACTGTATGTCATTATTATTATTATTTTTAATTATTGACATTTAGCCAGAGGTCTCTCTGAACAGCACAACAGGAAGTAAATTTTCCCAGCCCCAATGATTTATGCCACACTGAGGAATCGGTCAGCAGGGGAGACTATAGAGGTCACATGACCCAAAGTGGCCTTTCCTGCAATCATCGTCCTTACTGACAATCTCGCTATGGGACCATCGAATGCCAGCATCACATCCAGAGCACGGGTCTTCAGAGAGATGTCAATGGCATCCACAAGTAGCCCCGCTCACCTCTGACGTAGAAGCACTTCCTGTAGTAGTAGGCGCCCAGGTCCACGTGCTCCACACTGTAGCGTTTACTGCGCTCGCTGTGGAGGCCCTGGCCATCTTTCTGCATCTCCAGCACAGCCACCCCAGCGTTGGTGCAGTGGGAGCTGAGGGACGACTCACAGGTGTTACCGTCTCCGGTGACCACGATGCCCCCCCTGCCAATACTGCCCAGTTTGGACAGACTGATGGTGCGCTCGCCCTCTCCGCCGATCTCATTGCGGAAGCAGGGGCAGTTGAGCACCAGCTCATTGCTCTTTCCATCTCCAGAGTCCAGGGTGGGGCTGAGCTCTTCCTGGCTGCCGGCAGCCGAGGCGCCTGTGGTGATATTTCGGGGTTTGACAGCCATCTGCCTGCTCTGCACCACCTCGTTGAGGTCAAACAGGATGCTCTGGACATCATAGTGAGCGAAGCCCTTCTGGCAGACCCATGGCTTATGGGAGACAGAGGTGCCGTCCTCTGAGCGGCCGTCCTCAGCGTCTGAGCCCGCTCTGGACGAGTCTCCCTCAGCACGTGAGCTCCGGAGCTTGCGGAATATTGAGTCCCCACCAGTCTCCGACTTAGTCCGCCTCTTCATATGCTTGTCCTTCGATCGACCAGAAGGGCTCCCCCTTGTGGGCACCACGGGCCCGTCCGGGACATCAAGGCCAGCCTGCTTGTGGCTGGCAGTCAATAGGTCTCCGAGTTTCTCCGGGGCTGGGCTGCGCTGGTCGGGCTTGTCGCCCTGGTAGCCCTTGAGCATGTCGAAAAAGCTCTCGCCAGCGGCATGCTTGTCAATGGAGGATGTGCTGCCGTATTCCCGGTGGATCGGAGACCACTTGTAGCCAGAGGCATCCCAGTCCTCGAGGCTGTCGCCGTCGCCATCCAGCTCTCCAACAGTGATGTCGCTGTTGCTCCGCTGCCGGATGCGCCGGCTGGTCCTGCGTGGTGGCCCGCGGTATTCATCAGGGGACAGGTAGCAGGGGTCGGTGGTGGAGGCCGTGCCAGTACCCTGCGTCTTGTTCTTCAGTGTCTTCTGAATGTTGCGCAGCATAGAGGAGTCCTGTGGGCTCATCAGGAGGCCCGGTTTGTGTGGCACGTTGCCTGGGCCCCCACCCACCACACTTGAGAGTTCTGAGTCCATGGAGACGGGCCACACCCCCGGCGTGTCCTTCCGAGGGGGCCAATCAGCCACCCGGTCCCGCACTCCCATTTTGGGCACCCCGGGCCGTGTGGCAGGGTGGGTACTCTCGCTGCGCATGGGTGGCGCCGGACCATTGGGCAGCCGCAGATGGCGTGTGTGGAACTCATTGGTGGCGAGCACGGCGCCGCCGGCGCTGCGCTCGGTCTGCATTCGGTTCATGCTGGTCATGGCACGCTGCTGCTGCGACGGCACCGTTCAGCAGGGGAGCGGAAGCATAGTGGCCGCTCAGGCTGAACGCAGCACACGGGGCGCATGGACCAGGGCGAGGACCATTGGTGGCGGAGCAGGAGGAGCACAAATGGGAAGAGCTTGCTCTGTAGGGCTTAAGCTGTCATGTACACTGCCCCGAGGCCATGTGACTGCTCAATGTCCACACACTCAATCTCAACGCAGTACCATCCCGCTCAGGAAAACACCAGGATCCTGCAACAAGAGGAGAGACAGAGAGAGAATGAAAGAGGGAACACAAGAAGCAAATGTCTCCGATGTCAAAGGGAGAAGCCAGGAAAGTGTCATCTTCTGGCATCATCCACAATCAAAAAAAAATACAGCAGAACAGCCAGAGGAAGAGGTGAAGAACTCATCCCGGGTGCAAGGTGATGGTTACTTAACCTCCCCTAAACCCACAGTGTGGACAGGCAGGACCCCACACACTCTTGCTCTATACACACTTGCGACTTGAATCCGCATTGCGCCAACGAGCTGTGTGAGAGTACACAGCCAGTACTCGCCATGGCGTCATAAGACAGCAGGACTCCGCTCGACGAGGCAAACCATTATTAGGGCACCTTCTGTTTGATGAGGGCCCAAGGATCCCAGTCCATCTGCTCGCTTCGAGGTGGCCCGGTCCAGTGGTTTTGGCAGTGAGGAGCCCCTACCCCCCCATACCACAAGAACTTAAACTATGACATGGTACAACGCATGGTGGGCCGGATGATCCAGGCCCAGGACCAGCCAGCAGACAAGAAACCGAACAGATGTAAAACAGGAAATGCAGGTGCAGAGCAGCACAAGTGAAAATTTCAAGAACCAGGATACACAAGCTAAAGAATTTAACACTAAAGAAACATAAAAATATTACCAGCTCACCATCAAGCCTTCTGTGCACCACCCATATGCCTTTGCATTTAATTTCTATGTCCAGACAGGGTGTATTAATTTGCACACATACTGACTTTGGCACCTGAACCTGCCTTACCGACCTTTTAGACCACATTTGATGGGATGGGTGTAATTCAGTTTAATTACACACCCCCTTTCTCTGTAAGCGCATCTCTGGATGTTTTCACCACCTCAAGCCTATTAATTCACCGTAGACCTGTCTCTGTGGTTGCATTTGGCTGGCAATTTTCCCCACATGGCTTTAAAAGGTCAATTTCAGATAAGGCACATACTATATAGGTAAGCAACTGGTAATGGACATAGAAGAGAGAAAACTGGAAGCCAAGTTTGAGAGGCAGCACATTTAGTGGGAAAAATAAAAAAAGATTTCAATCCCAATCAAAGCCAGAGCTAAACCGAAATCTTAAATCACATCTTGCAGTTTCACAAGCCGGTAGATAAAAGTAAACAAATAATAAAGGTATGAAGAGATAGATTCGCAAGTTCCTGCTCCCATCACAGATGTTGAACCCCGCCCCCGTCCCCTGAGCCATGGAACATCCCATCTAGGGAACATGCAGCGAGCCTACAGCTCACTCGTTCCAGGTGGACATGGAAGTGAACCAGTCCAGCATACAAGCGGAGTGCCACAGCAGCCACGGTTCACAGGCAGATAAAGCCCTTAGTGTTTCTTTAGTGGGACTGATGTCAATTTGCTGGATATAAAATAACATGCTAATTGTTATACTTCCCCACTGCCAAGCCCCTGAGTCATGGGGAATTCGAATGACAGGCGACTGTTCATCATGGGGAGCAACCATGGAACTTTATTAATTTTAAATTTTGTCTCGGGGTGGTCAACATGGTACCCTCCTATGCCCACAGAAGGTCATGTAAAAGATTCACATATTGCCAGGTTCTTAAATGAATTAGAGCACATCAAAATACAACTCAGACTAAATAAATGAAAGCTACAGGCTCAGTTACTGTGAAGCTTATTTTAACAATGACCAAAGTGCATGGGGGCAGGGAAGGAGGCTGGGGTAGGTCACACAGCGCAGCCCTGAAACGCAACACGCCTGTTTCTAAGCAACCACCAGCCTCTTTTCAGCCATGATGGAGAGGTAAAGAAAACATACATTAAAAACCAAAGGAGCAGAGAGAGAGGCCAGGAGCGTATTGCCAGGGTTCTCTATTAAATAAGTATAAGGGGGGTCTGATGTGGATCTGCGTCGACTGCGCCCCCATCCCACAGCCACAGAAACGGCCATGTGGAGCATATTAACCACTAAGCCCAGCCTGCAGGGAGCCCCTGCTACACGATCATCTTTATTGGCCACCTTAAATACTCTGGGAACAGCTGTGGGGAGAGTCAGGGTTAAGAACGGAAGGGGCCGACGCTGGCATAACCCAGGCCAGGGGAAAACGGGGAGAAGTCAGCACTGACACGAAAATGGAGTGGGGATGGTGGTGTGATTGTGAATGTGTGTACACTTCCCCGGTAACTTATCGCGGAACACCTGCCTTCGGAACCCCTGATGGGACAGCAAGCTCACCGGGTGTCTATATACACCCAACATGAGGAGGGCCAGCCTGGAAAGCGATGGATGGGGGGGGTGGGCTAACCCATCCCACGGTGCTTCATGCACGCGGTCAGCCGATTCAGCAGACACGGTCACACTGTCGCACACAGAGCCTTTCTTCAGCAGCAAGCCCACCGTATTGTGAGGCTCCATGTTTCCTAGGGATGGGGGCCCAGCCTGACAAACTGTGGCTATACACATCCCCAGTTGCCCGGGAGAGTGGCTAGATCCCAGTGCGGTGCGTGCAGAGACAGGGAGCACCTCCCCCTTTATCCTGAGCTCTCTCCTCCAGCCCAAGCCCTGCTCTGGGGCAGCAGGTACAAAGTTTCCTCTGTCCTGCCCAGCTGGGGGCTGCGCTCTGAAAAGCAGGGCCCCCACTTCATCAGCACAGAGAAGCCATTGATAGAGCCTCTCCGTGGACATGTGGGGGCTGCTGGGAGACATTAATGAACTGCTCACAGAGAGACAGAGAGAGAGAGAGGGAGAGAGAGAAGAGAGGGAGACTGGAAGGGAAACAGAGAAAACAGTGAAAGAAAGATGGGGAAAAGAGGAAAAAATGACAAGTATAATGGACAGAAGACGGATGAGTGAAGGAGCATAAGACAAAATAAAGCCCATAACTATACGCCCCTTCCTGCTCCAGCCCGAAATAACAATGTCCACCGTTCATTCCTGGAAATATAACCAAACAAAAACAAAGAATCTTTCCAGTTGCCCTCCACAAGGCAAGAACAGGGAGTACACATTTAGCTGGATAAGCCGACCTCGCAGTTAGCAGGCTGCCACTGAACCATGGCTCACAGCTAAACTGCCATGGGACGGCGCCCCCGCTGGCCTTGCCCCTAATCCAACAACAGCTCCATAACATCCTACGGCAATTAAGTCTGCTGGAATGACAGAATCACCGGGCTGCCAAATTCTGAGAGGAAACAGGCAATCCAATTAGGGAGGGCAGGTCAGAGCTCTCCTGGGCCACTATCCACGTGTTTTCCAACCTGCTGTGACAAGAGGTGATAGTTTCCACGGCGACGCAAATGTCATAATAGGTCATGCCTCTGATCGAGGAAAATATTATTATTGCTCTAGAAAATGTGTCACCTGAGAGTGATGTGGGTTGGCTCTGTTCATGAGGAACAGCAACACAACCAGGGAAATGGTGCTGAATGAGTGGAGGTGGCTTACACACGCCCTCCTCCCAAAGGAAACAGCTTCTGTTACCTTAGGAGTCAGGAAAAATATAACACGGCTTCACTACTGCAGCCAATTCAGTGAAATGAATGATCGTTTTGCACAGCATTCACTGTAGAGGACATGATACCGACTTTTATGACTAATCCAGTGTCGTCTATGACTAATACATGTAGAACTGAAGCTCATGTGCTACAGAACCTAGCTAAGCTCAAAATAAATATATGGCAGGGCCCTGATAACAACTGATAGTTTTAAATGACAAGAGGGGTATTATTTGCCGACCATTAGCCTTACCATTTCAGAAATCCTTAACTGCTGGTGTGATACCTTCAGATTGGAAGCATGCTAATATAATGCCCATATTCAAAAGGGGGATAGATGTAATCCATCAAACTAGAGGCCAACTAGTTTAACTTGGATAACTGGAAAAGTGCTGGAAGCTGTAATCCAAGTGAAAATGATAGATTACCTGGATTCAAATAACATTCTGAGGAATAACCAACATGGATTTACAGTAGGAGGGGTAGATCCTGTTTTAGTAACATACTTGAGTTCTTTGATTAAGCTACATGAAAAACTGATCAGAAAAAGGCATATGATCTACTTAGATTTCCCGAAGGCCTTTGATGTTGTCCCCCATAAACAGCTCCTTCTTAAGCTCAAAGCAGCAGGGATTTTAGAAACTGTAGCAGCTTGGATCGAAAACTGGTTAACTGACAGGAAGCAGTGGGTAGTGTCCTACTCTCGCCAGTGTGGGGAGACAATTAAAGCAGCCAATAGGATGTTGGGTTACATCTCTAGGTGTGTAGAGTTTAATCAAAGCAGGTAAGATTATATAATTCGTTGGTAAGATCCCACCTAGAATATTATATATAGGTTTGGCCACCGTACCTTAAAAAGGACATTGCTGCCTCACAAAGGATTCAACGTAGGGGAACGTGATCCAGGTATATAAGATTCAGGTGTGGATGCTGATCAACCAAATAGTTCGTTCAATATTAGTTCAAAAGAACTTGTGGCCATAGATGGAAATTATTTTAAACTGGACGAGAGAAAGCACTTTACTCAACTTGTAGATAGCATATGGAATAGTCTTCTTGTAAGTCTAGTGGAAGATAAAACCTTGGGTTCCTTTAAATCAGAGCTAGATAAGATTTTAACACCTCTTAGCTATTAGTTGAGTTCTCTCCAAGCGAGCTTGATGGGCCAAATGGCCTCCTCTTGTTTGTAATTTTCTTATGAAAGAACCGGAGAGAGACAGAGCCCAGAAGATGGCCAGTAGCCCCTGGGACCTGGGCAGCGGGGTGGAGTGGCTCTCGGCATTCAGTGTCACATGAGAGGGTCTCTCTCTCTCTCTCTCTCTCTACACACACACACACACACACACACACCTGCTGCTCTAAACAAAGACATGCTCACTGAGGGAGAGAGAGAGGGAGAGAGAGGGAGGGAGGGCAGGAGTGAAATGGAAAACAAAGGCAAACGTAGCACATCACTGCAGCCTAGTGACTGACACCTCAAGGCCCCACCTAATGCAGGCAGCGTCAGCAGAAACCGTGAGGCCACACACACCCCAGAGCACGGTTCACCCACGAGCTGGCAGAGACATGTAGCGATTGAGATATGAGAAATATTCTACTTGCCATCACGCTAGACAAATGAGACTTAGTGAGGACCACTAACATGGTTTAAGATCAGCAGCAAGCCCCTCAAGCGTGAAAGCACAGTGGAATGGCACCCACTTCACCCTGCAAAGGCAGACAGGGGCTTTTCTCTGCCTCACATCTTAACATGGCCACCAGCGATCAAGACTGAAGTGAGATCGAGTCTGCTTCACAGGACATGCATCACTCACATTACATCAGCCTTCGAGAGGTGAGGCCCACCATGATCCCGGTCCATGACCTCCAAACCCTGACCAACCCCCCCGCTGTCCCCCAACACCTGCCTGTGGGCTGGGCAGGATCCTCTCACTTTCAGCAAACGGGGAATCTTACACCTCTTGCCAAAAAAAAAAAAAAAAAACCCTTTTGGCAAGAGAGTGATAGCAGGATGTAACCCTGCGCCCACGGCTGGGATTTCTCCACCGGAGGAAGAGGCAGGAATGTTCGGGGTGGGCAGGGGTGTGCAGGCAAATGCTGGGACCCTCAAAAAAAAAATTTAATAAACAGCCTCTCTACACTACCAGGAAGATTGGGGACATATCACTTCAGATAAAGTGCCGCACTGGAGCAACGTGTAGCCCTGGATCAGAACACAGAGGCACGTTTCCTCCTGGAGCGACAGCAGCAACCCACTTCCCAAGCCCTGGGGAACCCGATGGCAGTTAAAAGTTTGCCCCGTGGTTTGAGGATTAAACTGCATGTTATTTTAGCAAAAAGACTTGGTTACATCTCCGCGAAGGAAGCCGCAGGCAGGACCACAACCTCCTTTGGTTCTGTCCTCCCAAGACCATAACACACACACACACACACACACACACACACACACACACACACACACACACACACAGATACAAACACAGGCTCGTCACCAGGAGGTAGTGACAGCTAAATACCAGGAAGATTCTCACTAGGGGACAGTGAAAGTGACAATGAGAACGTGTTTAACTGCAGAGCAGAGTTCATCCGACGCATTTAGCTGTTCTAAAATAGCTGCGCAAACGATGTGGCAACTTAGAAGACAAGACGAGAAGGACGGATAATTAAAAGTGGATGAGGAAAAATTTGCCTCGTGGGGTGAGAGGAAGAGAGAGACAGAGAAAGATATACCCAAAGAGGACTGACAGCAGCAGAATAGATGGGCTTGCAGGCGACAGAGCCATCAGACTTCCAGTTCCCAGTCCATAGTACCCACCACCATCCAACCTGGGCTGTGAGCCCCCCTACAGTATGACTGATTTAAAAAAAAAAAAAAACACTCCTATAAGCTGATCCTGGTTACCGCGGCGACCACCCTGGTCACAGTGGGCACTTGTCCGCACTCGCCTGCGAGCTCCGCTTTCGGTAACCAAATAGTACGACCACAGAGCCCCTGGCATGACACACCATCAGACAGGGGGTACAAGGAGGGGACAAGCATTTGGTATAACAACGAAACAAAGTGTGGTGCAGAGACATAGCCGGAGGCGAGGCACAGACCCGTGTTCTCCAGCTCGCCAACGTCAAAATTTTTTTTTAAAAAGTCTGAAAAGCACTTTGCAGCAAAATCCATATTTCATAAGTGCAGCTCACTGACTCTGAACAGCAGGAGTCTAAGTGGAAACCTGAAGTCGCTGCCAGGAAAGCTTAGAGCTTCCTTCAACCCACGCTTAGCCTGGGGACCTGCATGGTGAGGCTGCCCCTGCCTGGCCCGGCCGACACGGAGTGCATTCCGCCCCAAGGCGCAGCCCGGCGCCACCCATATTGCCGGTGCACAACCCCAGGGCCTGAGGGGGTCTAACGGGTCAGCGGCAAATGGCGCCACAGAAATCCAAACCGCCAGCAGGGATTCCCAGGTCAGCGAGGAGGTCTGTGATACTTGCTAAAAGGCCCCACGTCTCACCTGAGAGTCACTGCCAGGGCTGAATGAAACATGAAGGAAGCGCGATAATAAGCATGTGAGCGACAGTCTGCAAACATCCTAATCTTATACCAATGTTTACACTAAGGAGGAAGGAGGCGGGTTAAGATGAAGATGAAATAATCACAGTTCAAAAGCGGGGGAGGGTGGCTGCACATCAAATGACACATGGAACTATTAAGGAGAACTACCTGGGGATTTTCTGGGCAAACACACCACACTTTAATCACGCCGATCACACCGTTTTCTGAAAATATATCACTGCGAGGCAAACAAAGCCAAGACAGCAGCTGAGGAAGGAAGCCCCAGGCATAAATTCGTCGTGAGCGTTACTAAAATTAAATTGCAGACTTTTTCTTTAGAGGACTAACACTGTGGCTCCATTTCAGAATCTAAATGGATCCCTCTTAGTTAAACAAGGGGGCAGGGGTACAGAGCGATCCACAACAGCCTGGTGTTAAACAGCTCATGTTTATGGAAGAAACAGCAGAACAAGACGCCTTCGGCCTTCCTACTTAAATAAGAGATGAGAACATTGAATTCTGGGACGTTTACAGGTTTGTGGCGAGTCCAGCGTTCAAACCGGCTCAGCAGAGCACTCAACCAGCCCAAAACTCCACCCGAGGTGACAAACAGGCACGTCAGGCACACCCGGCCTGCACCAAACCAGCTACCGAGACCCTGGCAGCTCAACCAGCATGCAACCAATTGGGGGGCCCAAAATAGCAGCCGCGGCACAGCGGTGTAATTAGCGAGTGGTGCAGTACCAGCAGCGTGTAATTTCAGGCCTTTTGGAGGAGAAAAAACATGTAATACTAAGAGTGGACACAGAGCAGAGACAGGCACTGAGAGCCGAGGAAGGAAAAGGAAACTATGCCTGCAAATGGGGTGTGTGGAGAAGCGACCTCTCTGAGGGGGTGTGCAGATACCTGGGATATCCACGTTAAACGCCCCCCCCACCCCAAGGCAAAATGACACGCACCACAACTTACTGTCACCCGCAGAACAGCCCGGACGTCACCAGATGCCACTGCAATTAAAGAAACTGGCATGACTGTCATCTCGGGGACTCCTGATTCGGCAGTGAGGCCTCAAAAGGGAGCATGTGGAGGGGAGGTGGACAAATAGGACATCCGAGAGGCACAGGAGAGCTGCTCGAAATATTGTGAAAATGTATTATGGTAGAAGATAGAAGGAGCAAAGACCAAGAATGTGCCGTCGAGGCATTTGCTGTGAAAACAAATGACAGATCAGATGCTGGATGGAACAATTCAGGAGTGAAATGGCTTGGGTACAGTTTAGCTGCACCTGTTTTTCTGTTAAAGCAGGAACGAAGAGGGAGGGCGAGAGAGAGAGAGAGAGAGAGAGAGAGAGAAGGGAGAGAGGAGGAGAGAGAGAGACAAGGACAGAAAAGGAGCCGCTGTGAAGGTTCAAAACATCCAAGTGGAAGAACCAGTCTGGATGTAGAAGACGCCCTGCATCGTCCTTGCCATCCATTCCGATCCTCTGTGCTTAAGGCCACTGGCATCCCAACCCAGGACAAACGCTACTTTTGTCTTTCTGCGTTTATCACTGCCCACATTTCCTGTGTGCTCGGGGGGTCCGGGTGGCCGGGGGAGCGGGAGTTTACACAGGAATACACAGAGTCAGCTTCCCCTGCATCCGGCAGCGGGCTGGTATCTCACTGAGCACGCTCACCGCTGGGGCCATGTACGCACAGCTGGGTTCCGGGGAGCCGCCCCTCCTTGTGCCGCGGATCCACCCCTAGAGCTGCGGCCAGCCAATCGCAACATAAGCAATGACCTCAGCCATCAAAAGCATGTGGATTTAGGGACTTCTGAGACCCAATGGCAAACAGCAGGTCACCCGAATGGCAATAAATACCTCTCCCAGGTACAACCCAACACAACACCGGGGCACAGACAAAGGTCTTTTTAGCCCGGTAAGTAGCAGCCTGCTGGGAACCGTAACACAGTCAGAAAGATAGAGAATGCAAGCCCAACATGCCAACAAGGAGAGAGGCTGTCTTCCATTCACACAGGAGACCTCACTGTGCAGCAGAGTGGACAGCCAGGAGCGACCTTGACGGGACGCTATTATCAACACCAGTCACGTCTGCTGTGCCGCCCGATTAAATCTGTAGTTGCACGTTTGCAATAAGGCAATGCACAGCAGTGCGAAAAACACAGAATAGCTTACGGAGGAAAACAGGGTACAACGGTGAAAAAGCAGGGGTAAAGGATTTAGGCAAGAGCTCACATCAGGAGTATTAACACAGCAAGAGGTGGTCACACATAATGCAGGGGCTCTAGGCTGGGATGGGAAGACGTTCATTCCCGTTCATTCAAGTACAGTAAACGGCCGGTCGGAGGACAGCTGGGTCAGCCTCACGCACGTCTTGAAATCCGCTTACCCATGCACAGACACACACGAAGCAGGCTGGTGTGTCATTAAGTTTTACTATCCCTGCCTCATTCCAGACCTCCTCAATGACACACATAGATTACACACTTCCCACAAGCAGCTGCTCACAGGCACCATCAGCCACGCATCATCCGGCTGACTTCCTCCGCAGCCCACTGATTCACAGTCCTTCTGGACCACTGGAGATCAGGACAAGTGTTCTTGCTTTGACCTGAATCGCCCCGAGTCTGTGTGTGGGGGCATTTATGTGTGTGTGTGTGTGTGTGTGTGTGTGTGTGTGTGTGTGTGCGTGTGTGTGTGTGTGTGTTTCAGGGTCACAGGAGGTTGGAAACTGTGGCTTTAGTTAGACAGACCTTTAGTTAGACCTTTAGTTAGACAGACCTTTAGTTAGACAGATCTACATTCAGCTTAGCAGGTTAACTGGTTAACCCATGGGATTGTGTTATACAGCAATATGACAGTAAAGAAAGAAAAGATCACAGCAGGCTAATTACACACTGAAATGAAGACCACACTTTGAGGGAGCTCCGCTTATTCAGAGAGGGCATTTTTGGACAGTACAACAGCACTGCCCTGTCGCCCTGGGACGACAAGCTAAGGGCCTCTTTTACTGCAGTTTGAGTGCGAGGAGGCAAAAAAAAAAAAAAAAAACAGGAAGCGCTTTCTGCCATATCCTCTTGGCACGGCACCAAAGAGGAAACACCGGCCACAGGTTCAAGGGTGCTCCAGGAAAATGTGCAGCTCTGCGAGAGTAACTGAACAAACCCTGGCTCACCACTGACTAAAATTACCTGGGTCAGCTGGTGTCTGCAGAACTGCCATCACAGCCCCCCCCCCAATTTCTGCAGATTTATGCACAGTCAGATAGCCCCCCAGATGCCTAATATAAGTAGCCACACCATCCTGAAGAACTTCAAGAATCTACTGAAAACTGTCCTACTCACATGAATGATGATAAGGTAAGTCCAAGGACACCCTGTGGGAGTGAGAAATTCTCCAGACTCCCAAAGAAATATGGATTGTACTCTCAATCCCCCCCCCCCCCATGCCAGAGAACTTCAAAAAGGCCCTGAATTTCAAACAAACCCTGCACATCTAAGCCACTCCCCCAGGAGTTGGGTCAATGCAAATCCTCATGGGACTCACAGTAAACTCCAATTAAAAAGCATTTCTACGAGTAGGAAAGATGCTTTTGAATCTCCTGCCATCTACAGATAAGATACCATACTTTAACAGTTATACTCAAAACACATATTCTATTCACTAACAACATGACAACACAAAGACTGTGAGTGAGCCAGACCTGGGTGAGAAGCTGGCAGATGGATGTACTGAATGCAGAGGAGTCCACCTCTCTGCAGCAGTCTGAAAACTCAGCGCTAGGCTCTGGCCGGTTGTGAGGTGAATTTTCTTTATTATTTTTAAGTGGCCCTTGATCTACTTTGTTTTCTGGTTCCAGGCCCATTTAATGACCAAAAGCTTCCAAATCAGCAGGCACAGAAAAATGGGAGAGACACGAACTGGTAACTCAGGCCCATCACCCGACAGTGTGCTGTAATCAGAGTACAACCCGCCTGCCAGTTACCGCTCGCCGTCAAGTCACGCATAATAAGGCTTTGTTTGGTGGCTGCGGCACTCTTCCTTTCAGCGCCAAACCCCCCCCCACCTCACCCCACCCCACCAGACCACTCCACATTGCATTTATCGTCAGGGAGACCTCAAAAGCTCAGCTCATTTTCTATGTGCCTTTACAAGACATGATGGCAACGGGGGTGAGTGTCAACCTGAAGACCGCAGGGCTGAATAGGTACATGGGGGGTGGTGAAGAGGACACAAAGACCACCCTGTCTACCAAATCTGAAGTAGACTGCATTTTAAACATTTCCTGCTTGCACCATCAGCATCACTGCAGAACATTTTCTCTGACCTTGTAGCCATACTTTAAACCCCTAAACAGGAATCACCGGGAGGTGAATACCAGCATTTTTGGACCGTGTGATTATTAGCCCTGCCTTTGTCTCTCCACAATGCTCCTGCAAGTCATTCTGAACATCTGGTAGGACCCATATCTGCCTTCTCAGCAATCTATACCGTCTCCCCAGTAGAGAGGTACAACGTAAGCCCACCTTCTGACACAGCGAGGGACTATGAGAAAGGAGCACTCTCACAGCACCGGGGACACACTGGGCCCCATGAGAAACAAAGTAATGCGGATTTGATAATTAATGCATGGTTGAAGACGAGCCTGTCGCTGTGATGCTGCTCAGACACGCTGATTGCTCTTGGAGAATGCAGGCGGTGGGGCCCCAGAAAGAAAGACGGCTTTAATTACTCCCGTATAGCGCTGTTAATTAAAGCGGGGGGTCTCAGCAATTAGAATTTCATTAATGGCACATCTTTTAAAAGGGGGCTGTTTATTCGCCTTTCCTGGCACAGCAAACCTAAATAATAAAGGCTTTAAACTAAACATCAGCTGTTTCCCTGAGTTCTTACCGTCAATGTTGACGCTGGTAAATCTCCATAACAGACAAACCAAGGTACTATTACTCGCACTTACAAATGTTAAGACAAAGAACAGCATAACCTGAGATTATGGGACCACGGCTCATTTTTACTAAGCCAGTCTTTTCAACTGTTAATCCTAGAGGAATTGTGTCACTCGAGGGCCTTATCGGGATAACCAGTGGTGAATGAGGTGAAGGAAGGTTTGACTGTCACACAAATGCCATACAAAACAGATGTTTATCTTCATAATCCAATCAATCAATAATGGGCTCCTCCGTATGGCCGCATTAGCCGTTCTTGGCGTCAGCATAGGCGTGGGCCAGGCGCTGACACCTTCCAGGGGTGGGGATGGTCGAATCTTGTTGTAAACACAGGCTCAAAGCTCCCATATCCCCCAAAACCCTCCCTAAGACCTGGCCCTGAGCATGGCCACTCCCTGAACAGGATCTGCTGACATTCGAGGGAGGGAGGGAGGGAGACAGGGAAACCAAACCTGTCTTGGTGGATTGTTTAGGCTCAGCTTTCCTAGACTTTATGGTATACATTACAAAAGTACAAACCGTCACACTGAATCACAGAGGATCACAGCTGATGAAATCTCAGAATTACAGATATTGGTCCTTGCTTAAAGTGCTCACTGAAAGTCTTGAGACTCTTGCTTAATTCAGTACAAATACTGCAAAGTTCTTGCTTTTATAACAGAAATCATTAATTTATTCATCTGCCTATAAAAATATATCACATTTGAAACAACCATTAGATTTTAGTAATTATAACTTATACAGTTATATAATATAAATTATAACTCTAAAAGCTGTTTGAATAAAAAAAAAATAAAAAAAAAAACAAATATTTGTGGTCAGTGACTACAATTGCAATTAATAGTAAAATGGCAAGAGCAGAACTGAATGAGTCAGTCAAAAATTATGACATTTAATAAAAAGAAGACTTTCATTATGAAACCAATAAATTTATAACATTTTTACTGAATTAAGTAAGCGTCCCAAGGGTTTCTGTGAGCACTGTACATGCATGAAAATCCACTTAATTTTTCACTGCCCCCCTTTAGACAGTCCATTCTGCTAGACACAGACACATTAATGAAGATTGTTTTAAAAACCAAATCTGGTTGATAGAGATTAAATGTCTTAGTGGAAAATGTTTAACGCCAGTGAAAACTGCAAAGGCAAACAAAATAGCAACAAAATACCAATAGTGTTTCCTCTGGCAGGAATTATAGCTGAAAATCCTTCTAAAATGTGCAACCGACTCTGCACACAGCTGTGCTTTCATTCTTACTGGTTCTTTTCCATCTCACTCCCAGTAGAATTGGACTTGGGATTCTGACCGGGTCATTGATTTTCTTCTTGTTAAGTTCTCGCCGACCTTGCAGTCATGGTCATTATCCTGCCGGACGGTCTGCACTCTCCCTGGCTCACAGACCATGGCACGTCTTACAAGGCCTACCCATAATGCTCCGCGTTTCCTCACCCGATCACAACAAACGTCCCTGGCTGATTGGACTGTCTGATATCCCTCTAGCAATGCCCCCCGGAACAGTTTCTCTGACTGTTGATCTACCATTTCACTGATTTGTTTTAACACTTCCTGTCAGAATGTTTTAACATTTTCCATAAAATCACATTCTGACAGGATTTCAGAATCTGATGCCTGCATGATGGTTGCACATAGAGAATTCTGACATGCTGTAAGTTTTACAGTCTGGGACCCTGAAGTGTTTATATGTGAGAACACTTATGGGGTTACATTTTCAGTCAAATTTCCCTGCTGGTACATGAAGTACAGTTGTGTGCCTCTGCTGTTTGATGTTAGACTTACTTACACATTTCCAAGATTTGAAAAAACTGGGTGAAACTACCAGACTGAATTTTTACATTTTTTTCCGCAGACTATGGTAAAACCAAATAAACATCCCCTGCATTCCACAGTAGCAAATAAGTCATCGATTGGGGCAAACACTGGTCCTGTACCTCATAAAAGCAGCCTCTTTTCAGAGGGTCTCCAGCAAGTTAATTAAGAAGCGTGAGGAATCGAGGGTTAAAGCCTTAAAAATGCTTGCACTGCAATTACAGCTCACAAACAAGGGAACAGAGAAGGAATGACTATCAGATGATCTAGCTCAGCAGTGACAGGTGAACAATGGTTATGAGCCGCACATCAAGTGGCTTCAGAGCATTCTGGGAAATTAACTTATTAGCCCGCGAATCAGACCACCCATGTCAGCAAGTCGTTAGACAAGTGACACATTGTAACAACTTCTCATTCAGACACGTGTCACTTTGAAAAGGAAGTGGCCGTGAAAGGAGAGAGGATGAGCTGACTGTTACCTGTGGCGTCATGACCAAAAAAGAAAAGAAGAAGAAAAAAAAAAAACAAAGCCATCCACTGATCCTCAAGTGCATTGGCGAAGGGTCTGCACTTCTCCTTATAGCCCATTAGAAGGCAACACCAATCTTTTACAAGTATACTCTAATTTCTTCTTTATCAAGCACTGTCATTACCAGGCTGACTTCTTGACTTCTAACAGGCCTGTTATTAGCCTGAACCTTTCTGTGTCTGACAGGCACAACACAACTCTGAGATGGGGGTAAGGAGCAAGGCAGCAGAGGACAAACTAATCCCGCACACATACCCTTGTGAGTCATGTGTACTTACAGCTCTGCCTCTCACTCTGGCCTCCTCTACTTCTTCAGCCCGCGCTGTCTGTCTGGCTTAAAAAGGTTCTGCAAGAGAGGGAACGAGAAACTCAGGATGGAAAATAAAATCAGGCATGCCAAACGAGGCCAGCAGATGCATAAGGCACACAGGCAGTTTCCCATAACGGGGATCTGACAAGGGAAGGCCCAGCGTGAAAAATGACTGGATGACACTGTGATTCATGCATTAATAACATCCAAGAACAATAAAAATAAAAAAAAAAAGAAGGGGGGGTGGGTTGGATTCCAACGAAGAATGGTAGTGGGTATCAAATCTGGGCACTCCGTCTCAGGGAGCCTCAGGCACCATGGTGGAAAGATGCCATGGCATGTTTCGCTTCTGAACCTGCCCTTCAGCTACCAGGGGTTACCAAGACCTTGGACTTCATCTCTGCCTCTCTAGGGATATCTGCTTAACCAGAAGGGAACACCACGATTACCCAGCAAACCTCAGCATAGATTCAGGTCGTCCCAGACATGGCATCTGGGTTCGAGGTTGCAGGAAGCCACACTCTGCCGAAGGGATACGCCAGGAGGAATTTCAGGCGGCAGCCAACCTGACAGAACTGCATCCTGGTAACAGATCTGTAAACACGGCGCATTTCCAGCTGCTGCTTTAGCGAGTGGCGTGACGGGGAGCGATACGCACACAAGAGCCGGCTTGTTCCATAAGGTTCGGCGTGGTCTTGAGCAATATGCCTTGAGAAGCATCGCAGATTGAGGCACTCAATGAACTTTCAGGTTCGCTTGGTCACCGTCACATTTTTCAATAGCAGGCAGCCTAACCAGAGCCATATAATGTTACACCAACACTGCCAAAAGCCGGTTTTATACATTTCTCCTAAAGCTCGGACATTCAGTTGTCTAAAGACCCACCCCCCAAAAAAGCCAACAATATCCCAAGGAGCTCAAAAAGAACAACAAAGAGTTGAAGGTATCAGGCATCTGGACCTTTCAGGGCCTCTGATTACCTTCAGGAATGGCAGTTCAGAGACCTCAGATGTTTACCACGCTCTCAATTTGTGCATTTGCTCTTAGTTAACTGTCTTCAGTGACTCCTCACTAGTGGCTCTTTAACTTACATGGGATGCATGAGAGCTGACACCCATCAATTATCTGCCAAGAGTATTTATTTAAAAATATAATAAGGTGTGACTAGTTATGATGAAATAAATCAGAATCCACCAAAACTATTCAACACTAAGCACAAGAACACAAAAGGTATGAAGAAAAGTAGAACTATATTTAAATAAAAACGACTTATTTGCCAAGATAAAAATGCTCTTTGACCACAATAAGAACAGGCTAGGTGACTCTTTTCAAGACTCGTCATCTCTGACAAATTCCAGCAACACAAGCACTTCTGCTTCAGTGACTTTGTGTCTTCTTCCTCTTAAATTCACAGCATAACAAGTTTGAGGCTCAGAGACACTTAACTGTCATATATCCAGGGTCTCTGGAGGGTAGACATTTGGGAGTGGTAGCTGGTGACTTCCTGGAAAAAGAACATGACTAAGAGGAGTGCCTTGAGGAACCAACAAAGGAATAGATTACCATTTAGGCCTTTGTGGGCCCCCTCTGTTAAACCCATAGCACCCTGAACACTGGGAGCACATTTTACAGCTACATTCACAGCACCGCTGCCAAGGGAAAAAGTTCAGCTTCACGAGCTAGATGACTGGCCGGTGTCAGATAAATTCCTGCGTTTTTCTCCTGGATCCCATTCAGGGCTAACAGACATTATATTCCTTGGCCCACTCTCTGGTTTCATTTGTCTTCCTTCCAAAGCCTTCTCAAAAGCATCTGGGCCAATCTGCTGCAGAGTGGATCAAAACTCTTCATCTTGGCTTTGAGAAGCTTACAAATAGTTTAAACTTGGTCTACAGGCAGACACACAGACAGACAGGCAGGCAGGCCGGCAGACAGACGGACAGACAGGTACCACTGCTAAACAATGCCACAGAAAAAGAACAAGCTCCCCAAGTCTCCAAACATCACCTTCTTCTACGAACTCAGTGTCAGGCAACACCAAATTGGGGTCTCCTACTGCAAGCAGTAAAGCTGTTCATCACCTCCGATGCTACACACTAAGCAATTCAGTAGGGGGCAGAGTCGAGACTGTTCTCTCTATAAATAATAATGAAAGACTTTCCGCCACTTCCCAGACATTAAGGAGGATCGCCAACTTTACTCTGGCTATCAATACCAGATTTCAGACTACCTGGAGGAGACGCAAGGTGAAGTTACACTGAGACACACACACACACACTCAAGGGCATCTTTGCAGCGTAGGCTCCTGTCCCACTGCCCTTCAGAGAAGACAAAGCCAGTGAGAGTGAACACGGGTTCATTCCTAATGGGGAATGGTAACCGTAAATCTCAGGCTGTGCAGCTGGGCTCGCCGCTCAGGAACTGGAATGGGAGCTGGGACACTACTGCGGAGATCACTTACCAAGATCAGAAAAGCAGTGGGGGTCTTTCTGCAGGAAGGTGGAAGATCTTGAACAATTTTGGTAATTAATCAAGTAATACACTGGAGGCAGGAAAACTATTCTCTGAACACAGGCAGACTGATATTCAATTAGGTTACTCAAATGTCTAATAAAGTGTGCTTTTTGAGTTTTGTCAAGCATAAGGAACAGAAGAATAACCTTGATGAAAAACAAACTTTTATCCCAATGTGCAAAAGGTATGGCATGAAGATGGATAATGTGGCGCCAACTTTGCCTGTCTCACTTTCTCACCGATTCTCCGATCATCCAGATTAAAAGCATCAGTGGAAAACGGCACGCGAAGCAGAACAAAGCAGACAGAGCTGCAGCTCCCTGTGGCCGTGCCCTGCCAGTCACCCCAGCTACCGTGGGCAGGCCGGCATCCGGAGGCCAGAAACAGAACAAAGTGGATGAAATTACAGGCCTTAAAAACAAAAACCACATCGTGTGAGAAGGTAAACGATAGCATGCAGGTATAAACGTTTTCGCTGCTTCCCCACCCCCATGAATCCACCATTGCCATTAGCACGGAAAGGCTTGACAAGCACGCAAACACCTGTTGCAACTGATGAGAAACTACATCTCCCTCACCGCCTGACATTGCATGCCCCCACTCAACAACCCCCCCCCCCATCCGGATGAACCTCCATCTAAATCTACATACGACAATTAGAGGGCAGTAATGACTCCTACTCAAGTACCGGAGGAAAGGTGTAATTTTATATCGAAATACCATTTCATTAAGCAGGCTGTTTTCACTGTGCTGACAGGCATTTCTCGATCTGCATACGAGAAACATTTCAGCAAATTATAAACTTTACCTGTTGACTTAAACACCAGATATTAAAAATATATGCCAATTTAAAAAAAAAATTTAAAAAATGATGCCCAACCCCTGCTGTCATTTTCACTCAGGTTGCCAGGGAGACAAGCAGGCGCTCCGTTTTGCATCGGATGCCTGGGAACCCTAGGCATGCTGGGAACTATTATATCAGGCAGTAAAAACCAGAGGCCAAGCAGCCAGGAATAAATCATTCAACACACAGGAAGCCAGCCAGGAAGAAAGGTCTGGAAAAGCACGGCTGCTCATTTGTTAGCGTGATTCATACCCAGCACCTGGGGAAGGCTGGGAATTTTCCCCGCATAGACAAACACATAAATAAGAGCGTAAATAAAAACTCAGGAGACCGAAGAGTCACCGTTTCATACAGACTTTTTAATTGGACTGCACTTTCACAGAAGGTCATTGGCTAAATTTAGAATGGTACGCTGCCTGGCCTGACTATTCTCATTAAGTTATCCTAAAAGCATAGATATCTGTGTCGGGGGGTTTCCTTGGAGGTGGTGGCGCAAAGGAGGGGGTGAGATACTTCCAAGGGGTAAGGTTTGGTGGTGAGAAGAGCTGACGCTGTCCAGAGTCCTCAGCCCGCGATCAAATTTTTGAGAAGTGATTTGTGGAATTTCCCATGATCCTCTCCTCTAAGGCCAGGCAGGAAATGATTACATACAGAAGGAAGCCCATACAGCACTCAGACAGGAAGAACTGCTAGTATTCACCCCTGGAGTTGCCCGGGTGTCAGGAGGAGAAAATGTTTAGTGGGGTGGGGTAAATTTTCTTTTTTACCAACAGACCCCCCCCCCCCCCCCCCCCAAACTGCAGTGCTTCCACTGGGTAGAGCAGAGTAATGGGAGTACTGGGCTGGTCTGGCAGGTGAGCACCTGAAACTAAGCATGATGGAAATTAGTTATACCCCCATATCCAAGTGCCTCCTGGCTGCTGTGGACCGGCTGTCCATTTGTTTATAGCTTTTCCTCCTTAGTTCTCTCCCGAAAAATGGACAAACTGCAGGGTTAAGCAATGCCAGTGAGCTGAAAGCCACCCCCCACCTACCCTGCCTCAGAGCTCCTGAAAAACAAGCTTCCCACTGTTAACTTCTTAGGTTAACAGCCCACCTAACGAGCTGGAGGGAGCCCAACGGCCAAGATCAAAGTCATCTGTCCACCTCGGGCTGGAGCTGTGGAACAATTCCCCCCTTCAGCCAAAAAAGCGACTGCAGCCATGCAGTCCTGCTTCTCCTCCCCGGATGTGGAAATATACGACGTGCCTGGGCTCCAGGAAGGAAGTAGAATGCTACAGATACCAAGCACAGGAACGCAGCGCTCCCGCTATAGACACAAACAATAACAGTGACGTGCAATGCCATACTCCACCATCAGTGTGCTGATCATCACCCTCTCGTGTATGCATGGGGTGTCAGGTCGCTTACTTTAATATAAAGCCCTGCCGATCACCTCAGTAAGGGCGTGAAGTCACACAGAAAGCCTTAACTGCCTCACACCTGTCACCCCATTACAGCATCAGCACTGTCAACCCCTTAGGAGACCATGAGGCACAGCCTGTGAGCTGCCACACCCACTCATATCACCAGTGGACTGTGACTCAAAAGGAAGATGGTGGGGGGTGGAGCGGTGATCATCTGAGATAAGCAATGCAAATCGCTACAAGCAAGAGTCGCCACGGCGACCCCATTCGCTCACCAGCAGTCATTAACCTGGCTGATGGTCAAAGTCCGGCTGCAGGTCAGCGGCAGGGGGCGGAACTACTAGTTAACATGGAAATCAAAACGATAACGTTTGAGGTTGGGGGTGCCATCAGCGTAGACGGGTTCGTGGATACAGCCGCAAGCTTACCCCTGACCACTGCCCGGGCCTCTGGAGTACACACCAGGCCAGAAGTCCGCCTATACTGGGAGTCAGCCAATGTCCTCCATTCTACCCCCTCACATCTAAGGTCATCAACAGCCACACAAAGCACCCAGTGAACTCTCCATTGGCCAAGCCAAAACGAGGTGCGGTTTTAAGGGACCAGTGCTTCATGTAAGATGTGGTCAGAGCTACCACACATAATGCCAGATTTCCAGTCCAAATAAGCTAAATTAGCAATGAAAACAAACATGCTTTGCAGTGCAGTGCTCAGCTGCCAGATCCTTTGAAGGAGAAGACAAAAAAAAGACGATATGAAATGGTGACGCTAAAAGTAAAAACATCTCTCAATCGTAGGTGGGATCTTATTTCAGAGCTTAGACAGCTTCTCTCTCACGTGGGTGGGGGGGGGGGCGCAGCCACTATCTGTCTACATCCAGGAATCGACAACCTGGCCAGCTTCAAAACGTCAACCCACTTCCAAAAAGGGTCTACACCTCAAACGCGCAAGACGACACAGTTCTATTAAAAATTGCTCTCTGCAAATGAGCAAATCTGATCAAAGCAGAGATTGCAAGTTCCAGCCTTCATTTTCCCCAAATGATTTCTATGATCTACACTGATTTTGGAGGATTCGGGTGGAGGCGTCATTTCCAGACATGGAGGCGGCATCTTTCCATTCTCTTAGCCAATCACATTGTCCTCTTGAGTAGAATATTCCCAGAGACCAAGAAAGGCCTCTATGATCTAGGAGCCACAAACCGCAGGAGACTGGCTGATCTAATTGGAGCCATGTTCAAACAGGCGGTGTGAAATGGCTTTGCGAAGAAAATTAGAGAGCAACATTTCAGCTGGAATAGCCTCAATGGCAAATGGGAACACAGAGACATCTACAAGAAGCACTAGAGCTCATCTGGGCCTTGGGGTCAAAGGTCAGCAGCTGGGACGATGACAGGGAACAGTCCTTGCTTTAACAATTAGTTTCAACGCTGTTGGCTGCCTTCAAAGTCGAAAGAACAGGGTGTAACAGAAACCTGTTGTCGCAGAAGCTTTTCGACTTGGAGTAGGATGGCCATGGGTGGATCATCTGGCAGGAACGTCCTGGTGCTCATCAGGCTCAAGTAATCTGGGCTTTTGCAGCACTGGGCACAGCGCTTAAGTTTAACAAGTCTGATTGAGCACAACTGCCGCAGCCCCCCCCCCCCCCCACACACACACTTTCCAGTAGATGAGCATCTGGCTGCTTTCGGATGGGGGGGGGCTGCCAGGAGTTGCCGCATCCCTGAGCGGAAGAGTCGGGGAAAATTAGCAGGCTCTGCCTTTCAATGAGGGTGTCTGCTAACGAGGCATGTAATTTGGCATGGTGCAACCTCAGTGGCATTCCCGACCCAGTGTCAGTTTAACTCCTTCGCCTCTGGGCACGACTCCCTCTTCAGCTGGTAGGTAAGCAAAATTTCTACCAGCAGGGGGCATTGCAACGCCAGAGCCACGATGCCCACTGTAACAGAACTCACACACCAAGGCACTGTAGTACTCGGGTGTTCTGATCAGTGGTGGGGCACAGTGTGACAACCGAGTACAATAGACCCCCGAAAGGAACAAGGGCACCAATCGCCTAAAGGAGTGCAGGTCTGTATCCCCACATTGTAATAAAGCACGTTGTTCAAATAACTGGTACAGAACCAAAAGTATTAAAATGCCAAACCACACCAAACAGCACACACAAAAAACTTTGGACCACCCACAGAGGGAATAAGCACAGAGCACCGAAAACCCAGTCACTCCAACTGATAGCGAGACACCACGAGTCCCCAGGATCCTCAGCCCTATCCTCAGCTCGCAAGTGTGAAGCCACGTTCCATGCGAGAATGCGGTTGGCTTGTCGACGCGACTGCCAACACGAAATTGACCAGAGGCACCTGCGAGCTTGAGTTGTTCCACCTGCATCTGAGCACACAAGCTGAGTAAACCAAAAGCAGGCAACTGCAGAAACCAGACGCTGACCTCCACAGCCTGGGAAAACCTGCACAACAAATCATGTAAACAACATCAGACCATCTGGTACTCACCATTACTCACCAGCTTACAACGTCAATATGATTGTTTTTTTTCCTTAGACTACTGAATAAAAAGAAGAGAAACAAAGTTGGAGTACGCTTGTGAACAGCCAAGGCTGTAAAAACCAGTTTCAGCTCCCTCTAGTAACACCAGCTTCTCTCTGGCACCCCTCCAATTCACAGGGACCTGTGAAACTGCTTTAGGCAGCCACTTCATTAAAACAACACGAGTCCAATTAAAAACAGTTGTGCAATTAATACGCAGATCTGCAGGGGGGCATTTGTGTCTGATGGACACATGTTACGGTAAATTACAAACAGAGCAGTGGAATCATGTTACCGGGCACCTACACTGGGGGAGGAGGAATGGGTGGGGCAGGTGCTTAGCATGCAGTGTGATGATGCTTAGACCATCATTCCGAAGGGCAATGACTGAAATCACCACCCCATGCCCCTCCATAAATCACTTCACAACTGCAACTGCACACCTCCACAATGTACAGCTTCACGTGGCGGGGAGAAGCAGCCCCAAGAGGAAGAGGTGGCCCAAACCTGGAGGTGAGATCATCCCATAAAAACCCAGGTGTGTTTCAGGGGGGTGTGGTGGTGTCAACCTTGTGAGCACCATGAGTCACAATTAACTAAAGGCCACACAGCCTTCGCTGAGGATGATTCATAAAATCAGGAGTCTCAGCAGGACGATCCAGACACAAGAGGATGACAGGTGATGACATTACAGGTTAGGATTAGACTGAATTCTGTACCCAAGAGAAAAACCTGCCAAAAATGATCTAGAAGAAATTTAATTACAGCACAACAAGCGTCACCTGAGAAATATCACATGCTTGGTTGGTGCAGTACAATTTCAAAGGGCATTTCATGCAGAAAAGCAAATTCCCAGTATTTTTCCAGTACTGGCATTCACTACACGTTTTCCCTTTTAATCCACGTTTCTCCATTTATCCATGTTCAGGGGCTATGCTGAATTCAGCACTACCTACTAAATAGCCATTCCCCAATCTTTTGTTTTGTAGGACTGCCTATCCAAGCAGTCAGCATCGTAGAATAATTGTGTCAATGAGTCGTGATTCACGTGCCAGGAAGCAATACGAAATATTTTTCTATGCATCATAGCATGTTAAATTGTAATTATAGCAGTGAACATGAAAAATAAAAGATCGACGTTTGGTTTCCAGTGGGCTGCTCACAGTGCCAAACACCATTCATCTGGAAGCTTCTGGGTTAACAAATCAATGCGAGAAACACAGGAACTAAGAGCAGTCCAGCAGACAAAAAAAAAATCCTTACTCAATGCCCTATTTTCAACATAATGCTACTTAAATAGAAAAGGTGATCAGTGAATGAAAACAGGAGTGATGTTTTTCTGAATGGCATCACCCACTAAATATGTAAAGATGGTGTTCAGCCAAGGTCTTTGTTTCAATAACAAATTACAACCTCAGCTCTAAAGAGGCATAGTGCTTATGATGAGACTGAATTACACATAGCACACAGCCCTAGGAAGCTCCCAGGGCACTGATACGCTAGTCATTTAAGTTTTCATCTCTCTGCCATCTCAAGGTGACTGAAACATGAATGTTCTCAGGTCTTAGAGGAAGTTAGCAAGTCACGAGAATATAAACCCGCATAGGTTGGTGAACATTAGAGAACACAACAGGACATGTGAGAAAAGCACTCCAATGCACATGAGCAGAAGCTCTATAAGACTCCCGCCAGTTTACCCCTGCCTGTCCAGCTAATCATTACACTCCCAGAGTAAACGTTTACTTAGCGTTTCTGTAAATTGGGAGGCTCCCACGTACACTAGCAGGAGGGGAGGGGTGGGGTGGGGTGAGGTGGGGTGTACAAGCTGCCCACCTCATTGTTCCTCTTGCTTGTGCAAATTTGCTTTCATCTCCGTGCAACAGAGCAATGACCTCATCCCTATTGTGTGGGCAGAGCCCTCTCGTCCCATCCACGGGCTGGCTTGCTGCGCCAAAACTGACCCCCCGCCCCTTAAAACCCCCCACTCCCACATTCCAAAGGCTTAACGGGAAATGATATCAGAATGATCTCCTGTTCACAATGCGCTGCAGGTTGCAGTTCCACCATCCCACTCCGCAACCTCTGGGATTCTGGGATAGCGGACCCAGATCCCCAGGGCAAATTCTGGTATTCTGGTCAAGCGACCCTTGGGGGTCCACATGTCAAATTTCAAGAACAGCAACTCAGAAAAATGTGTCACTGTTTCAGCTGCTTCTGATTGCAGAGCTCCAGAATAACTTTTCCAGCAGCAGCACTGGTTCTACCAACATTCTCAGCAGGTCGCACCAGCAAATTTGGTTGCACCTTTTTTTTTGTTGAAAGTGGTATTATTTCTTTTTCACTGGCTCTGTCCCCCTGTGCAGCTGCACTCTCATCATCACTCGTGTCTGTTTCAGGAATAGGGCCGGGCTGACTGTCTAACACCAGTGGATGACAGACATCACAACATTGAGCCAGCCTCGTGATCCCCCCCCAATAAAAGTATTTGAAGTTGTTTCCGATCTCACCTTTATTTAGAAAAAACAGAATATCAACACTTCATAGGCTGGGGTTCCTTTTTAGCGACCAAGTCTGTGGACATCATCACTATATCACTATGACTAAGTAAACACAGCCACGAGTCTGAGATCTCTGGCTTCAGGACTTTGCTATTAGAGCGAACAGCCGCATTCAACTAGGCACTCAAATAAGCGTTAAAGTATACTGAAGTTCACGGTTTGAAACTTACTAAGGAGAAGTAAGGCAAAGACCGGGTGAGTAGGGGAGCCCATATGTGCAAAAATAGAAATACCAATAAGTCATTAGTAATTAAAAGTAATAGTGTTTAATGCAAACTTAATGAATTGAAGAAAAATCGTCTTAAAAATGTAAAAGAAACAAAAATGTACAGTACCTTTACAAGACGACCAAACTACACCCCCCCCAAAGCGGTGTCGTCGTCCATCGAAATGTTTCACTATAGACATTGTCATTTGCCAATTAAGTAGACATCGTCTAACCTCTCCACAGCTCCCCCTCTCCACTAGCGTCATCCTCTGTCTTCTCATCTTCTCTTCTGTTTTTTAAATAATACGCCGTAGACCGCTTCGTTTCTGGAACATTTTAATACCACCGCTAACGCGATTGTTTCGAGCGTTTTACTATCAGCGCGCGCTTACGTACGTAGTCCCGCGTGCAGGTAGGGAGAAACCAACTCGAAAAAAACAACACATTTAGTAGTGAAGAAGAAAAAAACGTTTCAACGCAGTTCGTTAATACAGTACTCCTGCCAGGGCATAACATCCTAATGATTATTATACACTCGCACAGATGCCAACACATGAAATATAAACTCGTACACTCAATAAATAATCGCATAAATCCGAAGCCCTGGATTGCCTGATGTCCTCCTACAAATCAAGATGGTTGAACCCTCAACAGCTGCCTAACCCCACCACATCTGCACCCTACAACACACTATACAACACCACAAGACATTATTCCAGTCACAATGTTCTTAGTCAGAGTGACAAGAGAGCTGCTAACAAAAGTAGGAGCTGAGCATGCCGGGAACATAGCTCCATCAATCGGTTGATGTGTGCGTCGTCTATATACAGACCTTCAAAGGCAAGCGGGTGAGAGAGACTGTGACTGAGGGGGGCTTAATCAGACCAATTTATTAACAAGGATTACAGACACTCAAGATCACGATAGCCCATTACTGTAGCCCAGTACCAAGAATGTCACCTAGGTTCACAACGACAGCAGAGATCTATACTGTGTGTACTCTGATAGGCTATAGGTGCCTATAAACACGGCAGGAAAGGGTTTCTTTAATTTCCCGCTATCTTCAACATGAAGCTACATACACAAGCACCAGCCCAACCTTCCCGAGTTATGCAGTGGCTGGCCAAAAACTAAAGAGCTACAAGCCGTTAAACATGGGGCATGCAACTCATCAACTTCTGTTACACACATGGAAAAGCCTTGAAGGTCACGGCCGCCATCGTTCGGCCCTGGACAGAAAATCGAAAGCGTAATGTCTTTAATGACTTCAGCGAGATCCTCCTGCTGTTCTGCTCCCCGAGCAGCAGGTGTAGTCGCACCAGCACCTCTGCAGATGGACTGGATAGTTAATGGACTGCTGAGGGAGATCCCACACCTCCCTAAAAGTATTCCAGTAAATCCCTGCTTGAAGGTCATACATTTTAAACCTGTCAGGGCCCGGAAACTGGCAGCCCACCAAGCAGAAGAAGCAGGAATGTTTCGCTGAGTTTTTGTAAGAGCCTAGTCGAGAGTGGAACAGGTTTCGAAAATAAGTGATGAGTAAGATTTAACTCAGTCCAACATAGGGCGGTTTTATTGGAGTCAAGTTTACCATCACCATGTTAATCATCAGATGCCGACATATTACGTGACTGGAGGAGGAGTTGAGATGGACATTGCTGTGTGACGCTGTTAAAGATGCATGACATTATAGCATTCATTTAGAAATCGCTTTTCAGCGTTATGACTCCATAATTAATTCCTTAATTCCTCCTTAATCACGACGGCATCCATTTCAATTTTCAAAAATGTATCGTCAAACGTGTATGATACAATGATTTCCTTACTCATATGCATCACATGATACCATCAAACAATACAACAGAATGAAACAGCAAAACAACCAAACACTTGCGCACCTCTACTATAGAGACACTGCATAAATACCCCAAAACAGGGCTATTGAACCGGATGACCCTGGGGGAGTCTCACTGTAGTGCGTGGCCTATTTGACATTTATTGGCGCTCAGGTTTAAAAACATTGTCCAATCAGAGCTGCCGATCCTAGTTGTGCACCCCCCCCTACTCCAGCCACTGTTTGAGTGACATCCAAAAAGAAATAAAATCCTTTCATAATCCTTTCAAAATCCTTTCATGATCCACCATATGACGAAAGTGCCTGTCCTGTAGCAGTTACTCAGCAATGGCGTGAGAATTCCACATCTAATGAGTATCTGCCCTGGATGTTTGACACTGGCATGACAAGCATCCCTGTCCAGTATTCAGCTTAGTGAAATTCTGCTCAACCGTGCAAATAAACAGAAGGTCAAGGGCCTTTGCAAGATGGTGGTGGCGGTGCTGCTGCTGCTGGGGGGGTTCCCATGCCTCGCTTTGTCAGGAAACCCCACCTTGTCATTCCAGTTTCCCATCGACACGCCCAGCTTCACTTAACACTCATTCGCAGGACACAGGCCGACCCAAGTGACTCAGTGCATTACACAACTCCAGACCCCCACTGGGTCAGAGCCAATACCCCCTAATTGACCGTACAGCCACAAGTGCAGAGCAAGGCATGCATTCTGTCACTGCAAATAGGGTCACAGAGTGAGCTTTCAATATGTGCATTCGAGGCTAGGCTGGGA
>JAODKE010000028.1:654839-673130 GCA_026779605.1 Mormyrus hasselquistii | reverse complement strand
AATGGGGTGTTGTTTTCCACAGTGAAACCTCATTCCCACAGCCTGCTAGTCTTGACCACGATACCACACAATATGCCATCATCATCATCAACCCACCCCTGTCTGTCCCACGCAGCTGATATGGCAAGACCGTGGAGTCAGAGAAAGAGGGAGAGAGAGAATGACAAAGAAAGGGGTGAGACAGAGGGAGGGGAGGTTTCTGATTGGTTTGAGGAGAAGAAAAAAAAAAACAGGTGGGGATGACATTTCAGACCTGCTACACTGAGGAAAGGCAGCAAAATGATAAAAAAATAAGCCCAATATGGGGCAGCCAGGACCTCATGACATGCCAGGATACGATCCACAGCCAGGCAGAAGATGTACCCGGTGTGGTGATCAGATTAATCTACAAAATCTGCCATGACCACGGAGCAAATTCAGCCAGCCGTCCACAGATTGTAATGCAGGTCTGCCAGTGGTGACCAGGTGAAGACATTACGCGACATTTTAAGTGGCGTTTTTCAAACGCAACAAGTGACAGCTCCGTTGTCACAGCCTTTACGTAAAAAGAAAAGAGAGAAACGGCTGAGCAAAATTCCAAGAGTTTCCAGACATCCCAAAAGCATCTTCCACCTCGTCAGCCTCTTCAACTAATCAAAAAGGTGGAATTTTAGCTCATTAGAGCTAAAATTAATTAATATTATATTGCCATAACCCTGGAGATTTTCCACAGGTCCATTCGAACCCCCCCCATCCCGGAATACGCGACTCTGCAGTAGGACACACTTTCCAATCCTGTCATGGGAACAGCGGATGCACTTTCAGCTGGAAGATGACACACACGGGGCTGATAGATGCGATGGCAGTGTTTTATTACATCCCCGTCAAGCCAGACAGCACCTCGCCCAAGGACACGGACAGTGTCGACGCAACGATTCGCAATTAAAGGGAAACGTGACTTCCGGCTGTGCCCGACTGACAAAAGAACATTAAAACTCATCTAGAAGACCCTGAAAACCTTGTGGGGAATTGACATTTAAAGATAACGAGGAGGCACGGGGCTAAGATAACTGCCGGATCCACAAGGTCTGGGCGCGTCAGCCGACCGCACTCAGAGCGTGAACGTTTGAGGCAAATGTGACGATTAGGGCAGCCGCCTGTGCCTGCCCATTAACGTCTGACCTCCAGAAGGGCAGAGCAACTGGCAGGGGGTGTGGTTTTAATTGAAGGGAGACCCTGACACCCTGTCAAGACAGCATCTGAGGGATGTGGGGTAGGGGCGATTTGGTGCCGTCCAATCCAACGTCACCATTCTCTACAGGCACACCAGGTTGGATCCACGATCTGGATAGAAGCTGCACTACATTCAGTATTAAAAACAGGCAGCCAAAACTATTATCCATTTGCATCCGGAACTACACCTTAAAGCTGCCTCGTCACCTGCCATTAGCGAAGCAATCTTCAGCCTTTTCGTAATGAAATCACGGATCGCTTCATTCCAAACTCGTCCTCCGGCTTTGTGTGGGTGAACTCAAGAGGGTCCTTAAAGTCATTAATGTCGACTCTCCCTCCGGAGAGACCTCACGTGACCAAAGCTGGAATGTCTTAAATCTCAAGCCCAAATCAGCAATTAAAGTAGCATTAGTAAATTATAGCCAAAGACAGCAGCAACTCTGTTACTGCTGCTGTCTGCCATTAAAACATTTACCAAACAGAAGATGAAAATAATTCCACATTCATGATAAACATAAGGCCAGTCAAAAAAAGCAAAATATCACAAAAATGCACAAGACGCCAATGATTTATTTTACAATATTGTTAAAGTATTAAAGAGTTTGACTATGAAGCCAAACCCTTGAATTCAGGGGGAGCCTCATGACACCATGTGGGTGACAACAGTTTTAAAAGCAGTACTATGAGAAACATGGTGTAACAAGATATTTTATTTTATTTCCTCCTTTTTCATGCCTCATGTCCATTACATGGATGAATGACAATCCTACCTTCTCTCAACAGCTATTCATCCATCCATTTTCTGTAACTGGTGATCCTATTCAGGGGTTCCGGAGCCTTTCCCAGAGGCTATGGGTGCAAGGCAGGGAACAACTCAGGATGGGAAGCCAACCTAGTCACAGGGCACACTGACACATCAGTCACTCACAGATGCATAAACTCCAATCAACCTCAGCATGTTTTTAGGACCATGGGCGGAAAGCGGAGTACCCAGAGGAGACCCCATAGAAACAAAGGGAGGACATGCACACACAGAGCCATGGCAGAGACTCGAACCCATGTCTCGGACGTGTGAGGCCACCGCGCCGCCCCTCAACAGCTATTATTTATATAAAAGTAGGAGCCATTTCCTAGATAAGTTTTTTCAGACTGATTCTGACCGAGCAACATTTCAAATTTTCACAATTTCGTTGTCAAGTGACAATAACAATACAGATGATGTTATCAAAAGGAGAACAACAGCCAGGAGACGTTTGCCAGCTTCCTCGAGCTCCAGGCTTCGCACGAGTTCCCACAGTAGAACGCACGAAGGAAAACGCGGCAGGAATCGCAACACCAGCGTCAACAGGTGGATGAGTGCGCGACAGGGTTTGAGATGCATGGACGCCGCCTCCCCTCTTGAAAATTCAGTGCTGCAACAGCAGACGATGAAATATCCCATTTCTGAGCTTTGCTCAGCTGACATATCCAACCTGTCCTACTTACGGTTTGGCTCCTTAACGTAGCATTCACTTCCCAGCCAGGAACCCAAGATAACAGGAGTCGGACTGATAGGGTGCATCCTTGCTACTTGGCCGGTCTCAAGGGCTACTCTGCTTTCTTCGGGGGTGTTGCCCCCAGTGATTGCTGCCGTCCTGGACATCCTTGGCAGAAACAGGAGGAAAGGAATCCTCTGTCTATCAACCCCTTTACGGTCTTGATTCACACTACTTCATCCAGCTCAAAAAGGACCCACAATGCATTAATCAGCATATTATTTGATGGACAGCAAATAAAACAATCAAAAAAACCCTGGCATGCCAATATTTTATATATATAATTTATATATATAAATTTGGACTAGGAGAGAATAACAGAATCATATCGAAGGTGACTCTCCTTAGTAACACTCAAACACACAGACCTGAAAGCCATGCCAGATAGCTGCCAATGGGAGTTTGGGCACTCACCCTGAGCCCAGGACTAGTTAATCCCATGCACATCGTGCACCATTGCACCTTAAAATTACCCATCTGTCCATCGGTCCATCCATCCATTTGTCTACCATCTCCCTAATAATGTGGACCAAGGGTCACTAGCTCATCGCCCACTACCCCCATGTCAAACCAAGAGAGAAGGGAGCACGCAATGGCACTCCCTATTTGCTTTTTAGTCAATGAGGCCTGTCACTGTGCATCTGCTCTAGCTCCTACACATGGCAGATGCGCTGCCCCGCTGAGCAATGGGGGACAATCTGCTCTCAAGATACAGTTTTACAGAAGTAGAAATGGAGACTGGGGAGTCTGCAGCGATGCTCATTTGGCTAAGAGATCATAGCAGTGGTAGTAGAGAGTTAATGAAACAACTACAAAACTACTCTGGTGGAAGCTTGTGCCAAGCCCCCTGTTGCCATGCAACAGGCAAGGACCATCCACCCAATATGCCCTCAAAAAAAAAAAAAAAAAGACTTCATTAACGAATTTGAATAGAAGTCATTTTACAGCTTCACGGAGACAAATCCCCCAAGAAACTATAAGAAAGATTCTTCCATTTAACTTCCATCTTCTAGTATTTTTGATTAAATACAAAAATGCAGCGTGGAATTTGTAAATAAAACCAAACGATTTCAAACTTTCCTGGATTACAAATTATGCATTAAGCAGACATCTTTAGACAGTGCAACAGGAAGCAATTGAAACAAGTAAAACTCGACAATGGCGATTAAACAAAAGACAGACAAATGGACATTTTGTAGAGTAAATGTTCACGAATGACATTTTTTAAAAAAAATATTAATATTTTGAGTTGTTCGAGCAGCATACACCACAATCCATAACGTGTGTCACACGTGAAAATCAATCGGCTAAATATCGCAATGTTATTTAATTAGATCAGCGATGTTTGTCAATACAAAGGATCTCTTAATGCAACTTAGCTTACACCACCACGCGTCTTTATTTGCTGCTTGGTGGATGTTTTGGTGCTGATTTAATGTAAGCAACGAGTTGCTTGGATCTCCATGAAGAAACTGTGCTATATGTTCTTGTTCGGGATTTAACGATGCCCTCTAGTTAAGTGACAAGTTCATGCTGTCATCGCTTACGATTAATAGTCAGCAGGCAATCACGCCCAGTATCCCAACACCACCAATTTGTGTAGAAGCGCAATTTTTTCCATTTACGGATTAATGCCACAAACAATAGCACCAGATACACATCTGGACAAATGTGACAGAATTTCCAAGTAAATTACACATATTTTTAACGCAATCCGGGACATGACAATGTAATGGCTCGTCATTTATCGTTACTCATCATTTCTTGGTAATTCCCCTTGGTCAAACAATTATGTAAAAAGGGCATTATTTTAGACTTAACTTTGCTTACAGTTAGAGTCAGCTACCACACCTTGTCTACATTTACTGGGACCTTCTACCAACGCACCTTAGTTTCAATAGGCACGAAGGGTACCTACCTAGCTGTTGTCTCCCATAAAACCGTGACTCTAACCAGTCATTGGTATTTTTTTCAGTGAAATTAACTGTTTGATATGGGTATTCGTGATAAAATATATAGTTTTAAATTAACACCCATGCACGGCAAACCGGGACGGCGAGTTTCCGACTCACCTTCACCCTTCCCTCCTCCACCGTTGTGAGCCACGACCAAAGAAAATCCGAAACGTAGCCCCCGGTTTTCCCGGTTTTCCACTTCCACGTTAGGGTCCAAGCGTGCGAATGGAGAGGCAGGAAGGAAGATCGGTCCCCCGTCTTACAGTGTCTTCACGGTAACATCCCCGATCGTCTGTCAGTCCCCGCTTGGCAGCGAACTCATACCCGGTGAATCCTTTTCGCTACCGTAAGTTAGAAGTTTGTTACAAAGTTGCAGCTCCGCCTTGCTAAAGCAGCTGCTGGGGAGATGAGATCACCGCAATCCACCCCCCTCCTCACCCCCAACGCTGGACTCTCGCGAGATGCCCCACGCAATAAAGGGGGGGGGGGCGAAAAGAATAAGAAAAAAAGGGGGAGAAAAGAATGGGAAGAATGGGGAAAACCTAGCACAGGCAACCCAAAGAAAGTGCAGCATTGCACTCTGGGTGTATGTAGTATTTTAGGTGTTATGCATTGGTTCTTAAGCCCTCTGCGCGTGTGGGGCCAGTCTGACCATCATTGTAACATTGACTTTCTGCACGACCCCCTAATACATTTCTCCATTTGCACCCGGGAGCATATAGCAGTGTTTTTATGCTGTGTGTGACCTATTGTCTTAATGCGTATTTTCAGGACACATGTGCTCTATTCTGTTCCACTGGCACACTTCCTGTTTTTCCTTTTGAACTGAGTACCGATCAGCAAACAGATTTCTCTGAAGTAACTGCCCCTCCTGATTTTCATTAAATGCGGAGTAGCCTAGCACTCAGACTTTGCATCTTATGGTATCCTTTCTTACTGGTTGGATTCAAATGGTAGTTTATTCAGCTGAGAAAATAGTCAAAATCTGCCGTCGCTTACATTAATAGAACGCTTAAAGTTTTACGGTCTTCAAACATACTGACAAAGACAATGCACTTCAGCGCTGGGGATATTAACTTTTAGAAAGTACTTCAGATTCTGTATAATCAGTGGTTTGGATTAATATAAACAGTAGACATGCGTTGACAATAATTGCAGAATACGCCAGAACGACTAAATTTTGACCGCATATGCGCTGCTACGGAACAAATGATCTAGACCCTTCAGGCCAGACCAAAATCACTGCTAGAATATACTAATCTATCAGTTGCTCACCCTTGTATCATGGATTTGATTGTGTCTTTTATGTAAATTGAACATGAATAGACGTCCTGTGCGCCCTCTGATGTTTCAGAACATTATTGCACGCGTCAAGTTTCTGAGTGCTCCGCTGGAGCTGTGACGTGAAGCCATGAATATTTATTGATTGAATTTCATTTACCGTCAAGTTAATTGTAAACGACATGCGGGAAGTCGTCAGATTGCCTTGGTATGCATGCTAAAATATTGCCCATTTCATGGAAGATGTGTATCACATGGGTCACTCATCCATTTTGCAAATGCCTCAGAATTTTACTAAGAGCCGGCCGGGCCTATTGGCAACTTATGGTATCGCCAGGGGCGGTATTTGATTAAAGGTAGAAACTGTCAGCGGGAAAAGTCCGGTGCTTATCAGTACGTGATATTGATCAGAATCCATATACAGGACTATATTTTTATTTAAAACCATGTTTGCATTAGTGAGTGGTCTGCTTAATTTTGGAATGTGATTTAGGAATTCGTCATTGTGGCTTGTGATTTTTTTCCCCCACTTAATTACATGATCTGCTCAGCATCGGGATGAGAAGGTGAAATCTAAATACACTGAAATTCCATGTTTATTAATCAGCATTGCATTTCAAAAGCACGGTGCTCAATTAGTCGAAATACGGCAGCCGCGCAGATCTCGTGCATGTTGGTGTACAAATGGTAGCGGGGATGTTCGTTTCGCTGCGAGATCTAAACGAATGTATTTTTTGCTTTTATTTATTTATTTTTTTTCTTTTCTTTCCTTTTTTTTTAAAAAAAAACTTTTTTGGCTTTATTCCAGCGTGTGTGAAAAGGTGAAAACGGTGGTGTATGCACTGGTTTATTTATTACACGAGACTATTTTTTGTGTTGGCACACTCAAAATGATGCTATATTTCATGTGCAAATGCTGCGAATTAATATTCGTGAAAGGGTGAAGGTGACCAATGGGCAAGTCACGGGGCAGCATATTAATATGTGATCTGCATACTCCTTACATAAAGCAAGGTTGGTAAGGGACAAG
Organism: Mormyrus hasselquistii; assembly: GCA_026779605.1. Taxonomy (NCBI): domain Eukaryota; kingdom Metazoa; phylum Chordata; class Actinopteri; order Osteoglossiformes; family Mormyridae; genus Mormyrus; species Mormyrus hasselquistii. Next base: position 666,117 of record JAODKE010000028.1, on the reverse strand, counting down.
GAATTGAAGCATTTTATCAGCCAAGGCCTCAAATTTCAACTAAGGAGAATTGTGTGTGAAAGGCTCTTTCAGCCATCTGTGATTTGTGCCAGCCTTGACGGCCCTGTTTCACCACTGCCCCACAGATCCTAGCAGGTGAGGTTTTGGGTGGCCTAGATTCTGCATCAGTTCTTCATTGACACACCAGTTAGTGCCTTTTCCCTGACTCCACCGAGGCTTCCGGTGAGAACCATGCAGACCAGTGAATGGCAAAGGTTTAATCTGTGTCCCAGTGATCAAAAGCACTAATGGATGCAACATTCAAGAAGTTCAAGTCTCACAACATGCACCAGAAGACCAAGTAACTCACACAATTTTAGATTACAGTTTTGGATTTCATAGGCTGTATATTTATAACAAAACAGCTGTCAACAATTACAATTCAAAGAGCTGCTTAAATCTATCAAGAACCCCCTTTTAAAAAATCACCAAATGCATTGCATGTTGAATATTTTTTTTCACTAGAAAAAAAAAAATGTCATCACAGTGACATGACAACCCTCAGTGAAATACCCCCAATCATCTCTGCAGTACTCTGACTGCAGTATTGCCGAGGTATATGAAGCAATAAATTTTATGCGGCAAAGAGGTTATATTTTGTTTGACAATACAGAACAAATGCCTGTGCTTTGTCAGAATTCTACTTGCAATTCACTAGGTAGACAGCACAGTGCATATAAACTGAAGTACTTATCTTTGTAACCATGCCAGCACATGCCTCTGCAATAGAGGATGTTTCACCAAAGATTTCTTCTTAGTTTGCGGTTTCAGTCTGGCTTCTTTGAGATTTCACAACAAAACATGTAATTGGTATAATTCCCAGCTGCTGGACTATCAAGGGAGACATAGAGACACAGATTCATGATGGTTCAGAAGTGGAATTCTGCTAGTGACACCTTCTCAAAGAAACCTGCCAGTCACTCAACAATTTTCTATGCTTTTAAAGTGGGTTGCAGATGGTGTCATGGCACAGTGGTTAGCTCTATTACCTCATACCTCTTCTCATGTCCTCACAGTTTTCTCCACAGTCCAAAAACATGATAAAGTGCATCAGAGTTACTATATTGTCCATAGGTATCAATGGAGCATGCCTTGTGATGGGTTGGCGCCCCCTCCTGGCTAATTCCCTGCCTTGCACCTGGGATAGGCTCCGGACCCCCTTGATCCTGATTTTGACAAGCAGGTACAGACAGTTGCCTGGTTAATAGGGTCCAACTTACAGCCAACTCAGAGAATTTGAGAACTAGGGTTCTCAAATCTGGACCTCGATTCCAAATTCAGGCCTTGTTTTCAGTTCTCAGAGGTAGTTGTTTAATAATTATTCTGACTGGTCATAGGCTTCACACCTGACTGACAGGTAAAGGAAGGCTGGAAAACCAGCAGTGCTTGGACCTCAAGGATCGCAATTTGAATAACCCTGAGTTAGAGTATGGAATAGTCTTCCTGTTAATGTAGTGCAGGCTAAAACCTTGGGTTCCTTTAAATCAGAGCTAGATAAAATTTTAACAACTCTTGATTTTAACTGAGCTATTAGTTGAGTTCTCCCCAAACAAGCTTGATGGGCCAAATGGTCTCCTCTTGTTTGTAAATTTCTTACTTATTATTATTATTATGGTGTATTATTATTGTTCTGATTTTCCTACAAATTCGACCTAAGGACAGACGTAGGGAACTGATATTGCTCATAACCTGGGGACTGTCTGCACAGAAAATAGACAGCAGGTTGTATTATAAAAACCTTGGTTATTTCAACCAGAAATCCAGAGATCCAGTGCAGACAGCCTTCAAACTCAAGGTAATTTTTCCTGTAGGTATTGTACCAGCGCTTACTTAATCCACACATACCCCAGATGGGATTTATCTTTAATCCCTTTCATAGTGCTTTAGTTCGTATATGCAGTCATATGACTGCAAGCAGCTATGAGAACTGAATGCAGAAACAGAGTCACTTCAGGTCTTTGATGAAGGAGGAGCACTATACTGTCATTGCAGAACGGGTCACAGGATTTCCCCCAACTCAGCTGGCTTGGACCTTCTCAAGCTAACGCTGCACATTTGGGAATCCTAAGCATATAGCTTGACTTATTTCTTAAAGGGTGGAGTTCACCAGATCGGTATAGGTCCATTTACTACACTCAGTGACAAAAAAAGTTAAGCACCCAGACAGAGTGGTGGAAATGAAATGAATCTGCATGTGGTCATGTGAGGTCATGTGACTGTATCGCAGTGATTATAATAATAATATCAGATCAAATGGACAACAGATTTGGCAGTATGGACACACTGCTGGTCCCATGTCAGTAGGGTGTGGCACCCCCCGGGCCTGGATACATGCGGCGATTTGGCACAAAAGGGAGTCGTACAGTTGTTGTATCCTCTTCTGTAGCAAGTTGGCCCACAGCTGTAATAACTGGCCCTGAGATCCTGCAGACTGGCCCTGGGTCTGAGTTAATATCCAAGATGATCCCACACATGTTTGACTGGGGAAAGATCGGGGGACCTGGCTGGCCACAGGAGGACCTCAACAGGACGCAGGCAGTCCATAGACACACGTGCTGTGTGTGGACGGGCGCTGTCTTGTTGAAAGACTGTACCAGGGTGCTGCCTCAGGAGGGGTAAGACATGCGGACGCAGGATGTCACTTACGTAGCGCTGTGCCGTCAAGGTCCCCCGAATCACGACCAGAGATGACCTGAAGTCATATCCTATGGCTCCCCACACCATGATGCCAGGAGTAATGCCAGTGTGTCTCTCCACAACATTGGCAGGATTGGTCCTCTCCCCTCAGCAGCGCCATATGCATACACAACGGTCATCCATGGTAATGAAGAAATGAAATTCATCGCTGAACATGGTATGATGCCACTTGTCATCAGTTCATGCCTCCTGGTTATGGCACCACTCCAAACGCAGCCGACTCTGTGCTGGTGGTGACAGCTAGTGTTACCCATTGCTGGTCTGTTCATGTATCAAATTATATTCAAATTGTACCATTACTTCAGGGTGCTTCATTTTGTCATTGAGTGTATTTGGTAAGGAGCTGAAAAATTATAGATACAGTGGTGGGAAGAGTGTTCATTCAGACTCATCTACATAATTTCCTAAAAAAGAACCTACCTCACAAGGACTTGGATCATTTTCCCTGGTCGGGGCGAATGGCAAGCAGCAATGTGCCTCAGACTGATCCTAGTAGTTTCAGGGTCCCAACATTCAGAATGGAACCCAGCATTTCTGAGCAGCATGACTGGGCTTTGTGTGCTCCTTCAGATCTCAGAGGCAGCACGAATCATCCTGAGTGACAGCCTGGAGTAAAACCGGGAGTGGAATGGCATCATCAGCTATTTGATCCTAGACAACCTGCCCCAGGACAGCTTCCCCCCATACCAACCCACCCTAAACACCAGCTTGATACCTATCTTGGGCTTTTCTGGAGAAATATCTCGTCTTTTTGTCACATGCATTGTCAAATACATTGTATTGCAGAAAAAGAATTCAACTGTTTGGTATGAAATTTAAAAGAAATTCCTGCAATGCTGTTCCCCTACCAAGTCCCCACCCCCCCAGCAACTGGAATCCAGACCCCATGCAATTCCTGGGATTTTGTGATACCACAGCGGACAAAGGGGGTCTGATTAATCCACAACTTTCTCCCTGCAGTTTTTAATGCGACTTAAGAACGTCGACTGAAAGCACAGGATTAGCAATGTGACATTTTGGTTTCCTTATCCCTTGGTTCTTTTTTGTCTTTTAAAACCCATAGCTGGTGTTTGTCTGAGCTGAAATGTGCAATATTAATGTGTTTTGATTGCACTTGACTATTTTGAGTATTTAGCAATGAGTATGATATAGCATATCTTAATGACTAAAGCGACTCTTTATACAAATGATGCTAATGGAGAATGAGCCATGCAGTTGTGTGTGTGTGTGAGTGGGATTCAGATTTGGGTCTCCAAGCATAGAACCAGACTCAGTTTCTTAATGGGTGCAGTACAGAAGTGACTCTTCTTTTGTCTCTGTCACTTTTATCAATAATTTAGCCCTGAAGATTTCAGTTCCAGTGCAACTCAGTGCTTTATTTCTGTGCACCATCAAAGATCTGTGTTTTTACAGCTTTGTTTTATTGCTTCTTATGTGAAAAGTGCTTCACCGTCTACAAAGATGGTTCTTCTCAGTGATCCAGGTGGGAGGTTTTTTAATTAAGGCAACAGCTCAGGGAGGCAGTGGGAACCACAGTGTGAAGCCAGAGAAATCTCCCGTTTTTCCTCTCAGACTCCCTTTGACTATTTACCCCCCTGCCGGAGCTGCTGACAGCCCAGCACAAAAAGCAATGGATTCTGGGTAAAATTATCCAGCGTGATTGTATCTCTTGATCATGGACTGTGAAAGGGTGGCTGGCTTTCTAAGATGCATCATTTCCAGGTAACTGAATCGGAAAAAATCCACCAAAATGAGGAAATTCCAATTTAATTTCAACACTAGGGGTGTTGTGTGAGTAATATAACCAAATGTAATTCCTGTAATCCATTTCCCTGTTTTATGAAGGTTGGCGAAAAATATACAGACCAACAAGGGCTAAACTATATAACTGGCGCCATCTGCTGGAATAATGGCTCACGGTTGTAATCAACGTAATACTGTCCCTTTACAGCAGGGGTGGGAAATCTTACCCAGAAAGGGCCGTTGTTTATGCGAGGTTTTGCTGCAACTTCTTAATTAGATTATTAGATCACTGATTGGCTAAAAAGTCCCCACACCTGGGCTTGAACAGCTGACCTAAAGGTTGCATAACCAGACCTAAACATGCATACAACACCGGCCTTTTGCGGATAAGATTAACCACCACTGCTAGTTATATTAAAATGAAAATACGGGTTTCTCTGTATTTCGATCTAATAATTGAAAGGTGCTTTGAGAGTAGTTACAGTAATATTTATAAAATATGGCCAAAGCTTCTTTTAAATGGATGCTATATAGCTATCATTTTAATGTCGCTTCATGAGTATACAAAAATATTTTTCAAATATTACTCTTCATTATTTGATTATAAGCGGAATCCAACTTTCTACTGATGTTTACTTACCTTCCAGATCTTCACGGCTTTATAATAATTCCTCATCTACAAAGAAGCAGGGAACAATGTACATAATGTCCTTTTACGCCGTTATAAACGTTAGATAATTAAATCAATAATCGTGTTTTCCCGTACAAACAAATCCATGTTTTGATAGTTGTTTATTGTCAAATTAAAACGGACAATACATTAAGTGTACCAATGGCATAATCCATATCTCTTGAGTCTTTATAGAGCTTCGGACATTATTCCCAATTTAGTTTAGAATATTATCTTCATATAATAAATCTCAAAAGAACGGAAATGCCATCAGTAATTTGTCATAACTGAAAAATTAAGACAAGTAACAAAGATTTGCGTCTCCTAATTTTTGGTTAGTTTTAAAAGTCTTTGGATGTCTGGCTCTATGTCGATCGTCTTAAAATTTTTGCTGTATCGTTTAAATGGCTCTCCTTCCGGGCCGATTAAAAACTTCTCGAAGTTCCAGGAGACGTCTGTCCTGTTGATTGGACTCCAGATGAGAAACCTGGCATCTTGAATTAGGGTAGTAGGCTCGTCGTCGGGATAGGGAAGTTTGTCTTTCAGGTAAGCGAACACCGGATGCGTATTAGATCCATTCACGTCACATTTCTCAAATAAAGTAAAGTTCGGCTGGAATCCTCCTCCAGGGCGCACGTGCATAAGCGAGTTCAGGATCTCCCCATTCGTGCAATTTTCCTGTAAAAGACAAATCCTTTTGCATTATAAGACACTGATGGTAACTTTTTTTTTTAACTTTTGCATTAGGAGATAAAGAAATAATAATCAGTCTTTTGAAAGGTATTTGGTTTTTAACTACAATACATGTGGTGTTTGTGGTTGCATTATTTTATTAATAATAATAGCAATAACAACAACAATAATAATAAGTAATACTTTATTGATCCCCCTGGAGAAATTCTCCTTACACCTCCCTCTCTGTAGGTGAGAGGGACCCGCAGATATGCGGAGGTGCCCTTCCGATCACAGGCTCAGAGGCTTAGCCCGCCCCTAGAGTATAAATCCATAAGCAACACCAAGCCGCCCCCTAATATTAAGTCATTCAAATAAAATCATCGTTATAATTGCCTTTGACTGACACCCGCCACACTGACCTGGTACCCGAACTGGTTGCATGGAAAGCCCAGGACTACAAAGCGGTGGGGGTATCTGGCCTGCAGCTCGTTGAGCTGACCGTAGTCCCGGGTGGTTGTTCCTCAGAGGGAGGCCACGTTCTCGATCAGGACCACTCGCCCTCTGTAGATGTTGAAATCGATGGACTCCCCCTGCAGGGTCGTCGCACGGAGATCGTAGAAGGTCTTAGCGATGAAGGCCATAACTTCAGAGTCAAGATCGCAGGAATGGACGACTGAATTTCTGTCCTTTAATACCTCTCCTTGCTACTTCAGTGCAGCTGAAAGTCACCTGACTTGAGAAACAAAAGTTCCCAACTCAGTGTCGAATGATGCCACGGAAAGCTGATACTGACCTGTTACCGATACTCCAGGAATTTAAAAAAATGTTTGGTTGGGTGTTCTGTAAATTGTAGAGCCCATAGAGTATGAATCCATAAGCATCTATTATTGAATTATACTCCTACTAGGCCAGATATATAGAGTTTATCAATATTTATTTTTACTCATTTTCTCGTACTATATAATAAAAATACGCCTACACTACTACTACAAAATTCAACTGATGGGTAATTGATCTATGTCAGAAACCCTCAGTTAAAATGATTTCTACCTAACATCGAGTACATAAGCGTTTATATTTCAGTCACTACAGTGATAGGACAGCAAGTTCATCCTGGTGATACTTTATACAGAAGAATATTGATCATTAAGTCATAGCCTGATTAAGCATAGAACTACCGTTCAGCTTATACATTTCTGATTCATCACTTCAGGCTGGGACTGATTAATTTATGGCACTGAAACAGCTTGATTTTAGTGCTTCAACAACAAAGGGAGTATATAGGCCTAATATTGACACATGAATATGAAACATCCTTACAATACGAATCATCTTACAGATTCAGCTGGTAAAGCGTGAGTAAACGCTTATGTAAACCTAGAGCATTCAAACACTCAAACCAGTAAGGTGTCGTTCGTCCTTAACATTGAGAAAGGGGATGATCTATAACTAATATTTGATAACAAGGGCTGGTCACTATGACAATGGATACATTTATAAGCATTTCTTTGTTTAGAACAGAGAAGGAAAGAGTTTAATGGTAATCATGAGCTCCACATATGAGTAGATGTGGTAATTCTAAGATGGGGATCATTTTCTAGACCATAAAACATTTATCCTCTCATTAGCAGCTGGGTGACTGATCTTGTTCAATGGATCCAAGTGGAACTTATATCCTCATCCGATCTGCGGTGAAGCTGGACTACAGACTAACACACTGAAGTAAATGTATAATTCAAAGACTGCAATTTATCTCCAGGTCACTTTCGTTACTTCTTGTGCTTGAAAATCTGGAGAGGGCAAACATGGGAACAGCTTATAACATTGTTCCTAGTGCAAATTTTATGCTTGGCATGTTTTTAAATTAAAATCGAATATCTCACCTAATTAATTAAGAATTTATTTGAATGCAATTTAAATGAAGATGACTTCTGTAATTAACAAAGTGGCTAGTGAGATATTCAGGATGAAAGATTTTACATTTTAGGATTACATTAATCTTAAATTGTCATGAATTTTGTGCGGAGATGCAAAATTGGCTGTTAAAAGCCATGTGCAACAATTTTAAAAACACAAAATGCTGTTATACGTACATACATAAGTATCTCACTACTATTTATTCAATAACATTTGCAAATAAAATTCTGTAAATTCTTTTGAAATAAAATTCCTCAAGACACATACACCATGAGAAAATTTAAATATTATTTATAAACATTTTTGAATAAATCAGATGAGCAGGGACAACACAAAGCTACATTTTGTATCCACAACCTGATTCAGTTCATATAATATATATATGAATCATGACAAAATTTGCTTTCACATTTGAATTTACATAAAGGTACAATGCAATGTTTGTAAATAAAATCTAGGCCATCTGATGTCATTGGTTGCAGAGTTTTGCTATATTTCTCATCTTTGCTCAGTTATCAAAGGTGAACGAAACCCTCATATAAACATTTTGCAAGTGCACTCCAAACGGTGAAACAAGATTCCGGATGCCACACAAGCCAACGTAAACAAGTAGATCTTAAAAGAGAAAATTGGGGGTTTAAAGTAAGCAAGGCAAGCATATGCGGTATTTGCAACCAACTTCAGCAGGGTAAAATATAGAGGAAGTTTAATGTAAACATTTTACCAAAATAATAATAAATATATACATGACAAGCATATACACTCAGACCCTGCATATTTGTTACATAATTAGATCTGTTTTTACATACATGAATTTTCTGCAAAGTTATTAAGCAGTTGTAATCTCTGTAGAGTGTTTATTCTGTGTAAAAGAATATAGATCTTCATCTTGAATCAAGGTCATTTAATCTTTTGGCAGAGGAGTGAAAAAGAACTGCGTTTAAAAAAACTGGTTCGTTTTCTTCCACGACCCTACCAAGCAGGCTCGGTTTTCAGTACTTCAATAATTCATCATTCATCAGTTTTCTGCCCTCTCAACTGTACAGTATCTTCTTTCACTGTCACATCCCATTTGAAAGACTGGGAAAAAGTGAACTTATCCAGCATAGCAATGACCCAATGAAAAACCCTGGAAATGACCCAATGAAAAAATAAAGATATTTGAACTTATTAAACTGTAGCTGAACATATACAAGGACTAAACCCGAAACACATATTCTACTGAGCAAACTGGCATGGATATCTCAAGGATTTCTGACATTTTAATACTATAATGTAGCTTTTTCAGCAACTGTCGGCACTAGGAAAAGGAGGAAAATAATGGAACCTACATATAACAGTCCTTTCCAGGAGACAAAAAAAGCTCAGTTAACTGGACCAGAAGCAGCTTCAGACACAAATTAAGCTTCACAGAATTAACTAGTTGCATCTATATCAATAATTATTATTATATAATGTTTCACATAATATGAGTAGCCAACTATTGAAAATGTAGGACTACTACAGACTGGTGATATTATGGTGTTTTCTAGAAAAAAAAAAATCTATAGGAAAATAGCGGACTAATCTACTCTGAAAGTGTTTTGGCAAAGATTGTTATTATGGTGCAAAACTGAAAAAGGAGTCACCAGTGCTGTGAAGTGCCGGGACCTAGTAGGCAAAAATGACATGAAATTATCATTAATGCATATTGAAGTTGCCAGGGTAAAGATGTTAAATGTGATATTTAAAGAAAAGTCTCAATGTATTATACAGCATTCTACTGCATGCTATATAATATTACATCTGCTAGATTTACATTGAAATACTGGGGGTGAAATTACAATACTCCAAAGCACGGATCCTAGCTGCACTGAAACATTTTTCATGGAACAACTTGAATTATTCGGTTCTTGCAAACGGATCCAGTATCCATATTTAAGGGTATCAGAGAGATAAACGGATAGCAAATGTCCTCAGTATCAAAACGACAGGATGAAAGCATGAGTGTGCCGAGAGACTGCTGCCACCTAGTTGTGAAATCTGTGAATTACGTGAGATATACTTTCATCCAGCATGAGATTGAAAAGGTGCAACAAATGTAAACAAATGTTTCTTTACAAAAGAAAGGAAAGCACCAGCCCCTTTGAGCAAGTACATATGAACAATAAGGGTTTACAAACAAAGGAAAGAGGAATGGTTAAAGGATTTGAGGAACATATGCATTTCAGAAGTTGCGGCAAATGAGATGACGCGCTCAAGATAATGCTGTCACAATGTTTCCACAAAGCTGCAAGAACGTGATGGGTCTATAGCGGCAAGAAGACCACCCAGCCCCCTAACACCAGCAGTTCTTCTGGGAACTGATGTCGACATCGGCCTGGTGCTCCTCCTCCTCTAGATCAGCGACAGAGAGTTCCTCGCTGAAGGGGACCCGCAGAACGTCCAGCTCCTTCTTGTTGGCTTGCAGCACCAGCTCCGTCAACCGGGTGAACGACTGCAAGGCACAAGGAGGGTGGAAAAAAGTGATGTCCACCATTACCAAATGCTGCGAGCCTGAAGAACCAAATTTACACCTTGACGAAGTGCATAGTCTCTGACGAAATCTTCAGAATGACCACCAGAATCGCCCTCAACTGAAGGCCTTGCAGAAGTAAAGCAAACATTCTGTCCATGGCAATCTCACTTACCTCCTTAATGTTGTAATTGGTACAGGCACTTGTCTCAAAGAAGTCCATTCCGTAGGTCTTAGCAAGCTGCAGGACAATGGGCTTAAGTTATACCTGGAACTAACTTTGCTTCATGTCAAGATGCCAAATAAAACCCGTACTTGATGCGGTGCAAACATGTACAGATTTTACAGCAAATGAGAGGTCACGTAACAAACTGCAGTATACCATATTGCCGTAATACCCTAAATGCGTAGCTGAATTATATATAGAGATCATCAAAACGTTTTTCTATGTTTAAGTTGTCATAGGAAACCAATCTTAGCAACTTAGCAATTTTAATGATCGTTTCATTATTAATTTGTATGCATTTTAAAAATGTTAACTTTTGTTGTTTACTGCTACTGCCGCTCAATCATCCTCGTCCTTGCTGATAGACTCACCCATAGACAGTGTGGTGCATTTGTGAGAAATTTAACAAAAATGAGTCATGAGGGTGAGAAAAGAGAACTGGTCACCAAAATATATTTGCCTTCCAGAACATATTATTGGATTCCATAGAGATGACATTGAGCAAAAGCAAGTGATCTTCCAGCAATGCTTGGTATCCATTGGCAAAACTCGTGGAAACATCAGCATCTAATTGAACAGACTCTATCTGGCAACATTACTAACATTCAAAACTCTATTGGTAGATAACTTCTATTTGGCTATAGTTTATTTTGGGTAAATTTTCAGCTCTTTATTGCTTTATATATATATACACACATATATATACATATATACACATATACACACATATATATATATATATACATATATACACACACACATATACATATATACACATATATATATACATACACATATATATATACACACATATATA
>JAODKE010000028.1:631280-654739 GCA_026779605.1 Mormyrus hasselquistii | reverse complement strand
AAAAATCACATCATGGTAATTTCTTATTGTGTAGCCCTACCGTATAAGCAATTATTTATATACCACGCTGAGTATTGTGTTGTTTCATGTTTTACAAATTAACTGAGATAACAACAGGCCAGGGTTACTCTGGTGCTTAGCTTGAGAGTCAGTCCTACCTTGTTCCCCTGTTCAGTGGCTACCTGCCTCTTCTGATCCTCGTCTGATTTGTTACCAATCAGGATCTTCTGCACCTGATCTGGGGCATACTGGAACATAGAAGAGGGGGTGGGGAGGGGGGCTAAGAGTGCTTTACAGTTAATGTGGAAGTTAAAAGCAGGGCCTGCTGACCCCAGGAGAGTGACACAGGACTTGGCCAATGTTGTGTGGCTTCTCACCTCATCCACGTCGCTGGCCCACTTCATGATGTGCTGGAACGAGCGCTCACTGGTGATGTCATACACCAGGAATATCCCCTGTCAGCATACAGAGGCAAGGGGTCACCATGATTTGGCTCCAAACCACAGGGGGGCAGTGTCATAACAGATGAGTCCAATTTATCTCAGTTGTAAGAGGAAATGAAACATAAGCCAAAGCTGTGGTCTGGCATCCGTTCTGCAAATGGATTTAACTATTGTGGAATATAGAGGCAGGTATCCTCTTGTGGACTCACTTGTGCTCGCCTGTAGTACTGCTTGGTAATAGTCTGGTATCGCTCCTGACCCGCGGTGTCCCTAATGGACAGACATAGTAGTGCGATTTAGTTTACATGTTAGCTGTTTTACCAGAGGAGCCAACAAATAAAACAAAATGTAAACTATAGATTACATTAATACAATTAATTGTATCTAAAAGGGTTCTGTTGTGATTCACTCACCATATTTGTATTCTCACTTTGATGCCATCTATTTCCAAAGTCTTCATTTTGAAATCCACTCCTATGATAAAACAAAGCCTTGGTTACAGTGACATGACAACCTCAGATTTCCGGGAACAAATTATTCAAAGTGTGTTATCCAGAAATGTTTATTTGTTTTAGCCATTCATTCATATAGCTTATTTTAATGTGGGTTTGTGTCTCGATTGAACATGTCACATCTTTCATTCTGAATGCGTATCTCATACATCATGCTATAAAGAGCCCATGGCTTTAGTTCGTTGCAAGAGTCACACCAGCTCACCATCTAAATCTATAAAGGAAAAGGGTTAAAGGCAAGATGGCGGCCAAAGCTTGACTCTCCTCCTCTCCTTTAACAGTTTCCATGGAAACAATTCCCTTCAGAGAATTGCAAGCAGATGCAGCATGCTGAAGCTGGAAGGATATACGTTTGTCTCCTGACTATGTCTGACTTCAGTTGCCCAACACCTTAGACACCAAGACATCATTGTCAGTTAGGATTAGAAAAGATGGAGGAACTTCAGTTGGTTCTGGCACAACATGCTTTAGAAACTGTATTTTGCTTAGGCTGCAGCAGATCTGCCAGCCGTAGGAAAATCCTTTTTATTTTTTTGATCATCTTTACTTTAGAACAGTGTTTCCCAATCCAATCCTCTGGGACTGAGGTCGGTCCATGTTTTTGCTCCCTCCCGGCTCCCTGCCAGATAGTCCACATTTGAGCTGGGAGGGAGCAAAGATGTGGACTGCCTGTGGGTCCCCAAGGACTGGACTGAGAAAAAAAGAATGAGCAGCATGTGGTGTAGTAGTTAAGCAAACATGATCTGATATGGACTGAGTGGTAATGGACTCACAATACAGCAAGATTAATGCCTAAACATCTTAAGACAATTATATAGTTGGCATTTAAAGCACTATGACACTTTGAACAAGTAAATAAATGCACTGTGGTTTGACAGTCAAACAGGGAATACCTTTATATTTCAGAGACTCACAAACAACATAGTCAGTCAAAAATTCAGTTTTTTTGTGCCTGGGAAACATAGCTAACCCTTATACTGTGTTATCACAGTATAGTGATGATTCCTGACGTGCCAGATGTCTCAAAATAGACAAGTTGGGCCTTGCCACCACAACACAGGTTCAGCTAAGTAGTTCTTTCCATCTATCCTGTCTGTGGTAGTGGATCAAAACAGGCAAACACTGTGTACACTTGTGTGCGTGTTGCAGCGGTTGTTTGGGATTGTTTGGGAGTATTTGTATGTATGTGTGCTAGTACACTTTACATTGGTGACTGTGCTTGCCTGTCCTTGTTAATAAACAGTGCGAGTGTCACCCACAGTGAGTTGCAGCTGCGGGTGTCACGTGATCGCCATTTTCCCTACACGTAACTTTGTGACAAACACCCATGGGGCAATATTATTTAACATCGGTACCGTTAACCATTGCCAGAAAAGGACAGTTGCTCCTGAGCTTTGCTTGGTCACCAGTCAGGGTTGGACATTTTCCATTTTATTTCCCGCTCCGGCAGTAGCCTGCTGTCAGAGGGTTTTTTGTGCTTTTTCTGCATCCCTGGAGTTATTCTCTGATAAGTAATAGGTAATTTGGTTAGTTTAAAAGTTTCATTTTAAAGGTTTTATTTCTCTGACCATACCAGACAATTAAAAAGTTCCGTTTTTAACGTGTAAAAAGGCCGTTTATTGTATTAAATATATATTAATTAAACTAAAAGTTAAATACTGTATATAAATATACTGGGCTGGGAGTAAGGGACGGCGTCATAGTGAGCTAGTTAATTATGGGGCCAGCTCAGTGTTGTGCTTGCAAGATGTTTGCCCTTCTGGATTCTTGCATCCGGTCGGACTTCACCTGCAAGCGATGCCAGCTGGTAAACTCACTCATGGTCAAGGATTGTGACCTTGAGCAACCGGCTCTCATCCAACACAACACGGAGTTAGAAGTGATAGTTAATAAGCCTTTTAGGGAGATGTGTACGTCACAAGCAGGGAGGGGGAACAATGAACAGAGAGAGAGAGCTGGGTGACCGTAGGTCACGGACATAAGAAAGGGTGTACAACCTTTACAGAGCCAGCATCAACTGAACTGAATGTGTCAAACTGCTTGGAGCCGTGGGCACCAAGGAGACCCCTCCCCCCAGGAAGAGGGAGGTTGTGGTAGTGGGAGATTAATTATTAGAGGTGTAGACAGTTATGTGTGCACGCGTGATACAGGGTCCCATACGGTGTCTTGCCTTCCTGGTGCACAGATAGGGGACCTTCTGGATCATGTGCATAGACTTTTGGCCCCGGGTAGGGTGGGGATCCAGTAGACGTGGTGCCAGGGGAGAAGCCATTCTCTAATAACCAGAAAACGATTGGAAAATTTGTGGCTATAGAACCACTTTACAGTACAGTACAGTTAATTTTGAGGTTAATTTTAGTGCCTGAAGTCCAAAACAAAAATATGCAGTATTAGGAAGGCTAACTTGATGGCATGGGGCTGAAACTAGAAACTGCAAACCGGACGGAGTTAAATAAAACTGTTGAAGGAGGCATGGGAATTTTTTAAAAGCACATTACTGCAAGCACAAGAGGACTTCATACCTGTTTCCAGCAAAACAAAATCTAGGAAACTGCAACCAAGATGGTTTGCTACGGAAATTAAGAATAACATCAGGAGGAAAAGGGATCTGTTCCACAAATGAAAAATAATTAATGATGTCGGGATAAAGCAGGAGTATCTAAGTCTACAGGATGATTTAAAAATAATATTTATCTCGCTAAGAGAAATGCACAGAATATTTTAACTCCAAAAGAGCTCTAAAAGCTGAAATCACTAATCTACAGGATAGTAAGGGTCTTATAGCTGAAAATGAAATTGAGTTAATGAGTTTAATGACCGTTTTGCACAGTATTCACTATAGAGGACGAGTAACATACCGACTCATTACTAATCCATTTTCATTTAAGACTAATATAAGTATAACTGAAGCTGATGTGCTACAAATTCTAGCTAAACTCAAAATAAATAAATCACAGGGTTCTGATGGCATTTTACTTATAGTTTTAAAAGAGATGAGAGGTATTATTTGCCGACCATTAGCCTTACTATTTCAGAAAGGCTAACTGTATCTGCTGGTCTGGTACCTTTTGATTGGAAGCATGCTTGCTTATACTGTATAATGCCCATATTCAAAAAATGGGATAGATGTAAACTGTATGCCAATTGGTTGGTTGGTTTATAGCGACTTTTCCAGTTAAATTCAGATTCAGAATACTTTATTGACTTCATAAATTTCCTCAGATTACCTGGATTCAAACAACATTCTGGGGAATAGCCAACATGGATTTAGAAGAGGTAGATCCTGTTTAACTAATCTACTTGTGCTCTTTGAGGAATTTGATCACAAAAAGGCCTATAATGTGATCTACTTAGATTTCTATAAGGCCTTTGATGTTGTCCCTCACAAACAGCTCCTGGGTAAGCTGAAAGCAGCAGGGATTTTAGGAACTGTAGCAGCTTGGATTGAAAACTGCTTAACAGACAGGAAGCAGTGGGTAGTTATTAGAGGCACAATGTCACACTGGGCCTGCATTCATAGTGGGGTACCACAGGGTTAAATTTTAGGACCACTGTCCTAATTTATATTACCGATATTGACACCAATATATACAGCAGACTGGTAAAATTTGCAGACGACACCTAGGACGGATGGCTACTGAACTAGTGGCACAGAGGCTACAGCAGGATCTTGATTTAATTTGTAACTGGGCTGATACCTGGCAGATGAAATTTAATGTAGACAAATGTAAGGTGATTCATCCAGGAAGCCGAAATATAAAATACAGATATTTTATGCGTTCCACTGAAATGAAGGTAGCTGGGCATGATGTTAAACTGTACCCGGCCCTGCAAGCGGTACTCCAACTTGCAGGGAAACTTTCCGCAGTTTCCTGAGGGTGATCCAGCTCGCACGGTCCTCATTGCTTGTCTCAAGCGACTGGACCAGGCCATGGGGACGCACATAACACCTGGCTGCGGCAGATGGATGACCATTTCTGGAGGGTGGGACAGGGTGTTTGAGAGATTGTAAAACAACCCACAATTGCTACAAGCACAATACTCTTCTGCTCTCCACAGGATAGCTCTGCTGTAGCCAGCTGTAGGAAGGCTGCATGCACCATGAAGGTGATAGAGGAAAGCCTTCGGGAGCCCCATTCCCGGACAAGTCAAAACTGTCGGAAAGCCAATAGGGTCAGGCCTGTTGGGGATCGGGCTAGTGTGGTGCTGAGGCGTCGCCTGCTACATGGTGGCACTTGGGTCCCAGTTTGAGGCGACTCATCTAGGTAGGCGCATGGAACGTTTTTTCTCTCCAGCAAGATGACCATCTTCCTCTGCTATCGGGGGAGCTTCGTAAACTCCGCGTTTCGGAGGCAGCACTCTCTGAGGTATGCAGAACGGGGAGTGGCCAGATCTTTGTAGGTGGGTATACCTACTTTTGACCCGGTCAGCTTGCTCTACAAAGAGCAAGTTGAGGGAGGCGTAAAACACAAATTTCCCCATGGGGATCAATAAAGTTGTAATTACTATTACTATAAATTACTATAAAAAGGACATTGCTGCCTTAGAATGGGTTCAACATAGGGCTTCAAGAATTATTCCAGGTTAGCTGATCTGAATCTGTTCAGCCTCAACCAATGGACACTAAGGGGGGACATGATCCAAGTATATAAGATTCTAACAGGTCTGGATGCTGATCAACCAAATAGTTACTTCAATATTAGTTCAAATACAAGAACTCGTGGTCATAGGTGGAGGTGAGCAGGAAAACACTTTAAACTGGATTAGTAGCTTGCACTATACTAGAAAGTATAGTGCAAGCTAAAACCTTAGGTTCCTTTAAATTAGAGCTAGATCAGATTTGAGCACTGAACTATTAACCAAATCTTGATGGGCCAAACGGCCTCCTCTCGTTTGTAAATTTCTTATGTTCTTACATTAGAAATCCATCACGGACAGTCCAGGCCAAAATCCGGGCAGGAAGACTGATTGCATTCCCAAACCGGTGGACCGTGGTGGGGGTTGCCTGGATACAAACAGCCCTCAGACAAATATGGCAGGTGGCCTTTTCATCCGTGTGTCAGGCCACCTGCAAATCACGTGTAGTTCATCCCCAAAAGTGAAATTAGCATTATTCACCGCTGGAGGCTCTGAACATCTTGGACGGTGATACTGTTCAGATGAACATGAACATGAGATAACAAAGGGGACTGGTAGAGAACTCTAAAACTGTGAGCTACACAAGACAAATGTGGCTAATGTGAGCCTTCTGCTGGGGTACCTTCGGCTTCACGAAAATGCAACAGAGAGAATAAACAAATTCATAAACTACAGGACATTCATTAAAAGAGGAACTTCAAGTGTGGCACAGTGGGTAAAAAGTATTAGTTTTAACTGTCATATTCTAGAACAACCAGCAGAATCTAACTACTGAAACCATGGTCTCAAGAGCAAATAATTTGTGTAATAAGTTAATGAAGGACTTAATTATGTACTGTTTATAGTCACAGCTTTTATTTACATTTCTGAAACGGTCAAGGCTCGTAATGGGATTGGTTCTGCCACAGGGCACTGGTGGGAGGGGGGGGGGAGTTCATGCAAATGACCCCAAACTGCCTCTGGGCAACACCCACCTGGACACCTGGAAGAACAGATGTGGGTGAATTTAACATAGGCCACGCCCCCCACAATGCCGCCTAGGGGGCGTATGCCAGCTGGCCTCCTCTCGGAGCGTGCGATAAGCCAGAGGGCACCTGGAATTTCCATAAAAGCTTTGAGAATTCTTTTCTGCTTTTGGGGACTGTAAAACCTAGTTAACGAAGGACACAAAGACATGAAGGAAAGACGTGACAGGAGTGACAGGAATGGCCATTCGGTTTATCATCCTGGCTCTGAAGTGCTATTGGAGCACATTAAAACGAAATGACCTTTAAGAACGCGCTTCCTTTGTCAGTCCTGGTGTTGTTAGGGGTACCCCTTGGATAAAGCGAGGTGCCCTTTTCCTGCACGTGGTACATGACGGATATCCTCCCCCAAGCACACTCAACAGTGGAAATTGTAAGACAACATTATTACTGCGGACTGCCAGTAACATCGCTGCTCCATGGCACATGGCTGGCATTTTGAAAGCTGCAAGCTGGTTGTGTGCCGTTTACTCATCCGCTGGTCCTCCAAGGGAAACAAAACCTGCTTCTCACTCACTGACACCACCTCTCGCCTTATTTGACTGTCGCCTCACTGGCTTCACAAGTAGGAGGCACTATTCAGGCATGTGGAATCCCCGTTCTCAATCATTCTGAGTCTGCAATGCAGTGCCTTTCAGTGCACACTTTCGGAATCGGAACAAGTTTTTAATTAATATCCATCTGTACTAGGTTACTCTAAATTTTGAAATAAAATTTGTATTAGCGCTTCCTGCTGTCACAGAGTGCGAGTGGCGAGCAGGTAAGGGAGGCGAGAGCAGCCGGGTTGACGGGGGAATGGGGTTTATTAAAGGTCGAACAGACAGGACGGGTACTCACACCATTCATTGACAATGACAGATCTGGGGAAACTAACCGAGACGTGAACTAAAAACACAAGACAAGCTGAACTCAATGAGCAACAGGTGGGAACAATCAGGCATTAACACAAGGTAACGAGGTGGGCGTGGCACACAAGAGGATTGGATGGAGCTGGGTGTGACCGAACCCCCCCCCAAAGGTGCGCCCAAGGGGGGCAACAGACGAGACGAGGGAACAGGACCTGGAAAACAAAATCAAAACCATTAACAAGGAACAGGAAACAGGATGGAAACACAAAACAGGCACAAGGGCAAAAGCCATGACAGGATCTGACAAAGGACAGGGAACACGGACAGACAGACCAAGAAGGGAGACACCGGGGGAACACAGGCAGGCGGAACAAAAGGGCCAGGAGTGAACACAGGACCCACAGTGGGAGGAGGAATAGGAACAAGAGGGACAAAGGGACGAGGAGCAGAAAGAGGAGACCAGACAGGAATGGACGGGGGAGCCTGAGGGAGCACAGGCAGGCGAAAGGCGATGGCCGGAGTTGCCGCAGGCGACAGGGAGGAGGGAGCCAGAAGGGACCATGACGGGAGCAAGGAGACAGGACAAGGGACAGACGGAGGGGACAAGGAAGGAGTCGGAGGGGCCCCCAGCAAAGGGAAGGAGAAGAGGGAAGCTGCAGCCAGCAAAGGCACCGCCACAGCGGGTGAAGGCACTGTCTGCCGACGTGTTGACACAGGGGGAACCGCAGGCGACTGCCGCAGAGTCGGAGGCGGGACCGAGGCCGGCTGAACCGTAGGCGACCGCCGACCCGGAGATGCAGGCACCGTAGGCGCGGCCCAAAGCCCAGACAAAGCCAACGAGGGCGAGCCAGGGGGCGGGGCGGGCGGGACCACGGCCCGACGTCTATGTCCCCTCCACTTCTTGGACACAGACAGGCAGGGTTTCGGAGTTGACCGTGCCGGGGCAAGGGACTAGAAGTCATTAGGGAGGTCCCCGAGGGGTCCCACTCAAGCTCTTCCTCCTCTCCGGAGAAAACAGCGGCAGTCAAATAGTCCGGGACCTCCTCGGGGACTATAACCAGGGATGGGGGAACAGGAGTAAGGACAGGGACAGGTGGAGATTGAGCCAGGGTAGCAGGCGGGGCCGTAGGTGTTGCAGTCAGAGCTGCGGGCGTGGCCGTAGGTGGCGCGGCTGAAGCGCGAACGGGCGAGCAGGGCTGGACAGGCAGGACGGGCGTGCGGCCAGCAGAGGGAGCCTCAACGGGCACCTCAGGCGATGCGGGCGGAGCCGTGTCCTCGGGCGGAGCCGCGGACATGGAGGCTGCATCAGCCGTGGGCAGAGCCGCGGGAGTGGCGGCATCCTTGGGCGGTGCCGCGGGTAGAGCAGCAGCGGCAGCGACAGGCGGGAGGTCGGGCACTTCAGGCAGCGCGTCTACTTCCGGCACTTGCCGAAATGGCGTGGTCCCTTTAAGGGTCTGCGGGACCCGAGGGATGGCATCCCACACCTCCCTGATTCCCACATACTCCAGGTGACCGTCCCGAAGTAGCGAGGCGGATGTTATGGTGTGGCTGCGATGACCTCCAGGGTCTGCCGAACCGCTAGAAGAGGCGCTGCGGGGAGGTAACACGCCCCAAGAAAGAACGTTGGGGTGGCTTTCTCCCCTTTTCTCCTGTGCCTCTTCTTTTTGCGACGCCCGGTAGGGGGAGGTGGGGTTGCCTTCGAGCTGCCGTAAGAGGGATCGCACTTCCGTCATTATACGCTCCTCTGTCCGTGGGGTAACCCCCTGGAGGAGATCCCAGCTCTTCTCTACATAGCCGAGTAGAGCTGGGTTTTCATGGATCTCCGGCTGCTCTCTCCAAAACGACACCTCATGCAGCAGGACGAGCCAGAGGTCCTCGCACTGCTGCGGCGCGTCTTTCGGGAGCTCTGTCATTCTGTCACGTGTGTGAGCGGAGAGCAGGCAAGGGAGGCGAGAGCACCCGGGTTGACAGGGGAACGGGGTTTATTAAAGGTCGAATAGACAGGACGGGTACTCACACCATTCATTGACGATGACAGATCTGGGGAAACTAACCGAGACGCGGACTAAATACAAGACAAGCTGAACTCAACGAGCAACAGGTGGGAACAATCAGGCATTAACACGGTGGGCGTGGCACACAGGAGGATCGGACAGAGCTGGGTGCGACACCTGTGAAATTCCAGTGTGGTTCCCAGCCCGACCTACAGATTTCATGTGTTTGCATCTGTGCAGTGCTGAGTCATAACGGGTGAAACCATCCCTGAGTTAGGGGTAACTTCCCAACGTTCAAACTCCAGTTTAAAATCACAACCCAGCCTGGTGTTCTGGAGACAGTTTCCAGGGCAAGGCTCTGAAAGCGGGTGAGCTGCCATGGAAAAAAAACATGAGGGGTACAAAGTAACTCATGGAAGGAACATCTTCTGGATGTTGTAGATTACAAGAAACACTACCATGCTCTGTTCATGCTACAGACCTGCAATTACAATGAAGCAGGGGAAACTTCTAAAGGATGTTATTTTTGTGTTCTGTTTCCCCATTGACTTATTCATGTTGCACTCTGGGGGAAAAAAAAGTTATGTTTCAAAACCCTAAGAATAGATGGAAAGTGAAACCAAACTAATCAGCTGTATGGAAGGAAGAAGGTCATTTCTCTCATCGCCATTACAATGACGAGAGTGACAAATCTAAAAACCTCAACCTACAAGAAGCACTGAAAATTTAGGAAAGTAGAAGATGGCACATTGAAGAGCAGATTTTCATTTCAAAGGAAAAGCTCTGTCAGTTTGCATTGCGGCTGGACTCTGAGCTGAACTGGAAACGGCCTTGGGTTTCTGTACCGAAGCAGGAGGTCTGTGCGGCAGCCGAGAAGCACCGGTATCCCAGCCCCAGGCTGAGCCTTTGGAAGATGTATAACTCAGCTGGAACTTACGGGCCTCCATCCATCATGGTGGAGAAAAAGACAGAGCAACTCAAAATTAAGCCAGCAGAATGTGGACGCAAGCTTTCCCAATGCCTAACGGTGCACTGCAGGCTCTGGGCCTCAGAAAAGTCCATAAATCTAACAGGCCCCTTCCTGCGTTGAATGGCAGGAGTGGGGGGTTGGCTGCTGATGGCCACTAGAAGGGGTCCTGATGAGAGGCGAACTGATGCTTTCCAGGGCCCTGGGGGAAATCAGTCATGGCTTCTGCGTAAACTTGACTAAATCAATTTCATCATCACCAACCGCCTCCATATCCATACTACATTTCCCAGGATGCCTTAGGCATGACTTTTGCAATACGCAGCAACACATCCATTCACCTATCCATCCATCCATTTTCTATGCCTGTTTTTCCTATGCAGGGTCACAGAAAAGATGGGTGCAATGCAGGGAATAACCTAGGATGGGGCATCAACCCATCACAGGACACACACACATATTCATACCTATAGACAATTATGGCAACCCCAATTCACCTCAACATTTTTTTGGACTGTGGGGGGACTAAACATAATTAGAGAATATTAGAGATATTACAAATATGCACAATGTTATTTAAATGCATTGTTATTATAACCAAGGTCTAAAGGAACATACCATTATGCAGTACAGCAATACATACCAACACAAAGAAAGTCAGGGGTTACATGTGATATAACTGAAATGGGAGGGAGAAAACCTCTTCACCAAATTAATCAGCATCGTTTAAGGCTTGTAATTGACCACAGTTTTGTCACCAGAGCAGTACCTAAAGGCAATGGATCATACCATTTCTGCATGAACGTGGATTGTCCCTTATGGCAGGCCCATACACGGCACAGAGCACACATACCTTAGGCACAGAACTGCTTTCCATTTGACAGTCTGTCCCTCGCTACTGAATGCAGTGGGGCCCCAGGTACTCTATAATCCTCAGTGATATTTACAGTGCCCCGCTATTCATTTTCCAAAGGCGCAACACACAAAAACTCTTGTCTTACTGTCAGTAGTTTTCACCTTGTACCTCCAACCTCAGACTCAACATAAACAATTATTGCTAACATACCCATGTCTACTTACAGGCAGTAGCCTTAACTGGCTTCTATTCGTTGTTGTTATATTTGTATAAAAATAGCTTTAGTTCTGTAATTATCCTGTTGAAGTGTTTGTACTCTACACCTATTAATTTCACTCCCTTTGTTACATGTCCTGGTAACCCCCCCATCTGATCTCAGAAGTATAATTAAGGCACTTGAAATGCCAGCATGATTTCCTTGAGAGTCCAGATACCGACAGGGTCGCAGCTGGGCATCAGTGCTGCTACAGCCATGGCCCAATGGTGATTCTTGTGATCAGGCTGAATTTGATTGTCATCTTGAATACGTTATGGAAAAACAGGGAGAATAGTTTACGGGAGTGGACCCTGAGGGTTATAATGAGATTAACCTGTGGAACGTCTAACATGCGAGTCAGATCTGTCACCTGTCACCCGCTGGTTGGCTCTTTGCCTTAGTAACACACCGAGGTGTATCGGAGTTCATCATCATAACCCATACAACAAACAGATAAACAATCCCCTGGGAGTCTGAAATGTTCCTCTCATATTCTGATCAGTCCACTTTCGAAAACCCAAAACCTCCTCTTCTCCTGTCAATGAGCAGCCGGTGATTTAAGAGGCTGTCCTAACATCTCCCATACTGCAGGGGTATGATGGGTGGGGGCCACTAGGGGTAGTCACTTTGAAAATAACTACTTACAACCCAGAAGAGGACAGAAAGAATACAGAAAAAAAAGACAGAGGGGTGAATACTCTTCTTATATCTAAAAGTCCACCCATCATGAATGACAATGACTTGCCTTCCAGTTTAGACTGTAGTCTCGACCATGCCCTCATGGCACACCCTGGCAGAAGCATGTAAAGGGTTATTCCAAAGCACAGTCCAGTCAATTCAGCTGAGAGCTACAAGCAAACACAAGTTAACCATCAACAGACAAACAATATAACCTACAAGAAAATACATTTGCCCAGAAATCTCACTTGTACAGTAATATTTCTTTGTTCCATATAGTCATAACAAAAAATAGCTACCATTTTTTTTCTGTCTACACCACAGGTACATCTCACAGGCCTTGAGGTGATGTGAAATGCATGAACTCTTATAAGAATATAAATCATGGCAGCTAGAGTCAGATTTTGAGGTCATCATTTTCAAAGAATCCCCACCCCCTGTCACTTAAATGTTCAGATCATCATCATTTTCATCATGAGTCCTCAACGAGGAACAACTGTTTCTTGGTGGTGTGGGTGGCACCCGTTAGAAACCACGACTCTAATAATGGGCAGCACAAGATAAAAACTGTCATATCAAACTCAACCCAGTCAAGGAGCGTCTATGCCTTCATTTCCAGCACACCTCGCATTACGCCTTCCTCCGGCGGAACCTTATACTTCATTGAAACACCTCAACCTTTAAAATGCAGTTAAACCTTACATAAAATCTCTGAAAGGGGGCCTCCTCTTCCTTAAAGCTTTCGACACGGAGAAGCCGTGGTACAATAGACAAGAAAAGTACGACAGCGAAGTCCAAAGACAGCGTGATTTCAATCCAAGCCAAGTCTACGATTTACACAAGCATTTGCACACTTTTGTGCTATTGATCCTGTGCGTTAACAAACATTTAATCGTCATTCCATTAGGCAAAATTTACACGTTACCTGGTAGAGGGTAATGAAATACGATACATGCTCGAGGTTTAGATTTAACAATGTGGCAGCTGATTCCAAAACAAAAACACCCGATGCCGCTCACGTTAGAAAACCTGTCACGAAATAACCCATAGACATGATTGGCGTGCAAATGACGCTAGATATAGGAAGACATCAAAACACTTAGCTGGGAAATGATGCAAATCGAACGGATGATAAAATGAATTAAGACACATATGATGAAAGAGGTTGCTTACCGATTGTGGAAATGTGTGAAGAATGAAATTCATTGTCCGTGAACCTGCACAACAAACAGGTTTTCCCAACGCCGGAATCTCCAAGAAGCAGCAGCTTGAACAGCACATCATACTGCTTGGCCATAATGTTAAACCCTGCAACGGATCTCTAATCCGTACCCATATCTGCAGAAATGCAAGACGAGCTCCCCTCCCTCTTTACTGCTTCTCCCCGACGCCGAATGCGTGCGCTTTTTTTCTGTCCTACACAAAAGATCGTTGTTTGCAGTATTTCCACCGAAGGGGTAGGGCTGGAGCCGGGCGCCCGACGCTTAGACCAGCGAGAGGCGGCAGGGATGGGAGCTGTGGTTTGCGCTCCGCCAACAACGTATTCAGTGGGAGGGGAGGCAGTACTCGGGGTGCAGAGTAATCTCATCTGTTCGTGTGTGTTATATATATCCATGTAGATATCTCAAAAACTATGACGCGGGGAATAATCACATTCCTCACAAAACTTCAGCAGTATAAAGTTTACAGTACTTCCATTCTATATGAGATAAAAGTCGTGAGTAAGGTAATACTGGATTTGCTTGTTAATGCAATTACTACAATAATTACACCGTATAATCAATATGTAAGCCATTATACAATGTTGCAAGACCTCGAAGTTGTGTTTTAAGTCTAAAAACAGCTAGTTTTAAGTGTAACTTTATTTATCCGTTGATTACTCAATCGTACATAGCAACACTCTGAAAACAAGATAGTTAATCATGCCCTTAATCATGTTATATTTTCTGCTAAAGTTTCATAAAACCTAACCATAATCAAGTGGTCAGAATAATACTTCTATGCTGTGTGAGCATCACAAATGGACTGTTAATGGACGTTGAACAGACTCACACAAGACTAAGGTTATTTCCTACCTGGCTCCTAATCGTCTCTGTAGAAAAGGAAATGTAATACTCGTGAATAATGTAACAGCCCCTAGACCACACATCATTTTTTTCGCAGCCTGTTCATTAATATACATCTATGGAGTAACACAAGACTTCAAAAATAACTAAACACTTTTAAGACTGCTTATCTGAACTGCATAATCATTATGAGATTTTTCAAAAAGTCTCCAGCAAAATGAGACGGTGCGTCGCGGCCTGTGTGCTGAACATGAAAAGCTTTTTTTAAAAAACGCTTGACTTGCTCGTTAAAAGATAATATATTACAGCCGGGAAACAGAGACACACTGAATGCGTATTAGCTGTGCAAAATAATCAGTGATGTAGCACTACAAAACCGTGTTTTAGAAGTGCTGCTTAGTTCGGTGTACTAGGCCTATGTCGATTTATGCTGTTATTCGATCATGTTAATGTAAATGTTGGCAATTCCTTGTTTGAAATAGCTGAATTAGGTCTATTTTAAAAAAAAAAACATTCAGATGTGGCGTTTCTATTTACACTACTATATACTGTAGCGACTAAATACAAAGTATTTTCCATAGTCACAAGAGTATCTTTGGATTGAGAAAGGCAAATTGAGCCCTGCGACCCTGATCAGGATGGAAGGATAATAATACATAATGATTTATATATATATATATATATATATATATACATATATTTAAAGTCAACACTTTTTTT
This sequence comes from Mormyrus hasselquistii, assembly GCA_026779605.1. Classification (NCBI taxonomy): domain Eukaryota; kingdom Metazoa; phylum Chordata; class Actinopteri; order Osteoglossiformes; family Mormyridae; genus Mormyrus; species Mormyrus hasselquistii. The sequence continues at coordinate 639,736 of JAODKE010000028.1, read as the reverse complement.
TGTTCAATATAGTAATCATCAGAGATGTAAAATAATCTAAAAACTAACAAGCGGCTAATCCCAAATGTATTTAAATCCAAAACAAAGCGTTGTATTTAAAACGAGTGAAACAACACCCGTCTTTAGGTAGTACAATATGTGCCTGTTGGCTTGCCGTATCCCTGGCTCCGCCAATCAGCGTCCAGTATCGCAGAAGTGCATGACAGATATATTGTAAGGCTGTAGTGGAATAGAAGATTAACTAAAGTGGTCGTTGTCCACTGTAGTGTGCTTGTTTTTTGTGTTTTTAGTAAGTATGGAGGAGGAATTCACCCAGTTACGGTGTTTCCGGGAATATCATAAGTCTGAGTTATTTAAGGACGACGGCGTGGAGACTGTGACATCAGTCGAACAGGTAGCTTCTTAAAGAGCTAATTAGCTGTCCGCTACCAACTAGTTTGTGAAACGCAGTTACAATCAGATGCTAAAGCCTGGCTACCGTACGACTGTTTTGCTTTGCCTCGGACATTCTTAGGGGAGCGATTTATTTTTATTTTACACGGATCGTTCAGTGCTAGTGCTAAAAAAGACTTTCCTGGCAAATCCCCGCTGTTCGTGTGTCTCTTGCTTGCTACTCTTTGGTCCCCGAGTCTGTCGGTAGAATTAGCGACAGCGTTTCTGGTCCATCCAGAACTGTCAGCTGCTTGATTTATCTATCCGTGAAAAGGTGTGGATGATCACGTGGTAGCTAGGCGGCTAGCTAATAACCAGTTCTTTAATTTAAGTACCCGGGGTCGACAAAAGAGGGGCATTATCACCTCCGGGAACGTGGTTTACCAAAGCTATAGTGTGAATTTCTAATGTAACGCCGGCTGATTTACAAAGGGGGGTTATTTAGCATTATGATTAGCAGTTTTCAATCTGGAGACTGCATGATGGCAGCCCGTCCCTAGTGGGATTCGAAGCATTTGCGTTATTAGTTGTATTCAGGGAGCAGATAGTGAGCAACTACTAAGTTTAGTTTGCATTGGTTATGCTACCTCTTTTAGTATATTAATTTGTGTCAAATGTAATTTAATGTAGAATAGTGAAAGGTCCAAACTTCAATTTTTATGTTAAATTTTATTTACATGTATTTATTTAGCAGACCGAACCTTTATTTTTTTATTTAGTCCGAAACTTGTTCAAGAGCCAAGTGGTGATGTCACTCTGTCACTTATGATATTTGATCTGGCAGCCTTCTGATCACTGGGCCAATGCCCTAACACTGCCCACCAATTGCACTGGCATAAATGTTAAATGCGTGGTGACTGTGATGAGAATTCACACCTGCAGCTTTAATGTGTCTTCAGCGTATTATAATGTTTTAAATCCAACAGAAAAAAGTGGAAGACACCATCCAACAAGTATTAAGCGCCTACCTGCAGAATCATAAAATACCACAGTAAGTCTTGTGTTCTTTACAATTTGCTGTTGCTCTTCAAGGCCTGAGATGTCATAGCAAAATCTTGTATAATAATGTTGTATTTTAGTCCCATAATGCACTGGGCCATTTAGCCATATGTGTAATTATACAGAGGTGACCGAAAGACTAATGTAAATAAAGTAGGTCTCTGCAGGGAGCTCAGCCCTCGTGGTGGGATGTTCAGCTTGTACCCATATAAAGCCTCTCATCTCTGGGAGGTGGGAGAAATTTTTGGTAGCATTTTTTCTGATTGAGAGCAGAGCACTGTATTTCACAAGGCTGCTGTTGGCAGTGGCTGAGGATGACAGGTATTAAAATCTTTTTTTCTGTGTCCTGAACACACTGTGTGTTTTACAGCTAGTAAATGCCTGAATTGAATTAAAAATAGTCACAACTGCTTTTTTGCAAGGGGTTGAGGGTGTGTTATTTTCAGAGTGGATGGCCTGTTTATGTCTGGTAATGCACCCCAACCCTGAAGCTTTTCTCAGATTTTAAGGTCACCCTGTGTACTTTGAAGCACATTCCATTCTTCTGTTATCGCTCATTAGTTATCCCAGTGCATTGGCATGATTCAGGAGGTTTCCATGGCAACGCTAGGGCTTAACGCCGGTGTTGGGTAGACATTACTGACAGGTTATGAGTCATACATGACTGGACCTTCTATTGTGTTGGTTTGCTCTGCTTTTACAAGGTACACTGGACCTTCACTCATGTCCACAGAGGTGCAGAATAGGGCCATAAAGTAGTGAAGGATCCAGTTATGCAAACCATTTTTTCATGTTCAATTTTATTTATATGTATTTGTTTAGCAGGGCCCAGTGGTGACTCTGTCACTTCACGTCTCATGAGATTTGATCTGTACGTGGTCCACAAGCGCAGCAGGCTGTTTGTTCACTTGGGATTTTTTGAGAAATTATTGAGCCTAATTAAGACCCTGCCGCTTTCATGTGCTGGTTGTGTTGGTTCTGTCCCGTCCTTGAGGCATCCCAGTGGAGCTCTGCACAGTGCCGCTACGCAACACCACATTTCCCCACCCTGTCCGTTTATGTCCCCTTGCCTGTCTGTCTGTGTCCCAGCCAGTCTCACTCCGCTTTCTTCTCCAGGCCTGAGCTTCTGAGAGATCAGCACTGTGCTTACCTGAAGAGAGGGCTACGCCATCTCTCAGATGCGTATGAGGTACGTGCCAGTGGGTCTGCTGTATGCACCCGACTGGGCCCAGTTTCATGCTGACTGGACCTGATTTCTCCTCTAGTGTCTGGATGCCAGCCGGCCCTGGCTTTGCTACTGGATCCTGCATAGCCTAGAGTTGCTGGACAAGCCTGTGCCCACCTCCATCTCCTCAGAGTGAGTCTGCCGCCAGCAGTCACCACGCCAGCCGTCAGATCTGTGTTGAACAAGAATAGTTTGTCCATTCATTGAAAGGATTTGGTTTCCTGAGTGCCCCGCCGCCACCTCTTGGCCCTGATTGGCTGATGTGGGAACTGTGCAGAATGTTGCCGAGCAGACTGTGTGCATATACCAGCGGTCTGAGCCATGATGTCAAACTTGCTGTAAAGAAATGTAAAGCCTGGCTGTAGCCTGGGAAGGGTGTGGAGTTTGAGAAGATGGTCCAGTAGGAACACAAGCCAACTGTCCTACAATGTTTCAGTGTCTGCCAGTTCCTGGCACGGTGCCAGTGCCCGACAGGCGGCTTTGCCGGTGGCCCAGGTCAGCAGGCTCACCTGGCACCCACGTACGCAGCCGTCAACGCCCTCTGCATCATTGGCACTGAGGAGGCCTACAGTGTCATCGACAGGTAGGGTGCACATTTGCCGGTTTCTGGGGAGCACTTCTCGCACAAATGACGTTGCCAGGGAAATCACCGCCTAACAACGCAACACCACTAACAACGCAAAGGCTGTGAGTTCATATCCCATGGACCACACAAATTTGTACTACCGTCACTTCAATACAAGCATCAGATAAATGGATGAATGTAAGTGTAAGTGGAAACACACAAGTGAACGGAGGAATTAAGTTGAATTGGAGCCTGCATTCTCTGACACGAGTGAGTGAGAGGCCCCTTCTGGGGTCATGCAGATGGTTAAGAGGCTGACTGGCTGCATTCCCCCCGGTAGACAGAAGCTTCTGGACTTCCTGTACTCTGTCAAGCAGCCTGATGGCTCCTTCGTCATGCATGTGGGCGGCGAGGTGGATGTCAGGTGAGTGTCCCACCCCTCCAAGCCCCTCTGGATGCCGAAACCCAGTGTGAAGTTTTCGTGTTGCTTTCCAGGAGCGCGTACTGTGCTGCCTCAGTGGCTTCCCTGACGAATATCATCACCCCCCTGCTGTTCACCGGGACGCCCGGCTGGATCGTCAGGTAGGGCAGCCAGTTGTTTGCTGGCCAGCAGGTTGTGCAGAGATCCCTAAAGGTTTTTGCTACGGGATAGGGCACCCCATCAGGCCGGGCTTTCTCTACACAGCTGCCAAAACTGGGAGGGGGGTCTGGGTGGCATGCCAGGCCTGGAGGCCCACGGTGGGTACACCTTCTGCGGCATGGCGGCCATGGTCATCCTTGGGAAGGAGGACATGCTGGACCTCAAAACCTTGCTGGTAAGCGAGCCGGTCCCCTGAGACCAGCCTTGTGTTTTATGGCACTTTTCCACTGGCATACAGGAACCAGACTCGGTACCCGTGCTGGACCATTGAGAGAGATTTGTTACGGCGCAGCTCCAGCTTGCTTCGGTTTTCCACTGCAGCAGGGTTGGCTCGGTAAAAGCGTTACTGAGTTTGGAGAACGACAGTCGCGTAAAACCAAAAATAGGCTCAATTACTGCTCACGCAGTGTACACCATGATTTATGATGTGCTAATTTCTGCTAACACGTGAGAATCGCTGTGTTATGTTAACATCAAATGCTGGAGGAATTCACATTACGTATCCTTACCGTTCAGCTGTTCCGTAGTACTTTTTCAAGTAGGTAGTTGGAAATTTTCAAGTTTGAGAATGCATCAATACATCACAACGTGTGATGCTATCAATAATAAATTATATAAGGAACATGCCCTATTTTTCCTTTTAGATAATCCATTCATATTGATGCAGAACACCAGTATCTCCATGCATTTTGACAGTCATATGGTGGTGACACAACCAGTTTGGTTTTGTCACACTTTCGGCTCACGTCAGCACGGCTATGGCTCACATAATTTACAGTGGAAAATGGTATGTAGTATTGCATGGGTACGGTTTGATGTTTGGTGGCAGTGGAAAAGTGCCATTAGGCACAATATTCTAGGCCCAGGGGATTTCTATCTGGGTGCCAAGGAGTGCCAATCCGATAAGCCTTTGAGTTCATCTCTTTAGGATCAGTTATTTTAGTCATCTTAAATAAATGGCTGTCTTGAACTCCTTCTACTGTAGCTTTATTTTTATCTTTAAGGTAAAAAGGGAAAAATGTTTATCAGTAAGCATGATGAGTATTTATCACTCCAGAAAAAAAAAATCCAGGTATAGTCTTACTGAATATCCAGTCTTTTAGCTCTGATTGCATCACAGCCAAGACTGTTTATGGTGTGATGAAGTACTATCTCTCCTTAACGATAAGAGCTAACATCACACAGACCCGCTTTTTAAAGTGATGGTGATCTCAGTCTACACTTTTTTTTTTCCCTGCATCATCTGTTTTGCTACTATAATTGCAATGCCAGAAAATCTGAAGTTTGACAGCAGCAGGGCTGATGTAACGTCCCATTAGGAGCCATATCCACACCAGGTTGGCTGTTTGGGGTCCCCTGCCGCAAGGGTCGTGGAGGGGTCATGGTTTCCATAACGGTGCCTTTGGAGTGGTGGCAGGCTATCCCCGGTGGATTTCCGGACGCGGTCGCAATCGAAAGCCAGCAATAAAAATAGCCCATTCATAGGGTCGTCTGGACGGAGGATTCAGGGTCATGTTGCGGTTAGCAGGAGGGCTCTAGGTTTGGTAATGAAGACGGAGGCACTCCAGAGAGGGGGCAGGGCAACCTCTGGCCATTTCCAAGTCTGTCATCCATCTTGCAGGCCTGTTTAAATTCATTTTTTGAAAATTACCGGAATGCAAAATGGTGTCCCTCTCTCCGTCATTCAGATGAGATTGTTTGTTTTTCATTTTACATAGTTTGTGTTGACTGTGAAGAGCAAAACACCAACCACAAGTGGTTAGACTGGTATCAGCCTTAGACCCCTTTCTAAATGTGACCCCCCCCACCCCCCCAGCGCTGGGTGGCGAGCCGGCAGATGCGCTTCGAGGGGGGCTTCCAGGGCCGCTGCAACAAGTTAGTTGACGGCTGCTACTCCTTCTGGCAAGCAGGCCTGCTGCCCCTTCTACACCGAGCGCTCTATAAGGAAGGTAGGCCAACTGTTTCCCTGTGTCTCTACTTTGTGACCAGGCAAAATGTGCCCCCCGCCCCCAAAAAAAAATGGTAAAGTTGTCCTGGTCATTGTTTTTGGGGTTGCAGGTGAGCTAGCTCTTAGCCAGGCCAGCTGGATGTTCGAGCAGCAGGCCCTGCAGGGGTACATCTTGCTCTGCTGCCAAAACCCTGCCGGTGGCCTGCTAGACAAGCCTGGAAAGTGAGTCATAGTGCCGCCCTGGTGGCTGCCTTGCTTCTGTCCTCAAGTATGCTGTTATCCAACCCAAGTGCTCTGTAGGGCTTTTACAGGCCTCTGAACTGGCAATATGATACCAGCTATGTAATCAGCCAGTCAGTTGTACGTTGTTGTTCTACTTTTCTTTTGTATATGAGCTCTGTAAATTTCTCATTCATGGGATAATAAAGGTTTATTCTATTGTATTCTATTCTATTCTATCATCTGTTTATATCCCATCAGATCCAGGGATTTCTATCACACCTGCTACTGCTTGAGCGGCCTATCTGTAGCCCAGCACTTTGGCGGTCGGGATGTTCACCTGGAGCTGGTTATCGGAAAGGATGATAACCTCCTGGTATGTTATGCATTGACCTCTGACCGAGTTTTGGAAAATTTTAGCGAACCGGTTAAACAAGATTCCCCCACCCCTGTTTGTAAAGCACTATTTCAAAGATGATCTGATTGGGAAAAGTAATCTTTAGATTAACTGGTGCTTGTATGCCTTACTGGAATGAGATCAAGTAGAGAGGACATATTACACATTCAAGCACTGCCCGTGTCTTGGCTTATGTACGAGCCCAACGACCCCATCCTTGAACGTGACTCCATGATGCTGAAACCAGGGCCCCTCTTTCTCTGCACCAGGAGCCGACGCACCCCGTCTACAACATCTGTCCTGATAAAGTGACTCAGGCCGTCACGTGGTTCCAGCAGCAGCCTGTCCCCGTGCCCAGGGAGCCGGCCAGCACCTCTTAGGTCCCGGAGCCTTTTTTTTTCCCTTCTTTTTGTTTTTTGCTCCCCTGATTTTTGCTACAAACTTTGTACAGAAGCAGGTGCCACTTTTCAGAGGCACCAAGAATCCACTTTCGTCCAGCTCTGAACACACAGCACCCCGACTCCAGCTGAAGAAATAAAATGGAACGTCTTTATTTTTAGTTACTAATAAAACTTCAAATGTCCTGACTCTGAGTTTCAAATGTAAAATCTCCAATTACATTTTTACTTATATATGACCATACAATACTGACCAGATACCATGTAACAATCTCAGTAACCAAATTGTATTCTGTTCCTTGTCAAATTTGAATGCCAATAAAATAGGGCAACATATAGCTTAGTATTTTCAGGAAAAGGGGATCTTCAATACCTCCTTTGGATGGACAAGGGGGGGGGTAACATGCTATATAGCAAACCTGCCTGACTGTCCCATGAGTTCCCCAAAGCACAAAAATTGCCCTGAACAGTGTGACAGCAGCATTGTTACAGCAAACCCCCCCCACCGCTCAGAAACAGGACGGCACGCTAAAGGATAAAATAGCTTTTATTTATAGTCTCATAGTAAAGGTAAGCCTTAACTTGCAAGACAATTGTCAGCAGTATGTACAACATACCTGTAATTTCCATGGAATGGAATCAGAGGAACAAAAGACCAATTTCATAAACACTACGTCCTAATAATGGAAACACACACCCCCAAGGCTTATGAAAGCTTCCTGGGGTTTTTAATATATAGAATTAAATCAGCAACATTGAGTTTACAGTGTAATGCACAACACACTGGTGGACAGTTTTTTTTTTTTTCTCCTTTAATAAAAATAAAATAAAGGTTTACTATTTTAAACTGCATTGTTGTAACATTCAATATCTATTTCATCAGTCTGGGAAACTACACATTTTTTATTATAGGGCCTGTTCACAAAGAAATTCTTTTAAAACTTATTGGTGAACCTGTTGGAAAGAAACCAATGCAATTAAAATTTCGTAACCTAAAGGATTTGGCCATCTAACGCCATTCACTATCATAAGCTAACAGACAAAATACAATACAATTCTGGAGGTTGGTATAGCGTACGACGTTCCATATTGGGAGTTTTTTTTATTTAAAGATGGAAATCTACAGCCGTGTGAAAAAGGCTTTAAAAGTGGGCTGCCAGTACAAACACTCAGTTACTTTCACATTTTTCATGGAAAAGAACAAGATCTAAAAAGCAAGACTTCCCCACAGACGGTTTTCCCCCCTATAGTGTTCATTTTAAAACATTTTAAACAGGTTCATATAATTTATCAAATAAAAAATAAAGTACTTTCGTTTTTGCCGTTTTCTTTTTCCCCGAGCAGTCCACACTTCCATGTCGGATTAGGATGATTACTGAGGTGACGAAGAGCAGAGTCCTTCAACCACAAAGCTGCCGCACTTCTGGATCGTCAACGTTGCTAAGACGAATTCGGAGGACGGGGGGGGGGAGAGAGATTGGGGAAGAAGCTTCGGGATCTCTTGCTATCTTTCTCATGGGTGTCCCTCCCACTCTGGGGGGTTCAAGCAAGGGGTATACATAAAGCAGAAAAGAGGAAACATTACATGCAAGTAAAAGCCATACACAGATATCTAAATTCCAAGCTTACAATT
>JAODKE010000028.1:620815-631180 GCA_026779605.1 Mormyrus hasselquistii | reverse complement strand
GGGGGTTCAAGCAAGGGGTGGGGAGGAGAGAGAGAGGATGGGGACTGGAGTGGGATGGAAAAGGGGGGGTAGAGGGGTGGGGTGGGGCGGGGACACTAGCTGGACTCCACGCGTTGCTTCTTCCTGGGCGAGAGCTCCTCCGGCTCAGACTCGGAGCTGGAGTCAGAGCCGCCGTCGAAGGCTGACACGGTGCTGCCCTTTGGGTTGGTGTACAAGGAGCTGTCGGTGGAGGGGTAGCTGCCCTGAAGCTGTGTGGTGCCCTTGGCTTTCTCCAAGGCCCGGACTGGTGGCACCCAGCGAAACAGACAGACAGACACCCAGCCGCTGGTTAGCCACCCACACCTCCATGGCACGCAAACACCACACCTCCCCACATCCATCAGGTACAACTGTATGGATAACTGGTGACAGACTGGACCCACAGTGTGAGGGTTTATTACTGCTGTATGTCACTGGGCTAAACCCACTGATCCCCCACTATACTGCAGGGCCTCGTTTTTCCATCTCGAAGTCCTGGGATGTTTCTCAATTCCAAGAATGCAAAGATCGTACTTGTGGTCTTGGCAAGACTGTTCTTGGAAGTTAAGCGAGACCAAACTTGGGGTGCAATGAATCATGGGACTGGTCTCGTTCGGTGAGGATGCAACTGATGAAACCTTGAATTTTGGGGCAGGACAAGGACGACATCCGGGGATTTTTATCGTTCTCTGTAATTCTGTTCTTTAGAACTGGAACTGGTCTTTGGCAATAGAACATGACAAAATGGGTACACGAGAACACAAGTACGATAAAGTACACATATCGAGAAACACCCCTATTTAGGTCAGAAGTGGAGGACCCAGAGGAAAACCCTGACATCTGTCAGCGGGGACTCACTGACCCCCCTACCCCGCACTCACCTTGCTGCTCAAGGAGGGCGTTCTGCCGCTTCAGGTCATCGATGTCCTGCTGGTGTGTGTGGTTTTTTCGTCTCATGTACTGGATGTACTCTGTGGCTTTGTCTAGGATCTGAGCTCGGGATGCCTGTCAGCAACAAGGCATCGAGTGAGACGAGACTCAGTGCCGCACTGCCTAAGACTCAGTAAAATACTTCCGAAACATGCCTGGATTGAGATAAGAGTCACTGATTGTTCAAAGAGTGAAAGGCTGTAACGTGATCTGGCCACTTCAGAAGACACACAAACCCCTTGGCCAATCCCCGTAATAATACTCTTCATGCCACTGCTCTTTTGTCAGACAGAAAAATGCCAGCCTGGCCCAGATCCCTAAGCTGATTCATTTTTAAGATCATACCTTGAAAACCGGAAGTTAGGGGTTTGGTCAAAATAGCGACAAGCTACAAGCCGTGACAAGTTTCCAGGACGGCGGACAGGAAGTCACACTGCTGAATGAGCCTGAATGCCCCGCGACTCTCTCTAACTTTGAGAAGTATGGTGGGGGGTGTTTGGGGGGGCAGGTAGCAGCAAGAGCAGTGCCCGTCTGTAAATATGGGTGACGAAAGGCCCTGGGTGAGCTGGGTTTGAGGGTACCGAGTGTGGACAGCCCCCCCTCCGCCCAATACTGGGCTCCATGACACCACCGTTTTTCCCCTCCCACCCTGCTCCTCCCCACCGTTCGCTGGCTCCGGCCGCTGCGTCCAGATGGTGCCCCCCCCCCCGCCAGTTCGAGGTTTGGGCGACAGCATGCTGCCACTGACGGCAGGCTTTGGGGGAAATAAAAGCTTGCTATATGTGGGCAACCGCACGTTAAAATGCAAGAAAACACAAAAAGTCAGTGGAGGGGGGAACAGAAGAAAAACACCCACAAAGGATTTTATAAGGGCAGGGGTGGGGGGGGGATGTCACTGCGAGGCCCCTGTTGACTGTGTGCCCACGCCGTTCTCAGGGAAGCCTGAACCGAGTGTGCAGCGAGGCATGCTGGGATACGCACGCAGCAGGAAGGTGGGAGGGAGCTAACTGCACCAAGCTTACATCTGCACACTCACTCCTCTGCCAAAAAAAAAAAAGATGCAAGAACCTGCGACTGACATAACGCTATCACTTAAGCTGCACTGGGGCTAGACCAAAAACAAGGAATAAATTTCGGATATGCAGGATCTTTTAATATTTTGACTGTCATTAAATGTAGACACCCAAATGTAGACGTTTAAAAATCACATTTCATAGCAAAAGACTGAAACGAAATAAACAGAATGAAATTTCAAGTAGAATTAGAATAGTCTTCCCCACAGGCAGGCAGAGACAGACAGAGAGGCAGGCAGGCGGGCGGAGACAGACAGACAGAGAGGCAGGCAGGCAGGCAGAGACAGACAGACAGAGAGGCAAGGCTACTCCCTCCCACCAACCTTCTCGCCCTGCAGGGCCGGTACTGAGTCCCGTAGGCTATGGAAGCTGTCTTTGATGTGGTCCCTCCGCTTTCTCTCCAGGGCGTTGTGGTGCGCCCGTTTGTCCGCCTGCAACGAGAGCGCCACAGCCAGGTCAGAGGAGGACTGGCCCCCCTTGTACGAACCCCAACCTCAACCAGAGGGTCGTTCGCATCTCAGACGAGACGGCGGCTGAGATGAAACCGAAGCAGGTCGGCGTTTCAGGACCCACTTCCCCCAAAAGCCTCGCAGTCGCCGCGATGGTCGTGAGCCTCAGTGAGATCGCGACTATCACGGCTCCGCGACATTTACAAGAAATGCACCCCGGCCATCCAGTGACCGAAGACCAGAACCACAGCTGCAACGAAACACCCTCACGTCATCCAGTCTGTTCTCAATACAGTCAGCCCTGGAATTTTATCAGACCAGACTTCAACCTCACTGCTGTTCGTCACGTTCCTCGACCGTCATTCCCATGATTCAACTCACTATTGACACATGATTCTGTTCCCAGAAGAGCAGCAATTTGGCCAGTTTCACTTTAATAAGCATTCATGCTTATCAAGTACACAATTCTTTTTTTTTTTCTCTATCCGACGGGGGAGGAAGTATGTTCATTTGGCACCTTTAGTTTAAAAATTTAAATATTCTCAGTCCCAGTTTTTGCCACCCTTCCACATGATTATTAGAGCGCATCATGATCCAAACCCATTTTCATCTTTTGGTCCAGCTGTGGTTACCAGCAGAGCTCTGGGTCAATCATCACAACCTGCAGACGAGCACAAAGGTTGTACTGGCAAAGCTGGCTTTAGGCCCGACCGGCGTGATCATTTGAACGGGTGACCAGGGCTTTTTTTTTTTTTTTTTTTTTTACCCACGGTGGCCACACGACAGAGGCTTCTGGGGGAGGGAGGTTGCAATAAAGACGCATCTTTGATTCAAAATGAAACCACATATAAAGCTTACTGTCAACAGCGCTAATCTAGTCACTGCCCAGAAATTCAGATAAAAGAGCGTGACTGAGGCTACGACATCTTCATACCTTAAAGCACTTGAGTATAATAAGACTGAGTCAACGTGACGTAGTGCAGAGACGCTACCTGAGGTCGGCTACACCCAGAAGCGGTGGCCATCAACAGCAGCAAGCAGAAAGGGAAGCACAACAGGAAGGACCTACCCAAAACAACTGATGGCCGTTCATATGCCAGCTTGGTTATCGTACAGGAGGGGGAGCGAAAGACTTCGGGTACAAGTACAACTCCAGGTGTCTGTATGAAGAAGCTAACTACCCGGATAACTCGTTGGAATTAAGGTAGTCTGGCTAAACGCAAGTGAACGAAGATAAAGTTCATTTAAACTGGGACAATGTAAATCCAAGAAATGTGCACCGATAACCGATTCATACCAATCATACAGCTACGGCGACAGGCATGAACTGTATTCAAGCTTAGAACAAAACCAAAACAAAAACAACTACAAAGTGATCTCCTTTATTATTCCTAGTAGCAGGGCGATGCCAGAGAGATAAGTCACGTGTCACTGCACATCCAGGACCTGCCCTCCTCCGTACAAAACAAGATGTGAAGATTACACAACACGGCAGCCAGGCCCAGGGACAAGCAAGTGAGCAGCAATTTTGCGCCGCCTGTAATGCAGCCAAACACGTCAGCAGCACGTGTGTAATTATGTGATGGATGCCAATAGGGTTAGTCCTGCTGCTGGCATCCATTGGCCAAAACCAATCTTAACTATGACCCTTATGAGCCTGTTAAGGTAAAACCAAATATATAGGGGGGGTGTATCCAATGAGATGGGAGCAAAACATCAACACCCCCAGCATCTGCATTAGTGTACTAATAATCAGAAAAAGGTGAATAAAACACCAAAACAGACAAACACTTCTAAAAATTTTCCCAAAATGCTCACTACGGTAAGGCCATTTTAATTCCTCTCCTGTGGAAGGCATCCGAACGTTACACAGCTTGGACACCACCCCACAGGTGTCCAGCCTGTCAGGCAAACCTCTCAAAATCGCTTTCTACATGGCAAAACGCGAGGAGCCCCACGGCAGCACATGGGACACGTGTCCATCGTCGCCCCAAGGGCTGACACCAACACGCCCTTACGATTTCAAATGGCCAGCCAGCACAGGAACCTCGCTGGGGTATAAAGACGGCAAAGGTCACGGAGAGAGGGGCAAGCTGTGTGCGAATGGAGAAGGACATCGATGGATTTAACCAGGCCCTGTTAGCCATGCATAACGTAAACAAGCAGTCTATCTGGACTCTCACGCGAGGACATGGAAGCGGGTGGAACGGCTGTTTACTGCAGGTCTGCATCCTGCATACATGCAAAATAAAACAAAAACAAAAAAAAACCCAACCATGCTTAATACAAGGAGAGAAAGATCTGATTTGATCAATTAAATTGCTCGCCCATAATAAATGGAATCCCACAAATTATAAATTTTTATAAATCTCAGAATAGAAACACATTTCTCGGTACACTGCCCCCGCACCTTATTCAACGTGCGATATTTTGACATGCCAGATGGAGGACCTGCAGAAGGGGAACTGGGATATGAAGTTGCAGTTTAATCGGAGAGGAGGGGGGCTGCATTTCCCCAGCAAAGCCAGTTACGTCACTGCTCTCTGCAAGCTGCCCGTCCTCACATCCTGAACACATGCGCTTTTTTGAAATCGCGTCTCTCTCTCTCAAGCATAAAAAGGGGGGGGGATTAAACATGTGTGCCGATCCGTGACCAGAGCCGCCGCGTATATTAACAGTGTAAAAATCTGGTAGCTAATTTCGTCTAAATATAGAACGCGCTGTGACTTCTGGGATGGGATTACCCCTTCATGCATATGAATGCATTTGTAACAATAAAACATCCGTGGATTTGGGAAAACACTGCAGGATATGCTCACGTAAAAATGGTGACACATCCGACTGCACCGCTATGATTAAAACTTTTCTCTTTTTCATGCGTGGTTGTTTCCCACAGTCACATACATACACCTCCGCAGTGGCCTAGCTAGCCGAAAGGAAAACCTGAGTCGTGCAACGACAAGAATGGATCCAGCCCAGGCTGATCTTCGGTTCCGGCCCTCTTGCTTTGCAAGTACAGCATCCTTTCCTCGTTTGACAACTTATATCCTGTTACCCACCCGGAAATAATTTCCAAGCACTGGCAAGTTTCATTATTATTTCTAAACGGGACAAAACGCTCAGCAAATTACGCACCACTGAGTGAAACCTCGATGATTCTTCCTGTAAAAAAAACAGAACAGAAAAGTGCAATTGTATAATTGTGTGTAGCTAAACTAAAGACTCCTTAATCATTTTAAAATGATTATATATTGCTATATTAATCTGACTAAATCTAAAGAAGGTACCTAATTAATCATCAACAGTTAATTTCACCTTAATTCGCCGATCACTCAACTAATCACCCGCTAGTTAGCCAGCTAGCAGGAAAACAGGCAACCACCCAGTAGCAAAGGCTCAAAATACTGAATACACAAGGCATTTGTGCTTAATTTTGGTTGCTAGCAGGCTAGTGTACGCTAGCAGTGTGTAGCAAGTCCGAAACAGAAAACGTATACTTACGTCGCTATCAACTTCGATATCATCGTTGTCACTCATTCTTCGGTAAAATGCCTTATTTAAAGGAAGGCTAAAAAGAAACTGAACAAATAAGCGAATCTCTTGGTGTACGGACGAAACGAAATCAACGGACCCCACACGTGACTCGCCTACACACGGACATTTACAATCCACGATAGGCCTGTGCGACGGATACTCGATATATGGGAATTGTAGTTCTAATATTTCTACTTTAAGTCTTTGTCTCATATTGGTGAACTATATTTCCCATATGTCCTCGAAATTGGACGCTTCCGAGGGACGTAAAAACAATTCCCCTAGTAAAGAAAACGACCGGGAATTGTAGTTTAAATTGATGAAACCATTAGAGAAGCCATGATGGAGACACGTGGATAGTTGTTTCATAGCCAAATTGGAGCTGCCAAGACCGCAACGCTTGGCATTGTACTTCACTGGCAATATCTTTCAGTCTACATCTGACCACATCAATAAAACTGACTTTACATTCTTCTGTAATACAAAAAAATCTGGGTGATATTGCCCCTAAATTAAAAGATGAGGCATACATACCACTGTCTACAGAACCCCCATTATCTCCTTCTCACAACAGAATTCTGTTGAAGTGCAATATGACCTTA
The DNA here is from genome assembly GCA_026779605.1 of Mormyrus hasselquistii. Classification (NCBI taxonomy): domain Eukaryota; kingdom Metazoa; phylum Chordata; class Actinopteri; order Osteoglossiformes; family Mormyridae; genus Mormyrus; species Mormyrus hasselquistii. The sequence goes on along the minus strand of JAODKE010000028.1, from coordinate 624,574 downwards.
CCTGAGATTTCAAAGGACGTCAGAAAAACAGTTGGTGAAGTTGGCAAACTCTGAAAATATAAGAATTTCTAAGGGCTTAAGCCTCCATCAGTAGACCATCAGACAGATAGTTTACAAATAGAATAAATTCAACACCATCGCTGCTCTTAATAAGAGTAGACTAAGAGTAGGTGTTTTACAAAGATCAGTGTAAGCGCATGCAGTCAAAGCCCCAAACTAGTAAAAAGGAACCCTTGAGTGACAGCTAGGGATCTACAAACATATCTTGCAAAACACTAAGAATGCTGTTCATAGGAGGTTACAATGAAGGAAACTACTACTTTGCAAAAAAAACTTCCCCTCTCAAGACCTGGTTGTTCCACAGCAGCACTGGTTCATGCTTCATGTACAGTTGTGACATTTTTTTCAATATGCACGGTTGTGTGTTTGGAGTAAATGATACCAATAAAAAACCTCATCATCTCATCCTGAGTGAGAAGCTTCATGGGAGGAGTATAATGTTTTAGAGCTGCTTTCCTGTCATGAGCCAAAATATTCTCAGCGCCAAGTCACAAGTTACATAAAGGAATTCTACAATATAATCGCAAGGCATCTGTCTATAAATTAAAGCTCAAAGGAGGCTGGGTCATGCGAAATGAAACTCAGCAACAAACAGAAGAAATGTATTTGTGAATATCTGGGTGAAAGTCTGACCTCCTGGTGCAGAAACAATAGGGATTGTAACATCCAGTCCTTCTTTTGAAATCCTAAAGTTTGACATGAAAAAATACCTTTCTAGGAAGAAAATACCAAAGACATATAAGAATGAATTTTTGTAGAGGAATATGGGCCAAAATACCTCAAAAGTGTTGTGTAGTTCTCATCAGCATCTCCAGGACATGCTTGATTGATGCTATCGCCAATAAAGAAAATTCCACTAATTACTTAATATTAGGGGGTCACATAGTTTTGAAATGAATACTATGCTTGCCACTTGTACAAGCACATAGGAATGCTTTTGTTTCTACATAGCCTAAGTTACATTTATTGCACTGGTGAGAGTGAAGTGTGAGAGCAGGGCACAGGGTCAGCCATATTCCCAGTACCCCTGGAGCAGATTTTGCGGGTACTCTGCCAACTGGCAACTGGAAATGGATGATGGACCTCTCACCCCCGACCAGAGCAAGCAGTTAAGATGGGTGTATGGGTATATAAAACAGTGAGGTGATTGTAATATAATATAATATAATATAATATAATATAATATAATATAATATAATATAATATAATATAATATAAAAGGCTAAGTATCTCATGACATTACATAATATCCTGAAATTCTATGTTCAAAACATTTCATAAACATATTTTCTTCTTGGTTGCAAATAAGACTAAATGACTTCTGCTGGTTGACAGCAGTGATAAATTCCAAACTTAACCTCTGCAATACAGCAGAGTATGACAAAAGCGAAGGCTGAGCATTTAAGTGTTATGTTAGAACAGGTAACCTAAAACTTGACATTTCATGTCCTGGGGGTGGAGTAAAGAACCTGAACTGCTCCATTAAAAATACTCCTCGATAATGGGGGTTAAACATGAAAGTCAAAATGGACAAGTGAAGGTAGAGTCACAAAATAATGTTAAAATTGTAAAAAGTCTACCCCCAGTTTCCAAGTTTTTCTTTTTCAGATACATAAAAAAATGGAAAGTACTAAGTCATACCTCAGACCTTACATAGAACCGGAAGATGATGTTTCCCTGCATCTTTGCTTGGGAACCATTGATATGACTTGCTGCCCTTCATTGGTGTGTACAACCAAATACTTTATAGACCCTTTTGTTTTATGCTCTTTCTGATAGGTTTTGCTTATCTTGCTCTAGTAATATTCCAATACATGACACAAGTGCGTTTAAAGCCCTTGGTACAGTATATATTAGTTATAGTAGCAATGTGAAGTAGAGAATTAAGGGCAATTCATACAGACGTCAACATGCATACAACAGATCCTAAGGCCAGATGGCGGTTAGGGCTCCAGGCCCTGCCCCCCGCCCCACCCTGTCTGCTTTGAGGCCTGCTGTGGGACCTTTAAACTGGCTGTTTTTCACTTACACAGCAGTTCCCACAGAGAGGCCATCTGAGGGTGAGCGAGGTCAGCAGGAATCCGTCGTGTTCTTGGCTGTTTGCTTGCTCCGAACCCCTGCACAACTGTCTGCCCTGACACGCTTCATCCGGCAATACTGTGGGAAACATGGCTGACACTAATTCATAATTATCTTCAGACCTTTAGACCTGTTTAAAATGTTCTAAAATGCATTACTATGGAAAATGAACCCCCCTTGCTATATTTCCAAAGCTTTTCAATAGGCTAGAATATGATGGCAGATTTTTGAGGGGCTCATGCACATTTTAGGACAGATCACCATAAGCAATATAAAGTATGTCATTTTGAGAAAAATTTTGAAAACTGGTCAGTTGGCACAATGAATGTGATAAATCTACAGAATATGAAGTGTAGCAATATTGTACCGAAAATACTAAAAGAATTATGGAAACCAGTGATATAGTGTTTTAAACCGTAAAATTTAAGTATTATGATTTGATGAATCCTCTAGTTAAACACTAGAGGGTGCTCTCAGTATTTGTACGCTTTGGATTGTAAAATTTTAAAGATTGTCTGGATTAATTAAATTGTTCTGCTTTTGAAATGGAAATCTTTTCAACTTCAATGTGGAAGTCAGATAAAAATGCAATGACTTTCTTTTTTTGACCAGCCAAGTATTCAACATTGTCAAACAATTCACTGTGGGTTGCAATACCACAAAAATACAATTTTTTTGTTCTTCTGAGATTAAGCTGCGAAATGTATCTTTATATTAAGGGATGGCATGAAGAAGGCAATAATTATCGGCAAGCCTAATGTCTGTGTGCGTCGTAATTTGGTTGTGCTCCAGGCTCTCAGTGTCTTCTGGCTTTCCGTTACTGATGTGATTTGCCCACAGGCTTCAGCTGCTGCAGTTACTAGGCAACCATGATACACTCCCTGCTGAATATCCCACTACTGTTGGATTTAACAATCAAAGACCTTATTAAATATACTCTACTATCACTTTCTCACACATATAATAGCAAATAGCACTGAAATATATTCCTAAGTGACATCAAAGTACTGGAAAGGTTGTTCTGTTTTAATTATTTCGATTTGCTTGCTTAAAAACTAACGAAATAGTTTTAGTGGAGTAACTGGCCCCACTTGCTCGTCCTCAGACTTATTGCATGGCTGCATGGCAACAGCCTTAATTGTGCTTCCAGTAAATAAAGGATCTGCACTAAACTGTCTGAGGCCTTAATACCTCACTACATGCAAAAGTTGGTGTGTCTCTGTAATTTCCCACTTTGGCCAGCCATGATCACTGTTGAGTCTGTTGCATTAACATGCTTTGGCCCTCCATTCCTTGCTAAGACATTCACTATTGCCTCTGTATAACAATCTCAGCAAGTATTAGTACTCAATTGTATGACTGGTAAGAAACTGTGTCAGACAAGAATATAAAAAAAACGAGAAAAAAAACCCTTACAGCAATAGGCAATTAAACAATACGTGTTTAGTATCAAGTGTAGCAAACTTTATCTATTAACCATTTTTTTACATTATTAATTTCAAATTTTACTGGCTGCCATATATAGTTTACAGTGTTACTGAAGCATCCATCCATCCATCCATTGACTCCCGCTTATCTGAGGTCGGGTCGCGGGGGCAGCAGTCTCAGCAGGGAAACCCA
>JAODKE010000028.1:599731-610762 GCA_026779605.1 Mormyrus hasselquistii | reverse complement strand
GGCGGGGGGGGGGGGGGGCGGGGGGGGGGGGGGGGGGGGGTGGGGGGGGGGGGGGGGGGGGGGGGGGTTTGATAAATTTTGGGGGTACAACCTGGTCGTGATGTGTAGGTTAAATGTCTTTTTTCTCACTTGCTGTCCCTAGGAATCGGCCTGGGAACAATAAAACTACAGCTTAGGAATGAATTGCACAAAGAACCAGACCAACAGCTACCAGTTCTGGGAACACGCAAGCACCTGCAACACCACAGAGTATAATTCTTCTGTAACATTCCAGTCCGAGTTCTCTCCAGTCATAGATCAGGTGATTAGTGGTGTCATCATCATCATCCTCTTCATCACAATGATATCCCTGGGCTGCACTATGGAAGTCGCCAAGATCCGGGAGCACATCGCCAAGCCCAAAGGAGTGGCTATCGCCATAGTGGCCCAGTACGGCATCATGCCCCTCTCAGCCTTTACCTTTGCCAAGATTTTCCAGCTGGGACCTGTGGCAGCCGTGACTGTGTTGATCTGCGGCTGCTGTCCGGGCGGAAACCTGTCAAACATTTTCACCTTGGGTCTCCAGGGTGATATGAACCTGAGGTGAAGTGGCCAGCTCATTAATCTCATTATACAGGATACAAAAGAGGGAACAAAACCGCCTTTGCTTTTTACCAGTGCTTTGGAAAAGGGTGCTGCAGAACAAAGATAGGAATTAATATATTAGATATTAGTTTAGATATTCTTTCCATTGAAAGGATCCGGTAATATTTCATTATTCACAGCATTAATTATACTATATCTATATATATCTTATGTATGGCTTATTATGGAATCACTATGCTCCACAACCACACATGGAAATAATGAGTAACTTGCAATGAACATACAATTCAAAACTCCAGTAGATGCTGTCTGATCAACAATAATGAATTCCCAGGCTGCCCCCCTATCTAATTCCTACTTCTCCAATGCTAGCCCCTCTACACTAGGCTTAGGCAATATCTAATTTTTCCTACCATAATATCATCCATACGTTACACCGCGGGGGGATTTTGTGAAATCAGTTTAGTATTTTGTGGGCATGTTAAGCTAAATTGTGCACACAAGAAAAAATAATCGTTTGTGGCCCTTCCAGGACTCCGTAGTTCTAAACCCGCTGAGGGAGTGACCTGACTGCTGAGTAGGAAGCATTGAGGGCAGCTGATGTAAGATTTCCTGAGGTTGTTTATGTTCCTAAAACCGGTCTGATCACTTGCGTGAGGACAGTCTGTCTCGCCTCTCAAAACACAACTAAAACAAGTTGACACCTATGTTACAAAGCAGCTTGATTTTTTTTAAAAACCCATTTATACAACTGGGTCCATTAATGTTGTGATTCAACAGCTTTCAGAGTACCTTTGTGTATCCTTAAAAAGCAAAACTGCTTCCCACTGAAATAACGTAAATTTATTGATTATAGTGACTCTTTTTTGACCATTAAAATAATAAAGTGTTTTTCAAACAATTCCACTTATTTACAGAATGGCCAATAAAAAGGAACAAGGTGAACTGAAGATAGGCTGAAAGATCCATCTGTGTTTAAAATGCCTGTGCAGGTCAGGGGTACAGGGGAACCTGAAGCTTATCACCAGAAGCAAAGGGTACTGGGATACTCCTAAGGGCAGGACGCCAGTCTGTTCCAGGATACATACAAACTCCATTTCAAAGACAACAATTAGTCCAGTGCTTCCCAACCCAATCCTTGGAGACCACTGGGAGCTGGAAGGGAGCAAAAATGTGGACTGTCTGCCAAGGAATTGGAAGGGATCAAAAACATGTGTCTGGGGTCCCTGAGGACTGGAAAACACTAAATTAGTCCATATTTTTGAACTGGGGGAAGGAATCAAAATAACTCAGGGATAACACGCCTACAGCACATACACAACACAGCAAGCATGAATGGGATTCAAACCCACAACCATATGATGTGAGGCAATAGTGCTACTTGCTGAGCCACTGTGCCATGAAAAAGAGTTTATTGAAATTTCTTCTTTAAAATATCCACCTTCATCTCCATATGCCTTTTAAAGTTCTGAATACAGTATCAGCTAAATCAGCACTTTTCAACTGTGGTGTGTCACACCACACTAGTGCTCCGTTATAAGTGACCAGATGTGCTGTGTATATTAAAAATGTACTTTTAGTGGTTTAGACAATGCGTATAATGGCGTGCCCTGGGATAATTAGCTTACGGAAAGTGTGACATGGCAGAAAAAGGTCATACAATACTGAGGTAAACAACTAAACAACAATCTAGGAAAGAAAAAACAATACCAAATCTCGTTTTAAGTATTTATAAGCTGTCTAAGATGCATAAACCAAAGCTCTCAAGTTTCATCAAAAGTTTGGAATGCGATTACATCTGGATGCAGTGTGTGTCTCACGGTCAATGCGTGACACATTAGAGCCCTGCCTACCGCAGTCATCGGATCTTATTCTGCCACTTCCACCTTGCCTGCACGTGTATGTGATAACGTGTTTGCAACGGGATCACATGTAACTTATCATTTAGAATTTAGAGTCGCACAGTCAATGCCTATGACTGGAGAGCCCTGATAATGTATAAGGGTGAATTCTCTACAAATATAACTTTTTCATCTGCATTCTGTAGAAGCCATGAGACACAAAAGTACTGTCACAATCAAAATATTTCTCTCTCTCACTCTCAGCATCCTGTTGACTACGTTCTCCAACGTCATGGGTTTGGGAATGATGCCCTTGCTCCTGTACGTGTACTACCAGGGCATCTTCGGCCTGGAGAGTGCCGTTCCTTACGGCGGCATCATCCTGGCGCTGCTGCTGACCCTCGTCCCCTGCGCTGTCGGGATCGCCATCAACCACTGGGCACCTCGCTTTTCCCCCATCATCATCAAGGTGAGGATGATTGATCCTGAGATATTCTGAGGCCCAGAGAGAGAGGTTACAGCACATTGCCACATCCACCATGACAAACCACCTCAGGGATGAGAACCTGAGTGCAGCCATATGGCAGGCGATACCTCAGCACCACACTAGTCCAAATGGACCAGTGTGAGTTTTTTTTTCCCCCTGTGGCTGAAGTGGCAATCCTGCCACCAACCCCCAAGTTTTTCCCTGTATGTTGGAGGACCTCCTTATAGGGCTGGATGTAGATTAACGTCATACCCAGGACAAAGCAATTGCAGGTTAAGGGCCTTACTCAACGGCTCAATGGAGTAGGATCACACTTGGCATTCACAGGATTTAAACCAACAACCGTCCAGTTGCTGTCACAAATCTCTAGCCTCAGAGCCAACACTCCAGCCCAGGTAAACTCCAAATGCAGAGCTGGATCAGGATACAAACCTCTCTTTCTGCAGGCATTCAGTGTTAAATACCTTATAAGTGTAACCTACGTAAATCTGGCGCAAATTATTACCAGAACTCTTAACCTGGTGCAAAAAAGCACATCTTCTCTCAGTGTGATCACTCTGTGCCCCATAGGTTGGTCTCAGCACCTTATTGGTCACCACCATCGTGATCTTCATCCTGTGTGGCATAACGGTTAGAGATACAATCGGGCTGGTCCTGTCTCCTCCACTGGTGGCCACGGCGGCTCTCATGCCAATAATCGGCTTCCTCTTTGGCTACTTGATGTCCTGTTTGTTCAATCTCAACCAGCAGTAAGTAAACTCACAATGGTTATAATTGATTGTAATATTAGATGTAAGCTCAGTTATCTTTTTGTGAATATACTACTTTTAAGAAATGGTAGTCATAAAATATATCTATTGCTTTCAAATGTTAAACCTGGTTGGGGTCCAGGAGTGTATTGTGGTTATTATACAGTTAATACAACAAAATAATATAATAATAAAATTATTCAACCTTAATTCAAAAAGATACAGCACTGTTTGGTCAAATATCTATCTCAGAATTATTAGACTGCCATAACTGAATGATTTTCGTGCTGTTATTCCATTTGAAATGTTTATTTTCATTAATAATCAATATTAACTCCAAAAATAAGAAACATTATAAGGCAAAATGTGGACCAAAATTTGAAACATTTCTTTTCAGAACAAGGTCAAGAAAAATAAGCATTGAATACATACAAAATAAACATTTCATGTGAACTTAATATGTGGTAAATTTGAAACAAGATTTTTTTTTTCCATTAAAATGAAGCAATACGTACAGCAATTACAAAGTAGAGTAAATGTATAGAAAATGTAAGTGAAATTTTGGTGTCATCTGGTGTTATTAAGTAATAGAAAAAATAGAATCTCTAATATTATTATTTTTTTTAAAGCTCACATAACATCATATTCAAACTTTTTCATTCGAGATCAGAAAAAGACAGATCCGGTATGCACTATTAATCCATGAAGTGACTTTTCATATGTAATTGTTTTATTAAAAATGGATAGAAGTCTCAAACTGACAAAACGTATCGAAATGAAACTGGCGCCATCTGGTGTGACTCAGCTGCAGCTACAAGATATATACAGGATATATGCTCGTCAGAACAGAATTCAAAGAAAACTGACGGTATTTCAGTTAGTCCTTGCACGGTGTTATCTGTGACAGTTTGAAGAGAGTTACATTTTAATTAATTTAATTAATTAACCAACTACCTGGAACATTGGCACAGCTCTATACTCTCTGCAGGATCCTGGAAGGTGCGTGGGAGTTTGCCCAACCAGTCTACATGTGCTTTGTGGACTTGGAGAAGGCATTCGACCGTGTCCCGCTGGGAGTTCTGTGGGGGGTGCTCCGGGATTATGGGGTGCCGGGCTTCCTTATAAGGGCTGTTTGATCCCTGTACTACCGGTATCAGAGCTTGGTCCGCATTGTCGCCAGTAAGTCGGACTCATTTCCGGTGAGGGTTGGACTCTGTCAGGGCTGCCCTTTGTCATGATTCTGTTCATAGTTTTTATGGACAGAATTTCTAGGCGCAGCCAGGGCGTTGAGGGTGTCCGGTTTGGTGACCTCAGGATTAGGTCTCTGCTTTTTGCAGATGATGTGGTTCTGTTGGCCTCATCGGACTGTGACTTTCGGCTCTAACTGGAGCAGTTCGCAGGCGAGTGTGAAGTGGCTGGGATGAGAATCAGTACCTCCAAATCCGAGACCATGGCCCTCAGCCGGAAAAGAGTGGAGTGCTCTCTCTGGGTCGGGGAGGGGGTCCTTCCCCAAGTGGAGGAGTTAAAGTATCTCAGGTCTTGTTCACGAGAGAGGGAAGGATGGAGCGGGAGATCGACAGGCAGACCATTGCGGTGTCGGCAACGATGAGGGTGCTGCATCGGTGTGTCATGGTGAAGAAGGAGCTGAGCCAAAAGGCAAAGCTCTCGATTTACCAGTTGATCTACGTTCCTACCCTCACCTATGGTCACGAGCTGTGGGTAGTGACCGAAAAAACAAGATTGCGAGTGCAAGTGGCCGAAATGAGTTTCCTCCAAAGGATGGCTGGGCTCTCCCTTAGAGAGGAGCTCGTCATTCAGGAGGGACTCAGAGTAGAGCTGCTGCTCGTCAGTATCGAGAGGAGCCAGTTGAGGTGGTTCGGGCATCTGATCAGGATGCCTCCCGGATGCCTTCCTAGTGAGGTCCCACTGGGAGGAGGCCCCGGGAAGACCCAGGACACGCTGGAGAGACTATGTTTCCCGGCTGGCCTGGGAACGCCTCGGAATTTCCCCAGAGGAGCTGGATGAAGTGGCTGGGGAGAGGGAAGTCTGGATTTCCCTGCTTAGACTCCTGCCACCGCGACCCGACCCGGATAAGCGATAGATGATGGATGGAACCAACTACCTTAGTATTTTAAATTAATCGTATATAAATGTTTTTTTTTTTGTATTTTGCCGGCTACTATTTAGTCAGTCTTCTGTACACAAGGGGATACATTTGCAGTCACCTAACAGCCAGGAAGTACTCTTGTGGAGGTTGTTTATTTCAGGAACATCTGAAAAACCTGGAGTGCCCTTTAACAGGTGTAGGAGGACCATTGCTATGGAGACTGGCTGTCAAAATGTCCAGCTTGGCACCACCATTCTGAAGGTAGTGTTCCCTTATGAGATCATTGGATCCCTCTTCCTGTTCCCCTTGATCTACGTCATTTTCCAGGTTGGTGAAGCTGTACTGCTTACCATCCTGTTCAGGTGTTACCAAAAGTTCAAGACATCCAGCAAGAGTAAGTATTTCATTGCGGTCAACAGTACTGAATGCATTAAAGTGACTGGACCAATTCTCAGTACTTACATTAGACTTTTTGTCCCCTACAAAAACATATCTTACAGAGAAAACAGTGTATGTGACTATGAACAGTAACACAGAGGAAGTGACATCAGTCTAGGAGTGGGCAGTCGTTCAGCTGATGGGTGGAGTCACCGCCCCCCCTGGAAGCTAATTTCAAGCCAATTATGGCCAAAATGCAGCAACAACAAATACCATGCAGCAAAAGAAAGACACTGTGGACCTAAAAAGGAACATCACTCCAAGACCAGCCACAGACATTAAGTGACCATGTTTGGATAATTTGTTTTCAATCTGTGCTCTAATTTACTACCTCCAGGGAACTTCTAGATCGGTAGTACAAAATTACTGACAATACCATCTATAAGGGAAGTTCATTGTACACAGAGTATCATAGTCCTTTTAAATCCAATTTTCATTAGTAATACAAGTATATCGTAGTTACATACCTAGAACGATAATGATTTTTATGCAGTATTAAATATTAAATATCTAAAATATTTTCCTTATTTCATAGGAGACTAATAAGTCTCTTAGCATGCTCATTGCATATAGAAAATATAAGTTTTTTCATTTTAAACCACTTATCAGTAATAAAATCACTACAAATATTCAGATAATAGAAGTTGTGTGTAATAACAGACATTCTTTCCTAACTAAGAAAGCATAGTCTATAGTCAATTGGTCTTTTACAAATCATTCACAGTACATTAGGAGATGTTTTACAATGTATGTGTTAATATAAATTATACAATATAGACACCTGATGTTAAGAAAAACACATGGCATATTAAGAAAATCCACTTCATTCATAAAATCATCCTACAAAAACAGATGACAGTATTCAAAAAAATGTGTTTTATTTGTGTGGAGATAAACAGGACTGGAGGAGTTTCCGTAAGGTTGGGGTGAACTGAATTCGATCCAAAGGGGAGCTCCTGGCCTGCTTGCTCCAGGCTGAGAAGCTACTGGCTGAGTGAGATCAGCTGCAAGATCTAGACCTGCTCATGGAGTGAGATCTAAAATGGGGTTGTAAAGAACTAACTGCTGGGGACCGTGATCTGGATCTGAGATCGTGACAGTACACAGGCAGTACACACTTCTGCAACTGCAGCACCTAGAGACATTAACTTTCAACTATAGATCCTACATACGAAGAAAAGCTTTGAAGTTCAATACTGGACTACAAAACACAAGGACTACATCATCATTTACTGAAACTCTCTCTAAAGCTGTTACCAATACAGTATCCATATATGTGAATCATTCAAAAAATAACACGGCAGCACAAAACGAAATAAAAACAGATGAATCAAAGATGGCTTGCCTCTTTTTTAGGTTCCGTAAGTTTGCTTTTCCTGTCATTTATCTATTTTCCTGAGAGTTTGTCCAGAGAATTCCTTAAATCACTGTAGCTGACAAACAAACACCCTGTAAGGAGGGTAAAACAGAAAAGAAAACTACAGTTGTAAGCATAAAACAGCCTTCCAATATAGATCTATTGTTCTGTTAACAATAACTACATAGAGCAGGGGTGGCGAACCTGCATGGAGAGCCGCTGTAGGTGCGGGTTTCTGGGATGTCCTCTCAGTCAGCCAATAATAAAACAGTAGCCAGTGGCTGCATAGGCTGAGTGACACCAGCAGGAGTCCCTTTGAGTGAACCAGTGCCGACTGCACCCAGATAGGGTGTGAGATTCCAGGATGAGTACAGGCCAAACCATAAAATGTACAGCCATCCTGGCTGAGACACAAACACTATGGTGTGGACACACCACATACCAGAGTAAATAATCCCAAATAAATAGCTTGGATCCTCCTGTATCACTTCAAAAGGTATCACACCCCCTTCTGCTGTCTGCGGCGGCCAACCCAGCTAATGAAGACCGAGTACCCCTTTTCATCCTATGGCATGTCTGCGTCTGGTCCAGGGAATGAACGCAGCTCTGGCTTCCAAAAAGCCCTTACAAAATATAATTTCCCTGCCAACAACATTATCAGGGATTAAATATGTTCCACTTAGAATCAGTCACAATATAGAAAAAAAAATGTCAGCTTTTCTTAAATACGATTAAGAATCACTACTTATAGCGTCAAGAATATACAGAAAACACTGTTTATAAATATCACATATAAAATACAGGTCAAAATATGCAAATGCAATCATATGTATACATAAACATATACATAGCAAAAATTGCTCAAAAGTGGACAATGCAGCCACTCGGTGGCGCCAAAACACAGTATTTCACAATTATAGGCGTCTCAATTACACATTGGTCTGGTTTTCGTTAATGAGGAACTAGATGGGCTAGCTTTGCACATAGTTATGTTCAAAATACATTTGTACAAAATGAAACACTGAATCATGTGTTTTATCTGTGAAGCTGACCACTACAATCAAAACACATTTACCTATAAGCGGGTATGTCTTCAGTTTGACCTGAAATATGATTCCTAACACCTACTGACAAAGTGAACTAACATGTATACCCTATAGCTGAAGTACGTGCACAAACCTATGGAAGTTCCAACAAATAACCAAAGTGCTTTGCTATAACCTTTGGTTATTACGAGTCATCATACCCAGGGACCATCGCAATCACTTGAATACTTATATTCATTGTTTAAATGTTTTCCTTTTTTACAAATCTCAACCCTAACAGGGTCTTTCTGAAACTATATTGGTATATATACTTTGTCTTTGGGCAGTCAAACATTAGATTAATACCGGATTTAAGCAACAGGACACTTTTCACACTTCAAAAGAAAACTTTAATTAGAAATAGATATATACAGCTTATAATTAAATTAAACTTTATACAAATATTAAAATACTATCTTCACAACCATTTGCAATGTACAGTTTGGGAGTCTAAAACTGAAAGAACAAAAGAAAATATTAACAATCTGTACAAAGTATTTTTTGCCAGCTCCAATTTAGTCATTAAATCATTGCTTTGAATTCTTACAAGTACCAAGTCTAGGTCTGTCTATCAGTGGTACAAAGACTGGAGAAAATAACCAAACAGGACTTCCTTGCAGTTTTTTTTTTTTTTTTAGGAAAACAAGCGGAAGTGGTGCCATACAACAGCACTATGGATGTGTATATGATCAAGCAAAACACCCCCCCCAAATAATTTTAAAATAAATCAAAAATAAATACAAATAATATCTTTAGGTGCTCAGGCTAAAATCTCATTTCCAGAGAGGCTTCTCACCATTGTCATTTCAAAAAGCTTTGGGAAATAGCAGACATTTTATACTAATGTCCATCTGTTTTCAGAAAGAAAAAATAGTTACTAAAATGTGCATCCATATCAAACAAAGAGTAAAGGCCATCAGGAGTCATTGGTGCTGTATTCCTGCCTGATCCAAGAAGCCATAATGCCGACACAAAATGAATGTATAAAACTAAAGATAGAAAACAAATTACTGTGCCAGATGCAAGTGAACAAATACACATAAAGACTGACAGACGTATGCCAGTTTGCTGAACCCCCCCTTAGAGAAGTCCCAGAGGAAGCGGGACAGACATACCTGAAACCCAGTTAGCTCACAGGATGGGGGAATGAAGCACTTTTTTCCCAGTTTGGAGTTTGCAAACCATTTAAACACAAAAATGGTTTGCAACTGGACTGACAACACACACTGAGTATAGACACAAAAATCTTGACAATAAGTACTGATGACTTGCCGGTGTTGTATTTCCAGAGGGAAGCATGAAAGGGAACTCGTTTCTGTATCCGAATCCGATTCTCTAATTTCTGTGCAGACACAATGTGAAATGGTGAAGATATCACTTCTCAAGAAGCCAGGCCAAATAATGACCTAATATACCCACCATCACAGGACTGCTTTCTAATCATCTGCATAGCTGGAGATGCAGATAAATGTTTTGTTCAGACAATTTCTTGGATTTAAATGATTTTTGAAGGAAAGAAAGAAGACACCCTAAGAATGACCCTCAGACAGCACCCCTCCCCGTCATCAGGGACGGACAGCAGTCCCGTACAGTTCAAATCCCCAATGAGACCAAACAGAGTGATGAAGCCACTGGACAGAGAACAGTGTTTCTTTTAGGACAAACATTAACTGACTGGCTGCAGTTCTTCAGATTCTAACTGCTGCCGGAGGGGCCTGAACTCCTTGGTGTAAAAGAACAGTGACATTTAAGGACTGACACGCAGACATAGGTGTCGCTCACCACACCACCCAGAGCCGTGGCAACCAGCCTGGCCGGCAGCACTAGGCCTAGAAGGGCACATGGGGACAACGCATCTTGCCGTAAACAGACATGGCCTGTGAGAAAGGGGTCAGCTCAACAAGCGTGACGTCTCACAGCTGTGTCTGCCCAGCTCTCTGTCCCCCCTGCCGGACTGCAGCAGCTGAAGACGGGTGTGCTGGGTCTCATGCATTTTTCATCGCGTGGTGAGGCTCAGGCGTGTCAGAGACGAGGCACGTGTACACATGCCCCCCAGAGCGTGTGACGTAGATTACCAACCAGCCAACAGGCTCAGAAAAGGAAGGGGGGGGGTGTTTCCCTTCCAATATTTGAGATATAGATCACACCTTAAATGCAACCTTGCATTCTCTTGCCTAGAGGATTGTGGCTTCATCGCTGTGTGGCATGGGGGGGGGGCTGTGCTTAGCATCAGTGCTGTTTTTTTGCTTCCTTTGTGGTCTTTGCCTGAGGATGGCAGAGAGCCCCCTAAAAAATGTGAAGACATACTGCAAGAAACCATACAAAATGCAAATGAAAGTATATACAATGCATCTGAGTGTGTGTGTGTGTTTATGTTTATAT
>JAODKE010000028.1:587019-599647 GCA_026779605.1 Mormyrus hasselquistii | reverse complement strand
GGGGGGGGGGGCGGCAGGGCAGGTCGTCCCCAAACTGCCAGCTTGGCTGCATCTGGTGGGGGGATGGGGGGGGGGAGGGGTGAGGGCAGGGGTGTGGGCAGCAGCCAGGAGGGTCCTGCTGAAGGCTTCAGGCTTCCTTCAGTAGAGGAATATCTGCAATGGAGGAGGAGAGAAGAGGTATGCTTAGCTACAGCAGGGGTGGCCAACCTTATCCGCAAAGAGCCGCTGTGTATGCAGGTTTTTGGGATAACCAGTAGGTCAGCTGTTCAAACCCAGGTGTGAGGACCCTTCAGCAATTAGGGTGTCGCAGCGAAAAGCCGAATACATCGAGCGAATACACGGCGGCTTGCTGCGGATAAGATTGGCCACACCTGAGCTACAGTCTACAGGACCCTAGTCAGGTGCCCCCTGCTGGTCCACCACTGCATAGCATACAGCTAATATCCCCTATGAGGGACCTATAGGTTCTGCATTTATTACAAATACATATACTATCGTAATTATATTTATCCTTAATTATAGCTCAGGACAGGGGAACGCATATATAAATAAATGAATTTTTGTCCAGTAAATTATGCACAGTCAAATCACAAAGGGTCTTAAACAGGCTTTGCGTGGAGTATGCATGTAGTGTTTCTGCAGTAAGGTGCGTGGAGGACATACCATCGGCACAGTCCTCCACAGAGGCCAGGGACAGCAGACTGTGCTGGTCGCTGCTGTCCGAGTCCTGGCGCAGGGGCCGTGTTGCTTGCTCTGGGGACCAGGATGATGAGGAGGAGGAGGATGAAGATGAAGGCGCCTGATGGACCAGCACCATCTCAGAGTGCCGGGAAGAGGTGGAGGTGGAGGGGAGGTTGCATTCAGCCTGGGCAGCAGCAGTGGCCCCATCCCCGTCCCCCTGAGCAGGGCCCCCAGCTGCCTGAGGGCCCTCAGACAACACGATCTGCACACGTGACTCAGGGGGCGGCACAAAAGTGCCAGCACTGCCGTACACAGCTTCCTCGTAGGAGGGCAGGGATACCTGGACCCCCTCCACCACGATGGACACAGGCTGGCCGGACACACCCTGCTCCCGGCTGGAGGTGTTGAAGGACGGGGAGGGGTACAGCAAATGCAGAAAAATCATGAGTGCCACTGGATGCAGACCAGCTAGTCACGATACAATGTCTGCTTTCAACCAAAAACCCGATATCACTGCAGCCCACTACAGAGCGACGGGAAGCCTTAGGGAGGCTGAAGAGTCACGGCGGCTGCCTGGTTCTCACCGGCTGTGATGGAAAGACTTCAGTTTGGGCTGCAGCAGGACAAACAGCACCACCAGGAGGAGGATGAGGGCCACAGAGCTGGCGGTGGAGGCTACGATGGAGAGTGTGGGCATGCCCAGGGGGGAGGGCACATCTTTCCCTGTGGGATGGAGGGGTGGTGAGTGAGCTACATCTCTCAACACTGGATGCCGTACACTTGGCCATCATGGCCATCAGGGCACCAAGGTGTGGGCTGACTGACCTTGACTAAGACGACAGCTGATCTGCATGGGGGAGTCCCACTCCCCATTCTGGCAGGTGAGGTATTTGTAGTCCCCCTTCAGTGCATAGCCCTCATCGCAGAAGTACTCGATCACGGTGCCCTGGGTCAGCCGGTGGCATGGTGACGGGTGACACATATAGCCCCCATTCTCAGGCTCGAAAGGCGGCCGGCACACTGCCAACATCGCATATGGGAGTTTCAGTAACTCTGTACACACACGCAAATGGCATAATACTTCCAGTGAGCAGGCAGATGTATACCTGATACTACTACACAGCCATTTTTTCCAGTCTGAAAATGACCAGGTACACTCACGACAGATTTCTCCCAACGTTTGACGGCCCTGTCACCTCAGGAGAAGGCGAGCCAGACATACACCTCTCAGATCTACATGCTTTCCACCCCCTACACCCCACTCTCTCTCGCTTAACAGGCTGAAGGCTTTGCCAAGTGACTTGATGCACCTGGAGAAAAGCAGTACTTGCTGGATTCCGCCCACAGCCCTACAGGCGCCCAGCCAGCGGCAGATGTTACCGTGCGGCGATGAGAGGGAGTCGTCTAACCCAGCTGATGGAACATGAGCCAGTCTGTGCTCTAAGAATCACCTTGAGCCACCTTGCTAACCTGAGCCTGGTTCCCCACCGCATAACAATACATGTTACTGATGCAGTGCTATAGACGACTCTTCTTTATAAAGAGCCTGGACCTGAGGTTCCGCAGCACTACTCCAATCATAATAAACACAGGCATGATGTCATTGGCTCACCATCTGAGCGCACGCAGCTGGGAGGTTCAGAGGACCAACGGCCTGAGGACATGCAGGAGATAACTGTGGGACCATCCACAGTGTAGCCCTGGTTACAGCTATATTGTAGCACCGTGCCCTGGGGGAGGAAGCCCCGGTTGGTCTCTGTCAGGTTCACCCAGCTGTGCAGGACACTGGAGGGCTTTGGACATTCTGGGGCAGAGAGAGTGGACAGCAAAACAAGTCAAAAAATATCACTCAAATCTTAAGAAGAAGTCGAACAAAGATTATTATTCCTGAATAACAAAAGAAATCTAATGACTTCTCATATCTTATCCAAGATAAGCATTAATGAAGACATTATGGCTTAAAAGGACTTTTTCCAAAACACTAACATTATTCAAAACATGACCATTTAACTCTCACATACATTCATATCCAATCTCATGAACACCCACTGGAAGCCATTAAGTCACGTGACCTCTCAAAAAACCAGTCATGTGTAAATCAGCAGCACTCAATCTCAGAGTTTAGAAGCAACAGAAGCCACAAAGCCGGTGATGACATTACATCTGTGAGGAGTGACAACCTCATCCAGCACCCTGTGTTCTGCCGTCTTACGAACTTCACAGCACAGGAGCCCACAAGCAAAGCTTCAGACATGTGGCAGCTCAGCCAGACGCCTGGGGCAGGCTCCGGTGAGGCCATGGCCGAGTGGTCCACACCCCACCATCTGTCAGCGCCACACAAACACATACCGGCGTTGTTCACACGAAGGCCACCTTTTTGGCCCATCAGGACATGCTGGAGGAGCAGAGGTACTGGGGCTCTTGATAAACACTTAACAGTAGAGACTTGTGTGATGACATCCCCAGGCAGCCACTTTTGGTTTGTTCATACTGCAATGCTGAAATAGTGACTCCATTTTAGCAGTAAGTGATGGAAGAAGAGAGGGGTAAGGAGCAGCACTGATTACAGTGCATCGCTGCACCCACCACACAACAAACACCTCAGGGATGAGAACCCGAGAGCAGCCAAGTGCCGGGTGATACCTCAGCATCACGCTAGTCCAAATGGACCAGTGTGAATTTTTTGCCAATGCTGCCACTAACCCCCAAGTTTTTCCCTGTAAGTTGGAGGACCTCCTTATAGGGCTGGATGTAGATTAATGTCATACCCAGGATCAAGCAAATTTCAGGTTAAGAGGGCCTTGCTCACGGGCCCAACAGAGTAGAATCACTCTGGGCATTCATAGCATTTGAAGAAGCAACATTCCAGCTGCTGGCACAAATCCATAGCGCCTCAGATCCACCACTCCAATGGAATAAGAAAAAAAAAACTGCAAATGTGGCTGTTTAGATGTAAAGCCTGTAATACTACAAATAAATGGGATGGTAATGGGTTTCCCAGTAAATTAAAAACCCAACCACTTTTGACTGACAGCAACAGAACATACTAGATCAGTGTTTCCCAATCCAGTCCTCGGGGAAAGACAATCCAAATTTTTGCTCCCTCCAAGCTCCCCACTGGGATGTGGAAGCAAAAACATGGACCGACTGTGGGCCTCCCGAGGGCCAGATTGGGAAACACTGTGCTAGATGTTAGAGGTGGGGTGGTGGTGCTGTATTTCAGGCAGTAACCCAGACACTCTGCTCAAAGGTGCCTACCACTAGTACAGAGGGAATTCTCTACAGTTACTGGACATGTGAAGTCTGAGATCACAAAACAGGACATGCCTACTTCCTCATAAACATACCATAAAGCGGCGTCTATTACTGCTGCTCTTTCATCAAACATCTTGGAAAGAATGATCAGACTTCAGAAGTCATAAAAGCACATCATTTATAAGCACAAAAAATATACATAAGAACAGACCTAGTAGCTCAGATTGAGATTCTATACAGAAAGGTAACATTCCAGGGGTGAATAAAAACAGTGATGGGCGACTACACATACAGGAAATACATGTCCTTTTCCAGCACTGCGGGAGAGTCTCCCTTCCAAAACAAGCAAATGCGTGTTATGACAAAAACGACCAGACCTAAAGCTTCCAAAAACAAAAAGGACTGGAAGGAGAAGGAGCAGGGTGCTGGGTGGAAGGGATGCAGCAGCCAGCAGAACACCAGAAAGTCTTCTGTTACAGCACATTCAAAATGCAAGGAAGGCATGATGGTATTACGGTATACGCCAGTATTTAGAAATCCTGAAGGCATTATTTTCAATGGTGTCAAAAAATACAGGTCTTTCTATTAAACTGATACAGAGATGCTGTATCGCGGCAATGCGTTGTGCATGCGGTGACTGGAGCTTCACTCGAGATTAATAATAAAAAAAAAAAGTCAAAGAATAATGCACATGGGGACTGGGAATGTGCCATGGAGTGCTGGAGCATGTGTGGCATTTGTGAAAGCGAGTGTGCATGCGGCCACAGATGGGGCAGTGACAGTGGTGTCAATAAATGAAGGGCAACCTTTTTAACTCTTCAGCAAGGAGCCATCTCTTTGTTTCTGTAGCGCTCAGCTCCCACACTGATGAGCCTGTTTAGGTTCTCTCTGATTCGGGAGTCTACAGTAGCCTACATGATTTATGTTTCAGTTTTTTTTTTCTTAAATACCGTTATATACTGTATTCTAGGGTGAAATGTCAAGAAGGTATTGTGTGAAAAAAATAAATACCACGGAAGTCTAATGCACGTCATTACACATTTATGAATAACTGACTTTTGCTGCTATGAGGGAGACGCACAAACGTAAGCAAACATGTAAATGAAGGTCACTGCATGGGTGGAATAGCAAGCATACCATTCTGAGCTCCCGCACCCTAAGTGACACAGTAGAAATGACTACGCAGTCTAGTGTCAACAAATGTGAAGGAAACGTCAACGAAGAGGCGACAAAGTGCGATGGGCTTTTGATTTTTTTTAATTTTTTTTTTTTTAATTATCCTACAGAAGTTGGGAGGCATAAGTATACATCATTTATTCTAATAATTCCATTATTTAATATATATTCCATTATGTAATGCAATTATAATTCCATGAATTGTAATTGCATTACAATTCATGGGGACAGCTTTGGGTTTTTGGAGAAAATGCTGTTTGCAAGAGACTAAGCATCTGGGGGAATACAGAAGTCATTGTCTTCCTGTGAAATCGCTTCTGTGTGTAAACAGCTGGAAGCACATGACAAGGTACCAAAAATAACATAACGGGAAACAACATAAGCATGGCATGGTAAACAAATAGGAAACCCCAGAGGAAAAAGGTATTTACATTAAAGCTAAATTGTGAAACTACTAAGGATTGAGTGCGCTTCATCTTCACACATATGGTTTCTTTTACCAGAAATATCTATATGAACAACATACAATGCTAATATCCACTGCCCACTGATAGGGAACAAAGGCAAAAGCTCCAGCCTTTCTTTAATAAATTTGAAACTATCTTGAACAACCCAAAAGTTTTTCTTGAAAGGACTGCCGGCATGTGAAATGTCACCTGTGTTGAGAGGACAGCCTGAGGCTGGATACATTAGCCCACAGATGTGTAGGACTCCTGAAAGAATCTCCTCATTTTAACAGACATAAGATGACATATTCTATACCAGGGTTACCTCTGCAGGAATTATGAGCTTATTAGAGAAAGCGGTGAAACCTGTCCATACATGCAGCTCATATATGCCTTTGGGTCATATTTTATAGAGTATTTCTTGATAAATTCCAGCCACTAGCTTTCAGTATTTATCACCGCAATGGTACACTGTGCCACTATGTCCACTGCATTCCAAAAGTCACAGATATACAGCTTGTGCTTAAAGTGGCAGATCACAGCTCACAACTTAAAAGGTGATTGCACCCATCTGCGTATGGGGTAGGAGGTGTCATACAGTCATGTGAGGCTCAAAGGAAAAAGAGCCAAGTGGGGTGATGCGGTTGAAATCAACGGGCGGCCCAGCCTGGGAACCACAGTGATCCCTGACCAGATTTTTCCTTTCATGCAGACAGCGAGGTTCAGATTTCAAGGCAAATTGAACCAGACAGGTCTCTCCATGCTCAGAACCATGACTGTCCCCCCACTGGCTTGTTCTTCCCTTCAATTCATAATTACAAGCTGCTTGTCGATTGTCTCTTACCCAAGATGCATCACTACCGTCACACTGCACCAGACCACAGGGCACACTTACTACTTCTTGGCAAATGACAGCTGTTATCAAATCCTGCAAGTTCAACTCCTCATCATTTAACAACTAATCCAGATATTCAGTGCCAAAATGGAAAGGGGAAAAAAAGAAAATTAATTCTAGGGCTGGCAATGCAATTCTGCCCCATGTGATTGTTGGAATGAGTGCTACTAGCAGCCATACATGGTTCATAACCCTGTTAAGCTTTTGTTAACATGTAACCTGGGACATCCACGTGCACCCAGCTGCCCCCATACATGCAGATTAAACTCTGCTCTGAGCACATTTCCAAAGGAACAAATGTTCATTAACTAAATGCCCCAGTCACAGAAACAAATGCCCCTTCCCCCAACTCAGCTTACAAAGACAAGAACAGTGAATCTGCAAATCCAAATCCATGGTGGGGAGGCGAGGGTTTGTCCCCATGGCCCCCCATGGACTGGTGTCACAGGAGCAGATGGGTCTTTGCTGCTCCTTCCATCTACTTTAGCTCAGCCTCATGTCTAAATTCACACCCAAAGCCACTCCCCGATACCTCCCACTTCAAACAGCTGCAGTGCGTAAATGCCCCCCTGCTTAGTTTTGGCTCGGACAAAGGGTCAGGGCTGAGTGAGGCTGCTCCACCCCCACCAAATGTGAGACAATGGACAAGTGGTGGTGGGGGGGTGGGGGGGAAGGGGAGGGGTGCTAGTGCTGCATACTTTCAGCCCCCAGGGTATTCAAGGGATTGGCAAAGAGCAACCGTCAAGACTCTTCTGAGGCCATAGACCACAAGCTGTGAACCATTCTTAGTGGCACTTGACGAAATTAGCAGTGGAGAATGATGGCCCTCTCTGACTTAATCTCCACTTACCTTTCCATCTCCTTGTTTTCTACTACAACACCAGCTCTGAACTTCATCTGCAGCCCAGGAGCATGAGTTGGCACCAACAGCCTAATTCTATCAAGGAGTATCTCACTGCAATTCCCCCAATGCTACAAGACATTGATCAACTGCCATAAGAGGACATTCTGCTGTCAGTGAATGCAACTGGATTTGGTTTATAATGCCAGAAGTTCAGGTTTTGGCTGATGGCATCATCATAAACACTACCACCAACACAATGGAATGACAACATGCTTTATACTCCATCTGTCTGTGTCAACTCTGCCAACAGCCACAGCATGACAGTGTGACTGAATCCAGGCTGCCATGCCTTTATGTAACAGACTGTCACACGTAGAGAGTATCAGGACAGAGAGAGAAGATGGCATCAGAAATAGGATTCTGTATGACTTGGAAGATGGATATGGCAAAGCAAAAAGCCAATTTCACCCAAACTCCACCTGCAATCTAAAATTTTAAGAGTACCAAATTAATAGGCAACTTTAGTCATCATGAGACACTTGTATGGTACACGGCAGTAAACTTCTGAAGGAAGGTCAGGGTCAAATTCATGAGAATGAACAATAAGGCATGGCTACAGTAACATTCTTTTAAGTGGAATGCAGCCGTACGGGCGATATTCAATGCCAGAAGCGCAGCAAAATAAACAATGGCATGAAAAAGATCGAAACAGATCTGGCAATAGCTCTTTTTGCCTGAGCACAATGTTGTACGCCTTGGACAAGGAAAATGCGAATAAAAAAAAAAAAAAATCTGCATTACAGTACTTTGCTGATGATCCCAGCTTTTTAATTCCAAATCTCATTTACTCAGCAACAGAATGGCTTACACTTAATCAGGTCAAATATAACAAGACTGTTCTTCATTGAAAGGCTTCTCCTGAACTACAGAGGGCTAAGGTGAAGAGAACTTACAGCACTTAATTAGACTGCAGAGTACAATACGAGATCATCATAATTACCGGTGAGATGGTAATAAAAAAATTTTAAAACTTTGGCAGTTCGACTGAACTGCGTGGAAGAGAATGTGCTAGAATCATAGAAAGAGTGAGTCAGGGACTAGTATAATTAAATTTTGATTACTTCAGGCCAGCCTGTGGCAGTGTCACATCCATGGAAATTTAGCCGGGGGTAAGAGGGCAAAAATGTATGAAGCTGCGGCCTGTGGAAACAGCAGTGCTAATGGGTAAGAGCTACCAAGCAGCATGACAGCTGAGGTCACTGACCTTGGTCTGTGACTGGGCGACAGCTGATCTGCACTGGGGAGTCCCACTCCCCATTCTGGCAGGTGAGGTATTTGTAGTCCCCCTTCAGCACGTAACCCTCGTTGCAGAAGTACTCGATCACGGTGCCCTGGGTCAGCCGGTGGCATGGTGATGGGTGACATATGTAGCCCCCATTCTTGGGCTTGAAGGGTGGCCAGCAAACTGCCAATGGCACACGAGACAGCTTCGATAATCATGGGGCTCCACACATACACATGTGCACACACACAAGATAACGCTTTGATATTGAGGGGGATGCACACACATGTTAAAGTGCTCCAGATATCACGAGACCACACACTGCCAATTATAAACAGGAAGGTCAGCCACAAAAAGGCATTCACTCGCACACACATGCAAAAAAAAAAAAAAAAAAAAAACTGTCAGTGGAAAAAGGCAGCTTTGGCAACCATAAGACTAAAGAGCAGGGCATGAAAACATTTTCCCACAACTGCCTGGTTCAGAACAAAGCTGCAGCTCCGTTATGTTCATGTGTATGCAGCCATAAAACAAAAAGGTTAAATAGTGTTTATCCCAGGGTAATTAAGAGTCTTGTCATTGTATTGCTTATGGGAATATCGTACAACAAAAATGTTGAGAAGCAGACTAAATTTAAAAGCTCATAAACAGGCATGTAATACCATATAGTACTAAAATGCAGCATATCCCCACTTTTTTGTGATTAATGTAGAAATAATTTTTGAATTCTCTATTAAATTTGCATGAGCATAATTTTAATGAACTTAATCCCCCCCCCCCCCCCAAGAGCAATGGATGCTGGGCTGCACAATTAAAGTGAAGCAGTACCAGCTGGAAGACCAGGTTCCATCTTCTGAGGTGAATCAACTGAAAGATGGAACTTGCAGTCCAGCCCCTCCAAGTATCTTCCGCCACGTCATGCATACCCGTGAGTTTGGTCAGCCTCATGCCAGAAATCCAGAACAATCCAGTTTATTGAAGCAGGCAGAAACATTGCTTGTCACCTTTTAAGCTACTTTAATGGATTTCAGCAGGGTGAGATGTCTGCAGGTGCTACACTGGGCAATGTTTGGAACATGTTTGAATAATGTCTGGAGACTAGCTGGCTGTAGTCAGCTACGCATTTAAAGCTAATAAGGTTATGGTAGAACATAAAAACACTGACAGGAACTGGGCATTGTTTTTAGCAACCTTGTGTTTAATCTAATTTAAAGACTCAACTAATCTCTGAAAACCAGCAACTGACCTGAGTAGTATCTAAATCCACCCAATTAAAAGTAGTAAAAGTAGCATAAAACTATTATTATACTTATAGGAAGCAAAAAGGATTTCACTTATTATTCTGATGTAATTGTTCATTAAACCACCGAACAGTACAGATTAGTCCAAAACAGATTCAATTTCCTACAAAAAATGTGACAATTCCTCAAACCTTGCTACAAAATACACTATTGATCACACACAAGCGCTTCACTCGTGCCAAGTTGAACCATGCTGACAGCTCATGCATCTGCCTCTGTGAGAAGAAACTCATAAGAGACAGAGTGTGGCAGCTTATAACCAGCAGCGACCGACTGAAATGAGCACTGACCCAGGAGTTCGATTGCGAGCTACAAAGGTGGAGTTGCCGTAACATGCATCACGACTTGAGGAAGGGCTGCGGGCAGGGGGACATTATTGGCTCACCATCCGTCCGTACGCAGCGGGGCGGTTCAGAGGACCAATGGCCCGAGGACATGCAGGAGATAACTGTGGGCCCATCCACAGCGTAGCCCTGGTCACAGCCATATTGTAGCACCATGCCCTGGGGGAGGAAGCCCCGGTTGGTCTCTGTCAGGTTCACCCAGCTGTGGAGGGTGCTGGGAGGCCTTGGACATTCTGGGGCAGGGACATGGAAGCTCGGTTAGCGATGCTTCCTCAGCCCCCACCCCCTGCCATGCAAAACTCAAAAAACAAATTAACAAACGTCCAACGCACTGCCAATGAGCACAGGAGGGTGCCACTATATCTAGGGTGAATGACAAGGACAGTGACTGCGCAGCACGGAAGCCAGTGGGCCTGCATCACTGCCATAGCTATAATACATGGGTTTATAATTATATCTTTGTGGGGACTCTCCATTTATTTCTATGGAGAAAACTAATCCCAACATGATGATATTAACCTTAACTAACCAAACAAAACACAAAAATGTAGCATTTCTTGTTTTTTTGACTACATTCACAGATCTTTGTCCTTACAATGTCAAAATAACATGTTTTTAATCACACTGCGGAGGGGATATGTAATAAACATAATACACACAGACACACAGACACAGACACAGACACAGACACACAGACACAGACACAGACACACACAAAGCCCAGGGTAGTGCACTGTGGTTAAGCCAACACAAAACCAATACTCTGCCATCTATAAAAAGATGGAAAACTTCCTTTAAACTTCTCAGTTCATTCAGGTCACATGTGCGCCAACTGGAAAATGGGCTTCTTTCAGCAAGAAAATACAGAGGAGATGTTTTGTCTTGCCTCACTTGATGGTCAGACTTGCAATTTTAAAATTCTACCCTGGAGTCTAGCTCCAATGCTACAGTCTGGAGTCCTTATAGAAGACACCTCACCAGTAACCAACAACCAACTTGTGGTAAAGACCACATCAGCCATATTACTTAACCCTTGCACAAATTCAGAAAAAAGCAGCAGTAACAACATCACGGCAGTAGCAACATCACAGCAGTAGCACCTTCACGCCCATCCCCAGCCTTCCTGTTTTTAGTACGTCAAGTGAGAAGGTTCAGCGCGGTCTCCCCCACTGACAGGAAACCACACGCTTAGCTGTGTTTAGCCTTACAGTGATGCAGAGGGAAGGTACGGCTTCCCATAGTAGTCATAGTAGGGTGGAATTACCAGAAACACTACTTCCACGATGTTTTCCTCTGGAACAATTCCATTTTGGTTGTCAGGAATTAACACTTTCCATATCATAACATCTGACATAACATAAAAGGTTTAACAGCAGCCCTGTTCCATTTGCATGCAGGCCTCAAAAAGATAGTCAGGCTGCAACAACCAGCACCGAAACCCGGAAAACCAGGCATTGCCCAGATGCCTGGGTTACTATGTAAAAAGGTTCAACCAAATATAATTGGTTTTCTCAAAAACATGCCTCTAATAACACAAGCAGTTACACGACCCACAAATGAAAGAATGAATAAAAATAACTTAATAATAAACCACATAATGCCAAAGGACAAACCAAAAAGGCCCCATGGGACTAAAAACATCAATAGTTAAACCACAGTGAAAAAAGGCAGAGGAATAAGGATAGAAGGGAAATGGCACAGAGAGCCTTGAAGGGAGCATGGATCATAATTAAGGTTGAAGGCACAATGTGGCACACAGACAAGCTGCTGTGCAGTAGAGACGCCAAGCATCACAGGTGTAAAGTCTGCTCTCCCAGAGCCTCAGCTTCAAAATAAAAACCAGCCCCTTAAATGAGGGGTTCAGGGAGTCTGCTGAACATCGTTTCTGTTGCTGAAATAACATCGCCTCTCGTAGAATGCAAACCGTTTGCATAAAGCAGGCCGAGTTTCACTTCCTACTTTGCAGAGAACACAGTGGGAGAGTTTAGCACATGAGCCCACTCCTCACAAACATTCTAGAAACTACCTTGAGCACAATGCAGATGGGCTGAAGAGGGGGCTTCTCTTTGAAAAATATGAACCTCCTTCCTACTGAATAAAAGCATTGTGGTGTTTTTGAAACGTAGAAATATCCTTCTAAAAGAAAAGCTAGAAAGTCAAAAATCCATGTCCACTCGTTTATTTCCCTAGAAGAAAAATGATTGGTTTCCAGAACGGCATTAAATGGTGTGTACAACAACGCAACGACAACCTACCACTTATAAACAGGCAGGAGCCTGGGGTGTACAAATAAGCACTGTACAGATATAGGACGGCCAGCAAGATTTCAGGCGTGTAAAATTAGTCTCTAGTCAGTGTCAATTCCAAGTCTGAACTTCCAAAACCAAACAAAGCGACAGCATGA
>JAODKE010000028.1:542945-572044 GCA_026779605.1 Mormyrus hasselquistii | reverse complement strand
TTCTCCCCAAGCGAGCTTGATGGGCCGAATGGCCTCCTCTCGTTTGTATATTTCTTATGTTCTTATGTTCTTATGTTAGCGATCATATGTCATTATCCACATTCATTGATGAGCTTCTCATGTACATTTCATTGGCTTTTCGGAACTATACGGACATTGTATTTGCCCACACTCCGATATTAGTAGAATGACTAAAATATTAATGAGATGCATATTGTGATGCCCAAAAGTTAGTCATCTGTATAAATTTGGTGTATCCTTATGCTTAATAAATTAATTTAGCGGAGCACGCCACATGTGACTGTTATGAAAATAGCATACTGAAGTCATGGAGAAGAAAGGGATGGTTCAATGGCAACAACATCTTTTAAAAGAGGAGAGACAAACAAGGTTAAACAAGGTTGTTGGAAAGTGACATTTTTTGTAGTCCAATACTTTTTTGGTAAATATAGTTTTCATGTTTATTTCATTTCACAAATTATTTTCTTTTATTTAGTGTCTGTTTGCGCTTCACAATTTTGTAAAGTTTTACTTTACAATAACAGCACTATTCCGCAGGGTTGCCAACTTTCACGCATCTGGCTTAACACTCACGCTTTCAGAGTCTCACACTCACGCAAGAAATCTTATGGCAAATCTATCTTATTCCATTATAAACCTAAAATTCGCAACATCAAAAGCTTTGGGGTAGTTTACAAACCATACAGGCTTTTAAGGTAATAAAATTATTACATACTTTTATATGAGTGAGCAGCACAGCCCAGCACACACAAACTAACACACTGACACCATCAATCAACATAGAATAAGCCCAGATTTTAGCCTAAACATTTTCACACTTATTCAATGGAGATTCTTAGACAGCAAGCAGACAAGTTTATGGCTTTAATAATGAATGTATTTAGCAGCTGCAAAGACAAAAAAGCTCTCTGTACTAATTGTAATTTAATAAACATGAACAGACAACACTTACGGTGGATTTGTGCTGATGCATAGTACTAGAGCTGCTGCAGTATGCCATCAAATTTTGCATGGTGTGGAAACCACCTTTTCGTTTGGTGATAATTTGAGCTACTCCCACAATTAGGGAGTGATATCAAAGGGTGCATTTATTGTTTTAGAAATCATAAAGGTAATTTCTTTAAAATAATGTTAAAAAAAACAACGCATTTCCAGCATCAGCATCATCGACCACGTCAGCTAATCCTGGCAGCCCTACCCCAAATCATCACCTATTCCAGTGGTTCTCAAATTGATCAATTTGAATAAATTCCCCAACAGTTACTTTTGCCAAAATGGAGTGTTACCAATAAATGTCTCCCTTGGTGATTTGTCTCAAAATGAAATCAGGCATAGATTTTCATAGATATAATGTTTTAAGTAAGTGGCAATAAGATCAATCAAATACTTCTTAGTTATTCCCAAGTCAAGTGCCTTCTGCAGTCCCCCTTCCTTTTGCTACAACTAAGCGACATCGCTTCAGTTTAAGTGCGTTTTGTCTCAACATTGTCTCCTCAAAGTCTAGATCTTCAGCCATACAATGTGTCCATGAAGTATTGAAAAAGATCCATCACATGATTTTTCAGCTATAGTTTGCACAGTTTAAGTGCCTGAGACTGGCCTTTTCTTTAATATCACTATGCACGGTTGCTTCAATGTTGACACAGTTTGTCTTAAAATTCGATCCCTTCCAGATCTTCAGCCATACATCGATTGCATAGTTTTCTTTAAAATTCTGCCGTATATTTAGTTTAGTTATCAAACTAAAAAGAAGGTGTGTGTGGTGGTGGATCGGTCCTAGCACCATATGTATCCTTGTTTTATAGTGGTAGCTATGGCATCACCTCCATGGCCTCCTCACAAAACATGTGGATGTGACAGTCTTTCCTTGGGAGAAAGGGTTGTAGATGGCTGGCGAGTTGTCCAGGAAGTTTTATAGGGTCGCCACCGAAGACCGTAGATGCAGTGCTGCTGAGTTTAATGGGGCTGTTTCTACACGTCTTTTGAGTTTCTGAAATCTGTGACACAGGAGTCAAAACGGACTAGTGCTCGGGGACAAAGAGCTCTTGTGCTGGTTCTATTGTGTTCGTGTCATGACTTAAGATGTTGTAATTAGTGCCTGCTTGGTTTGGCCCTGTTGTATGAAATCTTTTCTTATTTTAAAGCAAACCACTTGATTATAAATATCGTAAATAATGCAGAGAGATATTTGTTAGCGAAACTCGGAATGAGTTTTCTGACATTCAAATGAATCTCTAGGTGTTTATCATCACATGAGATTAAGGCAGGATCATAGAAACCAGCGGGGGGAGGAATGAGAGGACATGCACCCCCGCTGGTTTCTATGATGCCCATATTTCATTTGGCTTCATTTGTGCCCACAGTAAATAGACCAAAATATTTAAATT
Organism: Mormyrus hasselquistii; assembly: GCA_026779605.1. Lineage (NCBI taxonomy): Eukaryota > Metazoa > Chordata > Actinopteri > Osteoglossiformes > Mormyridae > Mormyrus > Mormyrus hasselquistii. The sequence goes on along the minus strand of JAODKE010000028.1, from coordinate 569,636 downwards.
CTTAAGTTGCGTCGTCCCTTCACTATGAATGCTTTAAAGGATGCATGATACATGATACACTGCATTTAGCTAATTTATGAATGATATTTACCATTTAATGTGTTGTTTACATATCACGTTAGTGTTAAACAGAACATTGACCACTCAGTGGGGGTGCCTTATGATCTAGCCGCAGTAGTGAAAACCTCCAATAATAAATTACTTCCAAGTGTGAATTTGCTTTTGTGGCCTATACAGTTCCAGCTTAAATACTTCTGAACGTGGAAGCCCTCTTGGGATCATTTCAAGTGATGTTTGTTCACACTGAGTGCTGAGAAAAGTTTGAGGTGTGTTTTACTAAGCAGAGCTGGATTCTGCTATGCCCAGTGTGGGATCAGAGCAACAGAGTGAGAGAGAGAGAAAGTATGAGAGAGAGAGAGAGAAAGAGAGAGAGAGCGTGCTGAAGTTAACGCATGACCTGGAAAGTAATAGTATTGATTTTCAGCCTGCTTTTCAGTCGGGCAGACAAAGTTGAAGAGAAATTGATTTCATAATCTTGTTTCCCACCAAGAACATAAGGGGATTCTAATAATGAGAGATGATTGTTATGATTATGGGGAAAAATACCTGCCTACTCATACTTTAGGTATTTTTTCAGAATATAAAACATTGCAGACTTGCAGTGAACTTCCCTTGCTTCTGCGTAATATGACTGTAAGAGTAAATAGGCACTTATCGCCTGATAGGTGTTTTGCTTGATATCAGACTGGTGGTCATATGCATTTGTGGGTAACTGCATTGCATATCATTTTTATGTGGACTTCATAAAGGTCTTCATAGGCATTTAATTTTTTGTTTGCTCAGTCATGTCTACAAATGAATGAAAAATGCCATTGATTTTTGTTTGCCTCCTGTGACTGAAGGGTACCTTTAAACTCAGCTGGGAGTGGAGTGAATTTGAAAGATCTGGGCTCCCTAATATAGTCCCTGTAATTGTTTACTCTGGCAGTTGGACACAGTTCTATAAATAGTTCTATAGTTACAGAACAAAATTACAGGCAAACAGATTGTGACTGTGGTACGAGTCTCCTCTGAACTCACCAATTCCTTGGCCTGTGGAATTGTACTTCCTGGTGAAATATAGGGTGTACTTGCCGCTTGCATTAATCTTACAGATGCTGATGTGAGTTAGTGACCCTCCCATTCCCCAACCACCACCCCCACCCTGGGAACCTCAGTCCTGCATGATCCCTGCTAGCTCAATGAATACATATCAGCTTGGCTTTGATGGACAGCGCTGACATGAATACAGTGGGCTCCATATACTGTATTTATTTTCACCGCTGACTGCAAATGTACTAAAATACTATGAAATACAGACATTTAGCGTGACATGACAATACATATTGGATGACGAAATAAAAACGTCTGTCGTTTTGTGATATGTTCTATTGTTATTTCGTGGTTTCGCAAAATACTGTTTAAGGCAACGTTGTTTCATCATTTGGATAATGGGTTCAGGGTCACACGCCTCGTAGGATGTGGCACTTGTACAGAAGTTTTCACTGGACTTTAAATATTATTTGTAACCCACAGAATACAATTCACAAATATGTACAATGATCCACAAATATTTAACTATCCACAAATACGTATTTTTAAAATTGTGATGTGTAAGCGTATTTTGCAAATTTGTGGATCACATCCAGTCTATTTGTGGACCGTGTTACATTTGTGACTTCCCTCCTATAGTTATTTACAAATTCGGAGCCCCTAGGACATCTGAGTGGGAAAATATTATGTCCCCTCTCAATAGTTTTGCGATCCCATTATAGGCCTACACTGGCCCACTTGCTTTTTGCTGTAACATGACAGCATGAATAAACCTAAACAATGCAGACGTGCCCTGCAAATTAAGTGTGCTTTAAGCAATAATCTATGGGGGACAATAAACACCATGTAACTTTAACATGATGTGTTTTATACATATATACAGCTAGGTTACTGAACGTCAAGAATACACATATCAACAAATATAACACTTGAAAAACCTGAAATAAATTACAAACATTGAAAGATATTACAACCAAAAAACTGTATATAAAACTAACTTTATCACGGTGTTGGAGTTCAAACCTCCGTTTGGGAATATGTCAGCATAGACTGCACTGTAAAAAAAAAAAAGATGTGTTTTTACAGCCAAAGTATTGCAAAAACAGACAATTTCTGTTTTAAAAAAGACATTTATAGGCCTGTAAATGATCTATTTACTCCTGTATTTTAACAGTGGTATTTTTAATTAACAGAAATTGTCTGTAAATTGATAAAAACTTATGATTACTGTTATTTCACAGAAATTTCATTTTTTTTTAATGAAGTGACCATTGTTATTACAGGTCAAATCCTGTAAATCAGTTTCTTAATAATATGAAAATGGATGGATGGATGGATATCATTACTCATCATTAGAAAACTTAATCTGTGTCGATTGTATAATAGTTTATACAATAATATAATATAATATAATATAGTTTAATAATAAGTTTTCCTATGTTGGAAATCTGTATGGTATAAAGTATGGTATAAATTTGTATTTCTATTATATTTCTAGTTAAAATGACTATATTTTAACAAATCTTTTCTGAAAATGTTTTTCACCGTTAATTAACAGGATTTGTCGGGCACCCCTGCTGCCAGACTTTTGACTGTTGTTTTACAGTAGATTGTTTTACATTGTGGCATATCCCCACATACACGAGAACACCAGGGAGGTATGTATAACCCGAAGTGGGTTCGGCTTTGAACTATGACGCACGATAAAGTTAGCTTCATTCTTTATTCAGTTTTTCGGCTGTAATATATTTCAACAAAAGCAAGGAACATCCCTTGGTTTTCCAAATTTCTTAAACGGCGAGTTTTAAATTAATATTTCAATGTTCACCTTCAATAGCCCAGTTGTCTTGTTTACATTCACTGATGGTGAATAGTGCAATTATTAATAAATTAAACACATATGAAAGTTAACTATTGTACCCCATAGTTTAATGCACACTCAACTGGACATGTCCGTATCGTTTCAGTTTATGCTTATTAATCCATTAATTCACGCTAACTTTTGTACACTAAATGGACACAGTACAGTTATTATTAACGGAAGAGTATTGCCAATTTAAATGGACACAGTACAGTTATTACTAGCTATGGAAAAGTATTGCGGGGCAACGCCAAACTATTGCGAACGAACTCTACGATTTCAAAAAATGTTTTCTCACCCAGACCTCTTAAGGGTAGGTTATTAATATTCCAGTGGAACCACCTAAAATGATACATTTTAAAATAAACATTTTCATCAAAATATGTTTTCATAATTATTGGCAGCTTTGGTTTATTATGTGGGAAAATGTCACATCAGATGAAGGGACAGCTCAAAGGCTGCCGTAGGGTGAACTGAAAAGGGGCTTTATCAAGCAAAACAAAGTTAAACAGGAAACACGGGACCACCAAGGGTACCACCAAGGAGCTGAGAACACATAAGGGGAAGCTATACAAACACTGAAATATGGGGAACAGTCACGCAGGGGATGGCACAGGGAGCGATAGAGATGACGACTATGACTGGATTGGGGAGCACAAGACAAGCAAGTACTTTATATATAGACTAACGGGGACTTAAAGAGTAACGGGAAGAGATGGGAGAGCCAGACAGACATGATGGCCAAAGCACACATCTGGACGGTTTTTGGACCATTCCACTAGGTCATGTTCTTGAGTCTGATTTATAAGCTTCCCTCTTCAGTTCAGCCCACAGGTTTTCCATCTGTTTGGGGTCTGGTGACTGAGAAGGCCATTGCAGAATCTTGATTTTGTTGACCTTTTGCCATTCCCCATCCCGTCACAGGTAACTCCATGGTGCTGTGGTCCACGTGCCGCATCACAGCGTTCAAGTCAGTCACCAGCCGCTTGATCAGGAACCTGGCGTGCACGGGCATCTGCGCCAGCCTGGTGTGTGTGCCCTTCGACATCCTGCTGAGCGGCAGCCCGCGTTGCTGCTGGTGGCTCCACTCCTTGCTCCTCTGCAAGGTCATCAAGTTCCTCCACAAGCTGTTCTGCTCAGTCACGGTCCTCAGTTTCACCGCCATCGCCCTGGACAGGTACAGTGACCCTGCACAAACGCATGGCCGGACTTCAGTAAAAGAGCAGAGAAAAATAAACAAATTTCTCACATATAGTATCATTAGAGTCAAAATATGGCAATGGGTCACTGTTAAAAAAATCGATTAAAATTGTAATAATCTAAAAACCAAACTATAAATCTGTAACGTGTTCCTTGTTATTATGACTGGGAGCGCCACAAAAATGCATTTTTCTAAGACAGTGTTTCCCAAACTTGTCCTTGGGACCCTCATTGTCACTCATACAAATGTCACTGTGCTCCTCTAAAAAAGGGGCAATGGACGAAACAGGACCCAGGTGAGAGGTACACATTCCTGTGGTCACATGCTGCCTTGTATGGATTTGGGAACTGGCAGTGAGAGAATTTGGAATACCTGCAAAGAATTAGAAAGATGAGAGGAGAAAATTTTATCTTCTATGATTTGAGGTATTTAGGTATTGATTGGGAATTCTTTGAGGTATCGATTCAGATTTTTTTTCCAGATCGGTGTAATACTTTCAAATGGTAAAATAAAACATTATCAGTTTTAACAAATGTCAATTCCACCCACATTTAGACCAATGGAATAAATTCACCGGTTCTGGAACTGACATGGTGATTTCTTCACACACCTGTGCGCATGCAGGTTCTTTACATAGAAATAAAAATCATGGAGTGGGGCCAGTTACACACTAGACAACAGGATTCTGCCTCTTTTGAAACGTTTCAGAATACAGCTTTTTAACTTGAATGTGTGATGACTCCCACCTCACAGCCCTGGGGTTAAATAAGGAAACGATCCACTATGGCAGGGGGGGTGTCCACTAATATGTTCATTGATTAGATCCGTAGTGTCCCAGCGGTAGAATAAGCAAATCCAATACCCTGATCTACATTTTTACACCCTGGGCTTAGTTTGCTCTGTGCTATGATGTTTTCGGTCAGTCACCCTAGACAATCACTGATTCGTTGCTAATGGGATTATTTTCAAGCATCAAGCAGATCCGTGGGTCTGATGAGTCCACATGAAATGCGGGTGTTGGAGGAGAGCTGCTGCGGTTCTGACCCAGTCAGAATGGTGATAAAGTCTTGCTTTGATGGGCACACAGCTGGGGAGGCTGCTGCATTTTTTTTTGGGATCTTTTAAGGCCCCCTCGACCCTGACTGCACATGACGCAGGATGACACGAGGACACGGTGGCGGATGTGAGAGCTGACACAACGGCTGGCAGGAGGTCGGACATGGGGGCAGATGATTGGCTGATGGCGAGGTGGGGGAGGGGGTTGTACAGAGAGAGGAGCCGCACCACGAGGAACCACATAGATTCACAAGTGACGGACGCCACTCGCCCTGCTTCCCCGCCGTGTGAATAATTCATGAGGGAGCGTGGTCTGGATTTATCACGCTTATCTGTTGATCTGTGCCTGAGGGGGGGAACATGCTCCGTGCTTTCCAGTGATTGACAGCGAATTTAAGGCGAGGGCTCCCTAGGGTATGAAGACTTCTGAAAAATTCAAAGCAAACGATCTATTGCAGTAGATAAGATTGTTTTCCCATTTATCGATGAAGGATGAAAGCAGTGGAAAAATGTTGATTGTATTAGAAATTTTAAAATGACTAACAGGGTATCCTTAGCTCCCCAGCCTTTATAATACAGCATGTAAGTTCGGGCTGGAAGCAGGCAGGTATGTTAGTCGCTAATGTTGAACTTCACTACGTTTCTCGGTTGCTTGCATGTAGCTGGAGCTTCACGATGCTGCTTCTGCTGCTGCGCCTGACTGTGAGGTATGGATTCCATGTCCACCTTATTCTGTTTTCTCTGTTTTTCCCCCCCAGATACTACTCAGTTCTGTACCCGCTAGAGAGGAAGATCTCAGATGCTAAGTCCAGAGACCTGGTTATCTACATGTGGGTCCATGGCGTGGTGGCCAGTGCGCCAGTGTTCGCTGTGACCAACGTGACGGACATCTATGCCACGGCACTGTGCTCGGACGGCCGGAGCCACTCGCTCGGACACCTGGTGTACGTGGTGGCCTACAACGTGAGCACGGTCATCCTGCCACTGGCAGTGGTCTTCTTCTTCATGGCCCTCATCCGGCGAGCCCTCAGCGCCAGCCAGAAGAAGAAAGTGATCATTGCAGCCCTGCGCACGCCGCAGAACAGCATCTCCATCCCGTATGTGTCGCAGCGCGAGGCCGAGCTACACGCCATGCTGTTGTCCATGGTGCTGACCTTCATGGCGTGCAGTGTGCCCTACGCTGCCCTGGTAGTCTATCGCTCGCTGCTGGACATCTCTGAGGTGTCAGCCTTCCTGCTGCTCACCGCCGTCTGGCTGCCCAAGGTGTCGCTGCTCGCCAACCCGCTGCTCTTCCTTACCGTCAACGGCTCGGTGCGCCGGGGCCTGCTGGGAGCCGCGGTGCAGCTGCAGCGCCGCTACAGCCGCCGCAATGCTGTGCGCTCAGAGGGCCTAGCGGAGGTGGCGGGCGAGCCCGGTGTCCGGTCCGGCAGCCAGTTGCTGGAGATGTTCAATATCGGCCAGCAGCAGATCTTTCGCGCTGGCGAGGAGGAGGAAGAGGATAGGAATGTGAACGAGATGCTCCCCGTGGGCCCTGGGGGTGCTTCGCATCGGAATGGCCCGGAGGCAAGACCGCTGCAGGGGCCCGCAATCAAGGGGGTGGTGAGGACTGCCGCCACGCCCCCCCGGGCCTCCCCCCCACAAGTCTGCGCAGAGTCTTCCTCCCAGGTGGCCCCGGCAACACCATCTGATCCGGATGAGGGGAGCGCCAAGTACTCCACGCAGTTCGGCTTCGGACCTTTCGAGCTGCCCCCCCAGTGGCTCTCAGAGACCAGGAACAGCAAGAAGAGACTCCTTCCCCCACTGGGCAACACCCCCGAAGAGCTCATTCAGACCAAACAGCCCAAAATCCGCACGACGGAGCGACGCATTAGCAGGAACAACAAGGTCAGCATATTCCCCAAAGTGGAGCCCTGAGATCTGATTGGATCCCAGCATCCAAAACCTGCCCCTTCCTGTTTGGGAGTTCTTCTCTGGAAGACCGAGAGTCTGTTTCGGAAACACTGGATTCTGCAGATCCATTCAGTAAACAGCATCCGGTTTCACCCCCTCCCTGTTATGATGAATTGCTCTCAATCACACTGTGATCTGACACTTTTGTTGTTTGTATTCGTATGCTGAAAGCTTCCGAATCTTGGAGCAGAAGCAGTTAAAACTATGGTGTATGAACCCATCTGCAACTTTGTCACTAGAGTGGTGGTTCTGAGATACATGTGTCATGGGGTGTTTTGAACCTTGTCACAAGAAAAAAGGCAAATAATATTCATTGCCTGTAACATCGTGCAGGTCTCATGTTTTCCTCACAGCTGCACTGAAAAAACTGATGGAAATATGTGGTCCTTTCACAGTTTAAAACAGCTTTAAATGTTACTTTTAAATGCTGGTTACTAGTCAAGTGACTAATACACTGAGCTATTTAAGACTCAGACTTTCCAGAAGAATAGCTTATTGTTAATTTATATTCCGAACTTCCAGCTTTTACTTTTGATTCTTTCTGTATGTTTGCTGAATAGAGTTAAAGGAAAAAAAATGTTTAATTCATAAACATTTAAGATTTGTTTACTTAAATCATGGTAGCTGTGATCGGGAGGATGATGTTATTGATTCTTACAGAGTTTAATGTGTTTAGCAAACTTTCCATTTGTTCAGAGCGTATTTCCGATTTAAAACTGGGAGCAGGATTTGAATTCCACAGTGGCTTTTGGGGTAGCCATACTTTCCAATGTGAAGCGTGACTTCCCAAGTAACATGCACATGCAAACATATAAGTGAGCAGCAGCACGGTCATTAATAGGGTTACTGCAAAAAACTACTATTACAGTACTACTGCAGGCAGTTAATTATTTAATATTATACATATTTATACTATGTTTTATTTCAGGAACCTTATATATAGAAAATAAAATATAACCTATAACACAAAAGTGGATAGTTTTGTAGAACTCCCCTAAAGGTCTCGGAGGCTTTTTAGGGAGTTCTTGTCCATTTCTTTTTTGGGGGGGGGGGGTCGAGCTTCTCTTAGCTCCTCCATAACTCAAACTTGTAAAAGGAGACAGAGGATAATGTGAATATCAACAGCACAAACCAATTCATTGTAATACTTTTCTTTCAGTAATATTTATTTACAGGTTGTAGCCAACGATATATGTTTACATGATAAATGAGGGTTTATATGGCACCACAAGCTTGTTAGTGCAAGGTGCTCTGGGATGCAGCATCACATCTGTAAGCGATCAGGTGAGTCTGTACAAGCCCCCATTCATTTAGTAAAAATTGTTGCCATATAATCCTGTTTTGTATAAACAATATAGTGTTCAAGATTACTTTGACAGACACTTGTATGAGATGTACATGAAATTATGAAATGGCATTTTTATCAAGGAAACCAATGGACCAAGTAATTGTTGTTCATTTACACAGAATTACACCTTTATGATTTCCAGCTAATGTTTTCTTCATTACCACATAATATCTCATGTATAGAGATTGTCAGGATCCTTTTTTTATTGCTTGTGAGTTTCTAATGCTCAGTTTTCCCAGAAATCCTTTGTGGTGAAAGGTGAAAATTAGTGTACATGACCGTGAAATGCTCACAGTGAATGGGGTGCAAGTATGGGCTGTTGGAAGGAGTTTTGGAAACAAAAACACGGAAAAAAAATAAAGCTTTGCACCAGAGCTATGACCAAAAATAACAAACAGAGATGTTCTTATAAGGTGAGAGGTTTGTAAAACTGGCCTTTATACGTGCACATGACAGCTGAGGACTTTGAAATAAGTTGATAAGTATTTCTACACATTATGTAGAGAATGTGCATCCTAAAGTTCTGTCAAAGTGATAAGATCTGTCAGTAAAAGTTCACCATTCGCTGGTGCCGAGGCCTTTGGCATTCGGGTCGTTGAGTCTGACGAACCTCTTGAGCTGCTTCTGCAATGACCCTCCAAGCTGCAGGGCCCTTTCCGCTTTTCAGCAGGAGTCTGGTCTTACTGACTGAAGACAAATGAGGCTGAGCCACAGAAAAGGGAGCATTGAGCTGAGAGAAGACCTGATTTCACTGATGAATAAGGAACGATGACGTATCAGGTAAGGCTGGTGCTTTTGTCGTTGCTGGATTTCACCTCCTCGAGACCGCATTACACATTCCCTTCTCAAACTGTGTACCTCAGTGACAGGGTCTAACAAATTAACCCTGAGGTCAAACTAAAACATTCACTACCATTGAAGGGATAAATAGATTTGCACAGCAGATTTTGACCCTGTTGCCTGAAGTGGCCAGTTTAGAGTCCGGCGTGTCGGTTTCCCAAAGTGGGCTGGTGGTCTGTCAGTGGTCATCATTCTACATAAACATTACAGTCTAATGCAGCACAATGATGGCCAGCCAACGCGGTTTAAGGCTACAGAGTGGGCTAGTGGTCGACGGCTGCATACCTGTCAGAATTCCCTGCACGCTCCAGCTGGGTTTTCCTTTCTCTTCTTTAAGGAGACCTTCATGGGTTCCTCCAGCATTCTTTTACTGCCAAAGTGACAGCAGAATCACTGTTTCTTACTGCCATCTTCAGGCTTCACTGATTGTTTTCCACCATATGGGCTTTTCATCCCAAATTCAGCCCTCTTTCACATATTTTAACCGATTTAGTCAAACATATACCACCAGTTAAAAGTTTTGCACACCCTGAGATTTTACCCACATTACCAACATTTACTCAATATTCTTTGCCATCAAATACATTTACAATATGTTCACCATTTGAGTTCCTTTAATAGCAAGAAAATGTCATATGTTTTATTGATCAAAGTAACCGCATCTAGCAGTTATAACGCCAGAGAAAATTCAAGGTATTCTTTTCTACAAGGGACATCAAATACTGCTCTGTTACATGGGATGAAACAGTTAACCAGTGCATTTAAAGTTAAAGGACAGCCTAGAATTTGACTATGTCATCACCACACAACCATTCCATAGGATGTCAGACATGCAATGTTACATACTCTTTTCATATTACACAGGAAACTTGATTTATTTAAATTAAATTTCATTTATAGTTGTTAATATTCCAGTGCTTAACAAGAATAAAAATTCTGCAGTTTATGAAGGAAAACTGGTAAAAACCCGTGATGTGCAGAAACTTTGGACTGCTAGTGTGTGTTCCATGAATGTATTTTGAACAGTTGGTTTCATGTTATTTTTCCCTCTGGATGATTTGGTTGTGGGTTGTTGTTGCCTTATCTATTTTTCTGAGGTTATTTTATAGTTGTAATGTGATTTGTAGTTGTAAGACCAGAACTTACAGCCAATTTATCGTGCTTTTATTTGAGCTCAATGATTCACCCTGTGTTGGTAGTGGTAGTATTATTCAGGTCTTCTGCTGAAGGCAAATGCCACATAAGGCTGCCTGCTTGGGCAGAGTAAAGCCTCGTGTCGATGCTGTCTGTCTGCCGCCTAATGCAGCAACCTTTAAGCTGACCTCTTGCCTTCTAAATAAATGTAAAGGTAAAGCTTGTATTGAAAAGCACGGGGTGGGGAATCCTAGACCAGAGTCATTTGTATAATAGTCCATTCAAATACTACTCATGGAGAAGGGTGACAGACAATCAAGCCAATTCTATTTCTCTGTGTGTGTTTTTTACTGCTGCCAGAACTATTCCGCTGGAGGTGTAATTTATACTGCTGAATAACCGACTGCAGGCTAGGTTGCCATGACCTCAGCTGCAATCACAGATTTCGCTGGGTGAGCTCCCTCTTCAGCTGTGTCACTAATGGTTCAAAAGGGTCTTTCAGTGGTTTAAGTGGACAGCGTCTTCCCACCAATTAGCAACTCTGCTGTTAATGTCCTTGTACGCAATTGCATTCACAAGGCCTGTATGAACAGAGTGAGAGGCACCCTCATGTTTCCACTATTTCAAGAGGACACTGGCATACATTTAGACTGAGGCTGCCACATGACATCTGTTTACATGTAAGGGAGGGGGTTTCCCTTGGTGCCAGAACATTAGATAGACCCACTACCTCTCTCAGCCCAGCTGGATTACCAAGATGAATGAATTATTGGCACATTATATCGTAAGCCGTACATTGTGCAACAGAAATGAGGCAGTGTTGTGTCACACAGCACTCTCACGAAAGACCCTCGATCCGTCACCGTGGGTGGAATGGAATTTTCCCAGAGAATTCAGCTTTGCCTGCCACGATGCAGCCGGCCCGATTTTGACAGACAGCTTAATTTGGAAGGGTTGTGGGACACAGCGCCTGTCAGGAAGTGTGAATTTTGTTGCCAAGTTGCGAAGCCGCAATGTTACAGCCAGTCAAGGACAGAAGTGACTTTGTTAGTCTTAACTTCATCTGCCCTAGTTTAAGTGCTGCACTCTTGTTTACATTGGAGAGTCATTAAGAACACGGCTGATAATGAATTATGAATGTAATCTATTTAAAATAACACTTACCAATGGCTTTATCTTTGAAACGTATTTTTTCCAGACATATCTCCATGCTAAAAGCCTGTAGCTGAATATTTATTCATTGCCTTCGTAAGACCTTTTTTTTTTATTTTAGGCTTTAATTAATGACCAGGTTTCTTTTAAAATCTACTTTTCGGGAAAGCCGAAATAATGATCTTTTGGAACATGGCTGGTGCTGGTGTTAGCTGTAGCATGGTAACGCTATTACACAGGTCACAGAATTACTCGCGAACTTGCATATCAACAATTGTATTCGCAATGCTGTTGTTGCCATTATTATTACAGGAATGAACCCATCCACGTGCAATAGCAAGGCCCCGATGACTCCTGAGCTATTTAGCTGTCCACAAAGCTCTGGATTATGCAAACATATGTTGGCCAAGACTATGACTCATACAAGGCAGAATATCCCCAATTGCAAATAAAAAAAAATGTCTGATGGAAACAAAGAGATCTGGTGGGAGCTTTGAGAGGGATTTTTGAATGTTTTTTTTAGGTTGAGTCTCAGCCTGTCATGTACAGCCATCTAAAGGAAGAGCAGTGCTACCCCAAAAAGCACCTCACTGGTGAAAATGGATCAATTTTTTGACAAATGCGTAACGTGAACAAAATAGACATTCATCACCCAGGCAGACCTATTACAATGCTTTTCACGTGGCTTTTGTAGTTCTTTGAAAGCTCATTAGAATTACTTTCTTCCCACATATCCTGATTATACAGAATTAGAGCGTTTACCCAACACAGAACACAGGCACAGAACCCTCAGGGGTCACAGGTTATATAACCACAGAGGATTATGAAAGGCTGTGAAACTCAACACAGACAGCTGAGGCGAAGCAGGAGAATTATTCTTCTTAAGAAAGAAAATTGGTGCAAGTCGTGTAGATACTGGAAAAAAGCTACTTCGCAAATGGAGGGCCAACCCAATCCAAATGCCTTGCATATAACCGGATGCTCTTATAACTGTGCATGTCAGTGCATCAACAGATATTATAAAGACAAAATACCTCCCAGCAGATGACCCTGGAGTGGCCCAGCCAGCTAAAACAGTCATGCTGGGAAGGTGGGTTGAAGCCTAGGTTAAGTCAATAGCTGGGAGTTCAGCTGCAGTGGAAAAGTACATTGCTCTACTGGCTATGCGGAGCGTAACCTGCTTTTCACCTGGCTGCCATGTCAGCACGTCCCGGAAGAGATGCAGCACTGGTCCCGCTGGCACTGATGTGTGAGGGAGCGCTGGGCTTGCTTGGGCCACACACCCACAGCCCCTAAAAAGGTCCTAGCAGAACCAAGGAGCTTTAAATTGGAATTGGAAAGAGCTAAATTAGACTGAAACTATCCAGCGTGAATTATAGTCATTAAATGCAACTGCAGGCTACATCATCTGTTTCTAATGTGCTTTCTTTTCCCCAAGTGGTTTACATTGTTAGCAGTGTAATTTCTGGGGCAGCACAGAACCCATTGCGAGCTAGAATGCCCAACACACATCACAGAGGGGAAAAGGATTAATTAAAGTCAAATACAGGCAAAGACAAAGTGACTAAGGAAAATCACCGGCTCCATGCAGTCTATGTCAAGGTATATGGTCTCCTAGTTTGCCCAGATTGTATTCTGCCATCTAGTGGATCACATGTCGCACCTCCACCAGTAACCTACAGTAGATTGTCCCACAGTAAGACGACATGCCTAATGAAAATGGCTGCTGTCCACATCAGAAATTTCAGTGCAATTCACAGCAAATTCAGAACGGCTGATTCCCCACACTGTCACAAAGCAAATACCGTTTTTAATATTTACTCATGTTAGTTTTAAGTTTTATTTGTGTGTGGAGGGTTTCTCCTGTAAAAAAAAAAAGGCACAAGCTGCTGTAAATGTCAGGCTTTGCATGATGCCTTCTCTTTATTTACAACCCAAATTCTTTTCGGCATCAGCTACAGACCTGCTACGTGTCCTTTACACGGGGCATACAGCAAATCAAGCCTCCTGGCTGATGAAGTACTTAGGCTCATGTCATTTCCTGTCTTTTTAAAAAGCTCACAGCAAAGCACAGCATTTGAGCCTCCCTGCACCAATGGTTCGACTGCCAAGCCAGAGCCGTGATACCCAAAATGCCCTGGACCACAATGTGATTTGATGAAATCAAAATCGGACATCCGCTTTCCTATGAATAGTGAGCAGATAGTACAGGAATTGTTCCAACAGATAACCTGAGACTCTGGATCCCTAGCGGAATATGGTAGTGCTTGAGACGCCACTCTCAGCTCTCAAGCTAGTCAAGGATTTTTCCCATTGTTTTTGTTTCCTGAGCATGGAAGGCATAGGTGCATTGATCACATGTGACCAGGAAGTTAGAAAAAGGAAGTTCTAGATTTGGTAAGCAAGGGATAAGGATGAGTGAACACATAAAAGCCTTTGCACAGCAAGCAAGATTTATTCAAAAAAATGAGGAAACATTATACAAGGTGTATGTTACAGGGGTAGGTCATTCAAGACAGTCATCTTCCAGTATACAGTGGCATATCCACACAAGAATAATTGGCTTCTTTTTTCCTTCTAACCTCTTCCCAGTATAAGCTTTCTACCCTGCAGGGAAAGACTGTCCAACCCCCAGGGTGGGTAATCAGTCACTCACCATGTCCTATGTGCATTTTTTGACATTACATTATTTATGGAAGCCACTCAGCATCCCCTGCTAGTAGAAAGATTCCCAACAGTCCACTGTGTCACACACCCATCCAGGCACTGAGATTGGCAGGAATTCGACACAGTTACAGGCAACAGAGACATGGCTGGAACCTCTGCCACGACAGATTGAATGTCGAGGTTCCTTCTAAATCGTGGATGAAATCTTGCAGGTTAGCCACAGAATCTCACTCACATCCTCAAGCAGTGCAGCAGGGAAGGAGAACTCACGAGTCAGGAAGAACAAAGCTTACTGGGGAAAAAAAGCTACACAAAAAAAACCTGGTTACAGGCAGGTAGTTGACTCAGGACAGGTATTCTTCAGTATTCCCTTATGGGTAGGAAACTGCACTCGCCTCAATGCAGCCATTCATCTCCACCAGCATCCACCACACATGCAGATTTAACCATGTTTCTCTATTATTGTCCAGCTCAGGCTTTACGCCTGAATCATTGTTTGGGACAATCACCGATTGCTAACAGTGTCCCATTGGCATTACTCAAGGCGTAGTAACTGCCAGCCCCTGCGGTTCTGATCGTCCCATGCGGTGCTGATCGCCCCCTGCTGGTGTACGGCGGATTCACAACAAGCTTTTGCATCACATGCTCCACTGCCAGACAGATACCTTATCTGTTATTCTTAGCACATAGCAGACTCTGTATGTCAATTATTCCATATTTGAACTTGAACAGTCCAAAGAGTTAGTTCATGATTTAAACAGATTTTATATGAATGTTGCTAATATTAAAACAAGATGACTAGTTTTTTACTGTCTTACTAATTTATTAAAGCTTTTACAAGCTGTCTTTTGTTTCTCTCTTGTAAAGAAAACATTACATGGAGGAAAAATGTGGGGCTTCACAAGGATGGATGGGTAGACAAATGAGGTTTATTTGTCATTTGGTTAGTTTATTCATTAGTAAAACAAACTTTGAGTGTTAATAATGAGTGCATTGTAATTCTGTACAGTGTACCCCAACTGAGATCCTTACACCTAGCACGGACAGTAACTGTTTTAATGGTGCGGTTTATTTTTAAATGGCCACAACATCACTGATGAACACCCACTTTGAATACAGTAAATTGTCCTTTTCTATCAATGTATAATTAAAATCTGAAGTGTCAATTAGGGTCAAAAATCAATTTGAGTAAAGGCACAGGGCTTGCAAAAAAATGAATAATTATAGGAAGTATATGTCTCTGAAAATGAGGCAATTTAGAAAAATGCTGACTATTACAATACTATCAATGGCTCTCAACTGATTATAACATCAACCTAGAATGGTTGGAGCAGGAGAGAGGGAGAACACTGAGCAGGCAAGACAAAGAGGGAGGAGAATGAGAGAGGAAGAGAGAGGGAGGGAGCCCACTCCTTAGATGGAGAGTAAAAATCACCATGGCAACAACATTCATTTACCCTTCAGTCCTTTCAGTAATCATTTCTGAATATAATACTATCCCTATCTGCAAAAGCAGGAAATTGTATAAAATCATTTTCATTTGCAATAAAAGTTCCCTTCTGCTATCAGCATATATATCATTGTAGTCATTCAAACTTATTTTGCATAATTATAGCTCTGATCATTTTGTTAACATTCTTCATTTTAGCAAGCATGCATAACTTAGGTTAAAAATAGCCACTATGCACAATTTGGGAGATCTTATATGGTGGGTGAGAAGGGCAGCTAGAGTAAGCTTTTCTTGTTATTGACACTTCACCAAATCACTAGAAACCTGAAGACCTGAACACCTGTACACACAGAGCATAAAATATTTTAGAAAGATTCAAAATTTCATTTTATAACTTTTTATTTGTGATACGACATTCCACCAGAAATCCACTGCACAGCAGCGGGAGGTGATTAGGATCAGGCAGACTGATGGTTTCCTCATAACAGTAGCAACAGGACAAGGCTGGCGGCCAATAACTGCCGCACCCAGGCGCCAGGACAGCCTTCCCAGCAAGGCTTAAAACCCATCCTGGGAAGAAAGGGCATGTGAGCTCAGTATGCATTCTCTGATCTACAGAAGAAAACTGGGATGAAGATTGTTGCTTTCGGGCAAGAGATGCTTCCTCTTGAAATGGCCACTTCTTTGTTGCTGCAATGTTACTTTTTTAATTCTCCTTTTAAATGTACTTCATGCCATAAGGGGTATTTGCCTGCACTCTTATTTTCCGTATTTCCTTGTCTACCACACTGAGAGGGAATGTGGGTGAGAAGAGATACTATAGCTGTGAGCTCTTATATGGGAAGGGATCTTTGCAGCTTATGCTGCAGTACCGAATATAGATATTCCTAAAATGGAGTTATGATCATCATCAGCTTTTTTTTTCCCTGGAAAAAGTGATGTTTCTAGCGATGGACAAAATGACTTTTCATGAACCGTTTGCTGTTTTTTTTAACCCCACTAGTAGGTGCTCTTGGTTTGCTTTGGGGCATGCTTTGTACCCTCTTTTGAACAGACAGCACCATCTAGTGGTGTCAAAAAAATACAGCAAATGCTTCATGAAGCGTTATTTTGTCCATCACTATCTATTTCTTACCAATTCACCACTAAGAATACCATTAAGGTAAACCTTACTCTGTTCGAGCTAACTATTAAGAGAGTAGTACCAGCATTAAAGCCTGGCTGGTTAGTTGTAACACTTACTTTGTCTCCTCAATTGCATGATTGAAGGATTTCCTCTGATGACTTTGATTCAGTGAACATCTAGCATCTAGTGTTCCTGGCCCAGGTGGAGAATGAATAGGCTGACTAGGAAGGTAAGTACTGTACCCCTCCACAAAGACCTGTGCTGATCACCTACAGCTAACATGTTCAGGGTTCTTTGCAGATAAGTTTCAGGGTACCATCTTCACATTTTAGAACACCTCCTGGTAGTTGAGGGGACCAGAGTACATGGTAGCCTCCCTATATTTAATCTATAGTGAAAGCTGGACAGAATACATTTCCTTCAGAGGATGTGGAACTCCATCTGCTGAGCATTCACAGTTAGCTACCTTAGTTCTTCATTAGGTGTAGCTCTGCTGACCCCAAGACAAGGTTCAGGCAATCAGAGGTGGAAAGTTCAGGTGCAGAAAGTACAAATCTAGACCAAAATTTTGTTTCAACCAACAAGTTGAGTATAAACAGTCACAGTCACAGAGTACTCAACTGGTTGGTTGAAACAAAACCTTGGTTTGGATTTGTACTTTTTGGACCGGAACTTTCCACCTCTGCAAGCAATCTAGGCTTTCCCTCACTCTGTCACCTAAAAACCGGCCTTTCTGGAACTGGCTGTATGCTACTGTTGCATTATTCCCAATATCTTTTTACAAGTGTAACTGCAGTTCTTAAGTTCTAAGACTCTGACTCCTGGGCTGATTTCCACCCAGAATGGACTACAGCCCCTTTAACTCCACCCACGCCTGCCAATTGGGGGGGTGCTGGGTGCTGGGGGAGGATTTTCTTTGAATTGATGACCACTATATCCTTTATCACCACATCCCTCTTGTGTGTTTTGCTTTGCCCTGAATAAACATTAGAGTAATTGCTTGCACCATTGTATACTGTATTGCCTGCTACGAATCTTAATATATTTTTTATTCCACATTGTTACGTTATTTATTATTTTGCCTACAAGCTTATCAGAGAAATGTAAAAAAGCCATGCCGACCAATAAAGTTGGGCTGAATTTGTATAGCAACACAGTCGCGTGGTTCTCGGCGTCTTGGTTACCGCTGGAGCTCACGCATGAAAAGCCGAGCAGAAGATCGTTTGAAATCTAATTCAAAGTATAAGTACATCATAATCTTTTTTACATTTCCTGTTTTCAAAACAAACGTCATTCACTATTACAAATTTTACCGGTTACAAGAAGACGTAAAAGCGGTAGCTTTTATGTGGATGCTGAGGGTTCGCTTCTTTTTCAGTCGTATCGCTTACACGCTCACCTGTTGTCGGTGAGTTTGATACCCCTCCGCCTCTACCCGCCATGGACATCACGAAGGGAAGCCTGGACGATATTTCCCGCCCGGCGTCCAGTGAGCGTCCTCGGCCCAGAAGCCGAGTGTCGTTGCGGGAAGGTGTGCGCATTAACCAGGATACCCCGTATGCTTTGGCGGTCCTAAGCCTCGACAGCTCTGGGACGGACACTCCTGTTAATTATGTAATTACGCATGCTGTGTCATTGTGTTATTCACCACACTTTGCGGAGTCATATCTGCCATAATCGCACACACATCTCTTTAGGTACACTAATGATAATATTATAGTCATGCTGTAGTGTTATGCAGTAGGCTACGTATGCTCTTTTTCGCTTACTTTGAAGGGCCGAAAGGGGGCACCGGACAATGAGTTTCCGGTTTCCTCTGAAGAACAAGCATGGTTAGATGGCAGACCCATGGACCTTGTTCACGGAGAAGATGATGAAGGAAGACGATTGGATCAATTGGGAAGGCATTCCTCAGAGTCAGGTGTGAATTTGGCTTATAACAAAAAGATTGCACCAATAAATATGAAGAGTAATGTAATAAATAAAATACAAGCAGTAAAGCTAAAATTGTTGCTTTGAATTTAGTCAGCATATATGCAATGAGCTGACAATTAATAAGGAGACATCTGTTTTACCGTTCCTCTTTTAACAGAAGGAAAGACAGGCGACTTTTATATGGAAGAATCTGACGAGGAGAATAAAACTCCAGTCCTTCAGGAAGCCATTAGGAAAATGAAAAAACTGGACAAAATACTAGCGCAGAAGATCTCCAAAGAAAAAGTTGTGAAGGCGATGGGGAAGGAGCTCCAGGTGAAACTATGGAAAGAACTTAAGGTGAAAATACAGAGACTACTGCCCTGAAATCTGAGTCGTCCCCCCCCCCCCAAAGCTGGTATTTTGTTTTAGTTTTTGATCAGGGGATTTGAATATTTCGCAGGACCTAAGGACAAAACCAGAACGTGCCGATGAGGCTGAAAACACACGACTTTATTTGGCTCTAGGATCTACTAGCTGTAAGTGCGCAAAATGGCTAAAAACTTACCTTACCCGTGTGCTGATATTTATACAAGCTGTAAAGATAGTGCCAGCATTAAATCACAGATATCTTTGTATGTGAATCTTATGTTCATGCCAAAATTCTTCTGTGCATGGGAATGTTTGTCATTTAATTTAGTAGTCACCTATAAGGCAAGACCTTGAAATCTGGTCAAAGATGTGACATTTAATGTCATTTGAAAAGTGATGACCCCATTGTGATTTGCCAGAGTATTTTCATGTCAGGTGTTGATGATAATTGGGGGCAGTTCAGTGTTTTTTTTTTTATTATTTTTTTAAATTTTTTAAAATTATGAACAGAAAAACTCTTTTGAGGGAAAACTGCTGCTACCATCTCAGGTTACAGAGGTCACATCTCTCACTCTTTCCGCTGCTTCTTTTCCAGCCACTAGAAGATTACTTACCTCTTTGTTGCGTATTTCCATCTATGTCATAATGAATTTAATCTTTTTTAAATATTACAGCCTATGCCCCTAGTGAGGACGGGGATGTTGTTCCCATATTTGGGACTCAGATTTCACAAGATCGGAATGATGTAGAAGAAAAGAATCTGGATGATGGCAAGTAGCAGCAGTAAATGTATTCCCCTCTGAATTAGGTTGAACTGAGCTGGGAAATCCAGGTACTGAACCAGGTGACACAATGAGTTTGGAAAAACCTTCAGTGTCTGTATCAGTGTTGGGCATTTCAGGTCCATTAGCTACAAATCCAGACCAAGGTTTTGTTTCTACCAACCAGCTGAGTATGAAGAGCCACAGTCACAGAGTATCAGCTGGTTGGTAGAAACAAAACCTTGGTCTGGATTTGTAGCTAATGGACCTGAAATGCCTGGTCTGTATTCATATGAAAGTACATGTTTTAAGAATGACTCCCAAGTAGGAGGAAACTGATCATTCACTGGTGTTCATTTCGTCCCCTGGCCATGTTGGAATTTTTCTATTTACAGTGTTGTAGCAGTATACATTCGACGTTTTTATTCCTTTCACCTGCTTACATGCAATTCTAAGTTGTTTACAGTAGATGGCAGTATACCATTAGCAAAAGCAAATGGTTTTCATGCAATAGAAAAGTTGATTAAGCTGAGGGGTCCTTTTGCAAAACCAGTTGCATTTATGACTTTTCCAACTGATACTGCCATAAATCACTAAAATGTTGTTAGATTTTACTTAATTCTAAGTGTTTTTTGCGTTAGCAGTTAGTGTAATTGTGTGTAATTGCATGTAATTGTTAATGTTTGTCTTGATTTTCCCAATATTTTCTTCCATCTGTCAGGGTAATTAGTGTTGCACATCAGTAAAATGGGATTTGCATTAAAGGTTTCTCCTGAATTCTAATAATTTAAGTGATCAAAGTTGACTGGACTAATCTTACATTTTGCCTGCTGTGTTTCACCTCTTACAGAAGGCAAAGGAGGCCAGTGCAGAGCAACAGACTGCGCTGAATTTGATCTTGAAGAGCCGGTGCCAGATCCGCCAGACTGCAGACAGAGTGGAGTCGTCGGGGCCAAGAAAAAAAAAGACTTTGTTAAGAAAAACATAGAGGTGGGTCAGAGGTCATAATGGGCCTGATTCTGTGCACAGTGTATTTCATTCAACGACATAAGCTATCAATAAGTTCAATGGAGCAACAGATTAATGGCTGGGCTGGAATGAACAGCAAATGTGAGCCATAATCAGTGGTGTGATGTGACTCCGTTTAACCTGACAGCTGGTCCGGGATGCTGGGAGCCAGGTGCTGATGACACAGGCTGAGAAGCAGAGACTGGCAGAGCTCCTGCAAGACCTTGAGGAGTGTAACATGAGCCCTGAAGGAGACGAGGTATCTGCTGACTATGGGGTGATAAGGGGTAGGGGGTTGACCCCATGCACATGTGGTGTCATTGGCCTGTACAGTTCATCTGGGGAGCAGAGGGCAGCTGCAAGGTCGCAGGCCGTGGTATCCTTACTCATCTACACAATGGCAGTCACTGTTCTCAGATATGTATGGCTATGCGATCAGAAGGTTCACGAGTTAGTTAGGGGCGGCTGGTAGAGTGAGTTCACCGTTGGGCCCTTGGGCAAAGCCCTTAATCCCAGTCGTTCAAGGGACTGTCTGACCCTGCTCTCTCACTTGTATGTGACTTTGAACAAAAGCATCTGGCAAATAAATAAATGTAACTTGTACCAAGTGCTGGGAAATGGTGCGCCGCTGATGCCATTAAAACATAATTATTTGTTGTATTTTGTTGCATTTTACCACATACCTGCAGATTTCCAAGTGTAAACCCAGCTCTGGAAATAATTTATGTATGGGGAAGTCTATATACCTCACCGGGTGTGAAGTTTTATATCACATGGTGTGTATGATGAGCTGGGAGTTTCTGCACAACTTCAGGAGGCCAGAAATGCATAAATTGTACAAAGAAGATTGGCGACTAGAAAAAATGAAATGCTCTTCCTTTTTTATATGAATTATCAAAATTCCTATTGTATATGACTGAGCTGATTTTCAAAAAAAATGAATATTGCAGAGCAGATATTTCAAAGGTCAACATCATGATTCAAATTTCTATTCCCTTCTACGTGCTGAAGAATATATCACTCAGGCCACATAATTTATTCAGAATATTTTATATATTGCATGCATTTTGGAACCTTACTGTTCTTGGGTTTGAATTTGTAAATATTCTTTGCTTGGTTTTATGAGATTGCTGTTTATTTCCTGGATTCAGTATTTACTGAAAACCATGAAATGTCATTGTTTGGAAAAATCTGAAAACTTAAAGCAGCTTTACATTTTAGAATGCATAAGGAAAGCGCTGTGTATGTAGTAGTATATATTATAGTGTTTTTGGAGCCTGAATAAGATTAACAGCTGTAAAACGCATTTTTAAATGGATTGTGATTTTTTTCTGGAAAACATGCATATTCCAATTCAAATACTGTATTACAAACATGTGATCAGACACACAGAAGCCGGAGAGAAATTCTTGTATAAACCAACCTGGGCTGTTTCTTCACCCTCTGCTTCTGGGATTTTCTGTGATAGTGGCAGCTTGGTGTGAGTGGAACACTGGATGTCTCAGGTGTGTCAGGATGTGGTGTTTACTTTGTGTATTATTTAAGCTAATAACGGCTACTGTTCTGCTTCTCTTGAAACCCAAAGCCTTAGATGCTAAATTTATAAAGTTTGCCCTCGGTTTTTAGGGCCAACCCAGGGTAATTGCAGCGCACACTTCAAACTGAGACTAGCATGCATTCTTGGGAATTTTATAAGTCCGGCATAGGCTTCCTGTTATTGTTAGGCATGCGGCTATGAAAGGCTGCTGGGCAGCAAGTTCGCCTTTGATGTCTCATGGGTAGAGCCGTGATGCTATGTCAGGGAGCCCTCCGTGCCAGGATGAGGCTGGCATGCCGTCAAGGCCTGGAATCTAATGCAGCTGCCATTTAATGCTTCCTTTTGAATTTTATTTAGGATCTCTCCTATTTACTGGTGATAATTCTGGGCTCCAGCCTTGGGCAGGCGACTGTAATTTGAATCAGGGTTAGTAAAAATACTCGCACAGCGAGAGTTTCATTCCTTAGCATAATTACATCAGGCTGGTTTGATGTTATCCTTTTCTGTGGAACCCACTCAGGTGTCCCTTCAATGTTCTTCGAGATGCTATGATGTGGTTCACTTGTCTCCTTAGCTTCCAGGTCACCTAAAATCGCATGACGTTGCCCTTTCTGTGGTTTCGTTTCATGGAATCAATAAAGCTTCAGCACCCTGGAGAGCTCATCGGGTAAATCTCCTAAAGTACAAATTTCTTGTTTTTATATGCTGGAAAGTTTCTCTGTCTGTGCTCACAAACATCTGCCTCGCATCCGTTTATTTCAGAAAGTTCGCAGAGCTGAGACATTTTTGCTATGCCCCGGTAGTAGTTGTTGGAAAAGGTAGTGAGACAGCTGAGAAGCATCTCATGTCCTGTCTCTGATTCTTACCATACTTTGAGATATCACTACAATTTCTGAGGTAAAGATGGAAAGCCAAAGGGTTTTTACATTTTTCTATGTGTTGCTTTGCTGTTTACCACATTAAAGTGCCGGAGTTTTCTCAAGCAGTTAGAGGTGGGGGGGGGGTGAGCAAGAAACTAAATGAATAGATTCAGTGAGTGTGTAAAAACAGGCCGCTTGACTTTCCAAGGACAAATTTAAACAGACACTTCTGAACAGTCCCTGTGTGTCTTATGTGGCTTTGAGCTGTTTTTGTTTCGGGTAATAAGGTAAAACATACAATCTTTCAGTCGCAGTGCCTGGAAGGGTATATAAATCTGTCATCCAAGGAGTGCTTATACAAAATGTAGTAATACAAAGTGTGTCCATTGTTGAAGTTAAAATGAAAAAGGGTGCAGTATTAGTGTTTTTCTGAGGCGCATCCACTGGATTTTCAAGTAGAGGTTCAATTTTTGCTGCAAAATGACCCTTGATCTAAAATGTAATGTGCTTGTTATGCCTGCGCCTCACCTCCTCTTTTTCATCAGCAGATGAACAAATTGCTGAAACTATTGTTAACACAATGAAGCTGTGCTGTATAGAGCAAAACCAAATCAAATCCCTTTTATCTGAAGGGTCTCAAGGAATAAATAATGAAGTAAAATGTTGAGTCTGCCTCGCAGGTTTCCTATGTCTTTCATAGTTCTGTAGTCGACACAACCAATGTAGTCTCTTCATGGGCATAAATATGTAGTGTACCATTTTACGTAATGCTCTTTTTAAGCCTCCACTTATTTATCTCTCATGGGATGGAAACAGCTATAAAAAAAAGTTTAATTTCCATCATGCCATCATGAATCAGAAAATAACTTGCGAAACATGGTGCAAAACTGTTATATTCCCTAGTTCATACTGCATGTACAATTTCTGTGTAGTTGTCTTGTGAACCTCTTTTTTTTTTTTGTCTGAACTTGTAGGTCATAAAATAAAATTTTACCTCCATCTGCTGGTGAAGACATGATAATACACTCACTCCTAGGGAGAATCTCATCCCTGCTGATGCATTAGCAGTATAATCTCTTGTATTTCAAAGATTCATCATTTTTTTTTTCCACAGTATATTCGCAGTCAGTAAGTAACACAGATGTAAGTGTGTGGTTACGTGACAGAGGTCAGCAGCTGAAAAGAAACTGAAATTTTCTGCCAGAGAAGTGACAACGAGTAGTGCTGTGCTTTATGGAAGGGCGGGTTGACTTCAGCACCAAGCTTGGGCCAAGTGACCTCAGCTGCCACCCGCCGTTTTATGGCATATTGTGTTAGACTGACGAATGATTCATTCACTGCAGAGCACAAATGGATGTTTCAGCGCTCAGCATTTTGTGTGTTTGCAGTAGCCTTGGTCATATGTGCGTCACAAAGAAATGTGTCTCCACTTGTTCCCAAAACAAATGCCAGGTTGAAGAAAAAAATTGTTCTTGGAATGCTGCTCCAAGAGAAACTTTAATGCTTCCAGTAGATATAATTTAACTCCTGAATATTTATTTTACTAACTATTTACTAAATATTTATTTTACTAAAGTTTATTTAAGTGTAATACTAAATATATTAATGAGCAAAACAAATACAGTTAACTTATAATGTGAACACCTCTAACACTGTTGCACAAATCACAAATTTTTCTTAATCTCTGTCATAAACAAAAGCAGTCTACTCTCTGGTGAGTAAATTCATTTCAGTAGTGAGTAAACAAAATTGCCTTTGGTGAACTGTGGTTGATGCTGTAGCTTTTGGAAGCTGCTTTGTAAGATTATTGTCTTTGCCATTATCTTTTAATCACTGTAGTTCTGTGTTGCACTGAAGATGTCCTGTCAAACTGTGATGACGGATGCCTGTCTTGTAACCTACAAGACAACTAAATGATTTCCACCGTTTTGAGTATTTCTTGCTTTTTTCCATTCCAGGTAGATCCCACTCTGTGGGCTGCACACGTATCTGCTGGAGAAGGTTACACCCCAGAGCCCGCAGAGCTAGACCAGTTGCATTACATTGACTCCAGACTTTTGCACATCCTTCCTGCGGAGGGCTTTCTGTCTGTGTGCAGCCCCTATTTCTGCTACAGTTCATCCAAGGTATGTGAAGTAGGGTCCCTATACTTAGGCTTTGCCATTACCTCAATCAGAGCAGGCTTTTTAAAACCTAAAATGGTGATAGTGGAACACAAACATAAACACTTGTTACAATAGGCAGCACAGTATGCAGCCATTAAATCCTTATAAAGTTATCCCTGTTTCTTGTAAGTCTTCCCGTATTTCTAAATATGCAGTGTTTGATGCTTTGGAAACAGGGTTTTGGTCACTAATTCCACCCAGTGGGTCTGCTATGCAATTCAGTGGTTCTTACTATGTTAACATTTGGTAAATGTGGTGTGACACTTATTTTCACTGTCTGAGCTGCCTGATTTTTTGGAATAGGTCACTGCACGATGTCTGTCATATTGCATTATTAACATATCCGAATTCACTATCAAGCAAGTCCTTGCAGCTGTTCACTTATCTTCCTGCTATATTAATTAGCGCATGTCCCTTTTGCCTTAATCAAAATGTTTATACCCCTTCCTGTATTTCTTGGTGTGATGCACGAACCTGGGAGTGTTTGCATACCTGTTTTACTAATCTCAGGGGACCATGTAGAGGGTACAGATGATATTTGTCATGGTCAGCTGTACCAGCGTAAGAAGCAGCAAGGGATTGTGAAGCAGTCTTGGTACCTCCTCCTTTCCCCGAAACCCCACCAAAGGAAGCCAGGATGTATGATTTAGGTGGGGTACATTGAATTGGCCCATAGACTTCTCACCTTTCCACTGCTCACCCTGCACCTTCACAGTAAATGGAAGGACGTCTCCCATACAGAGATCTATATAAACAGAATGACTCAATTCACAATTTTCATTCTCCTGATGAGAAGAAAACAACCTATTGTGTGGTGAGACAATAACTGATGTAGCTTGTCAATCAAAACCGAAGGGTAAAGCTGTTTGAATAATCAGCAAACTCATCATATCATGAGGCAAGTGACCCTTGGCATGGAATCTTTGCCCTTTGCTTCATGGAGGCCTGTGCAATTTCGCAACATCCTCTCCTTTTTCTGCTTTTGTACAGATTGTTCCAAATCTGTGCAATCGTTTGTCTGTTCATTGAAACCCTATGTGAAATTTGGAACTGCTTTTTGTGTTGGAGTGCACATTAACCATCTTAAACTGAATTTCTCATTCATCTTCAAGATGAGCTTCAATGACGATACACATCAGTCTGAATAAAACAAAAACAGAGATATATGTGTGTTTGTGTATTATATGTACTATATAT
>JAODKE010000028.1:506037-527669 GCA_026779605.1 Mormyrus hasselquistii | reverse complement strand
TATATAAATAATGTGTGATGTGCCAATAAAATAAAGCTGTGATTAGGAAATGGAGTTTTAAGTACAAATTATTAAATGACATCATCTACAGAGACCAGGCTAAAACAAAAGCTCCCTGCAAAACGTCCTTAATCACTCAGTGTAAATCATAAAATGTCTACTTTTAATTTTTGTGTTTTCTGAATTGAATAAGGGAAAAAAACAGAAACTATACATTTATATTACATTGGGAGTAGGGCTGCATTATATATCGTGCACATGTGCAATAAATGCATCACATTTGTCAGCATTGCTTTGTGTCTGTTGATGCGATACCATGTAGCCTTAATTGAGAGGTGAGTTTGCTTGTGCTCATCAAACCTAATCTGATAAAGTACTGTGTTGACCCGAATACAAGATGTTTTTTTTTTTCCCTTGAAATCTGAAAAAGTGGTGTCCTTTTGTATTTGGGGTCTAGACAAAAAAAAATGGCGCCAAATACGACATTTTGTAATATAGATTTGCTGTAAGATTTCTTGCGTAAACGTGAGTGTCACGCTAGTTGCGTAGAGAGCTGGCAGTCTTGGCAATGCGTGTGTTTAGCGTGTATCCCTGAGTGTCATGGAAATTGTTGGCTTCCCTGTCTGTGCTAGTATGAACTTGATAGTGGCTGTTAACAAAGATAGTAATTCATTTAAAAAAAAAAAAAAGCTTTATTAAGCTTTATTAAGTCGCTTATTGATATGGTTCAGCATTTCTCTGCAAACTTTTACTCAGTGTTTATGGGTTGCTTTGTGGCCAAGGAAGCCTACAATGTAAAATGTATGAACCCAGAGGGAAACATGATGTGGGCTGATGTGGAAGACGATAAGATCAGCACAGTCCTGTGATGAATTTTGCAATTGCCACTGATTTGATGACTGGAAAGAGGGCTGTTAGGGGTGGAGGATAACAAGCACATAAATGTGATTTCCTTTTTGACCCCTACAAGAAAACCTCTAGATTTTTACGCAGTGTTTAATTTAATTCTCATTACAATACAGAACTGTCTTTTGTTAGTTGAGTGTAAATAATACATGTTATAGTTTACTATAAAATAGTACTGCACTGTTTCACTATACCCTCTGTAACATTTTTATTTTGAAATGTAAAGAGTTTGTGGTCTTTTAAATGAATTTTTCTCTAAAAATGTGCACCATATTCTTAAGAGAAACACGTTTTAACCCTGGGTCCAATTTCACCTGCTTTCATCTGCTGCTTGCCTGTCCTGCAGGTCTCCTCTCCCCAAGGTGGGAAGTCTTACCCAATTTATGGTCCATTCTAGCTGCGTTGAAACCTCCATATTTGTGAAAGATGTCCAGTATTTATTGGTCATGAGTTCATTGCCTTAGAATGATGTACCGGAAATCCAGAACCTCGACAGCAACTGTGCCGGTGTGTATCGACATTCCAACTTATGTCCACAGGTGTCTGATGTGAAGAATGAAGCTGTTACCTCAGGCAGCGTTCCTTTCTCTTCCCAGTCCAGGCCCAGTTCCCCCATCCATTTGTCAAGGGCTTCCAGTAGATCTGGTGCTGTGAGGGTAAAAAGGATCTCAGGTGTCATCATTTGAGTATTTCCAAAGACATAAAGTAGACTGCATGGGTGGATGTATGCGTAAGGCTTACCAAATTAAAGAGAGTTTGATTCAAAGATACTGAAGGCCCTGTACCCCTCATTTGTTTTTAATGATGGATGTATCCACTGGTAGCATTTCCCATGAAGGCCAGCCACTACTCAGCATGGAGCCTTGTTACTGCAATCTTTATTTCTTTCCACTGCAAATTAATAAAACCCACGCCTGATGTGCTTTTTGCAACTGCAGGTCCGCACAGGGTGTTAAACAGCACTGTGCTGTCAGTATTATAATCCATGGCAACCAGACTGTAGGAAATTCCAAGCATTTTTTCACAAGACGGGCTTTCCTTCTGGCTTTAAACCCATTCAGGTACTGCAAAGCACCACACCACAATAAAGGCTTGGGACAGTTTCAACATCAAAATGCCCATGCAGTATTGCTTTCTGTCTACTCTCATTTACTTCAAAGAAGACAAGCATGGAATTGTTTACTACAGTGGTCAATAAAAGAGCACATTGTTTGCAGTCACTGATTTTAGATGAATTACTGTACAGAAGATGACTGGTGGATGCTTGGGCCCAATACATGAATTTCTTTCTTGTGTAACTTGACTTTCCGATAACATCAAGTCATTGGAAATGGTCATCCTACAGGAATTAATTTTTACTATTTGCAGGTATTGACAGGTGTTTTTCAAAACCTTGAAATAAATTGGATATCTTCAGATCATTTGGTGTTATCCTTGAGATAAAGTCTTTTAACTCCAGTTAAATTTATCTACATCAGATATGTTTAAGCATATCTACAAACCCTGTTTGTACAATTATACGTAAATGACAATTTACATATAGCCTTCTCCATCATATAGCATTTTGAAGGAGAGCAGCACCAGCAGCTTTCTGTGACAAATGAAACAATTCATTATGTGCTGAAACAGTCGTTAATCCCATAGACCGGACTGAAACAAAGGCAGTTTTATTCAATTTTTTCAGTTTTATTCCAATGACTTCTGGTAGGATGATGTTCTTTATAAATATCGATTGTTCAAAACAAGGAAAAATAAAGTGCATGCTTAAGATAGTTTAATGCTTCCATAGAAATCCAAATAGAGCATATAGGAATATGTGTAATAAGAGGTCTGTATTCCAAATACTTTAACATTTATGAGTGCTTTATTTGAACTTCTTGTGTTTAAGTTACTGTGCAGTCTCAGGTGATATAATGTTGTAAGTTCTGCTACAGGTCCTATTGTCAGATGTTTGTAAAATATTCAATTCAATTTAGCTTTATATAGCGCCTTTCACAACAGAGTTGTCCCAAGGCGCTTTACGTGGATGTGTTGTGATACATTACAACATTGTTAGAGTAATACAAGATGGCGAAAAAAGAAGGAAAGAAATTAAATAAGGAAAGTCAGATGACAACCAGAGGACAGGAACCAAAACCTCCCAAGTAAGGAGACAAAAAACCTCTGGGGGTCAACTGGGCTGCCCACCCCCCCTGCGCATACTTAACATTATTGAAATAGAAAATAGCAGACTTGCTTGCTAAAAGTAAGATGTAAGCTGTGATTAAGGTCAAACCAAAGTCCATCAGTGAGTCTGTTATCCATGTTGCCCTGTGTAGGCTGGCCAAAGTCCATCAGTGCTTTACTGTCCACTGTCACTTCATATGTGGAACAACAATGAAACATGCATTCTGTGATCTGAGTGGACGATGCAGCTTGTAAACATGAAGTAATTCTGTCAGGTAGGCAGGAGCTAGACCTTTAAGTGCCTTCTATGTAAGTAGAAGAATTGAAGAATTGAAGTCTGCCCTAAACCACAGGAAGCCAATGCAAAGAACTAAGAACAGGGGTTATGTGTTCAAACTTACTGTTCCTGGCGACAATTCAAGCTGCTGCATTTTGAATACGCTGCAAGGTATTTAATGCACAGTGTATGCTTCCAGATAGCGAAGCATTACAGTTGTCTAACCTACTGTATACAAAGGCATGTATCAGTGTCTGGAATAGTAAGAAATGTTTGGCGATGTTGTGTAGCTGTAGGAAGCATACCTTCGATACTACATCCACATGTGATTTGAATGAGAGGCTTGTATCTAAGATGACACCTAGGTTATGGGCTGAGCTGCTGAGGGAAAAGGTCAGTCCTTTGGAATGGAGTGCTGAGATTATAAAGTTCCTTTCTGCCATCAAACAATAGATCTGTGGTTTTCTGAGCGTTTAGGCATCCAGGTTTTAGCCATTCAGGTCTTGACATCGTTAAAGCAATTAGTTATTCATCAGTCATTAGGTGTAGCCAAAATGTACATTTCAGTGTTGTCGGCATAGGAGTGGTAGTTATTATGTTTTCTGATTATTTTTCCTAATGGCAACACATAAAGAGAGAACCATAAAGGACCAAGCACTGATCCCTGTGGTACTCCATATCTGACCAATGACACTGACGACCGAGTACAATTATCTGACGCTTCAACATATTGATTATAGATAGTCAAATAGGATGTAACCTACTTCAACACCGTTCCACACAACCAAACTTCAAATTTAAGTCTTTGTAATAAGATAGAATGGTCAAGAGGTTCAGAAACAGTAGCACAGTCGTGCTGTCAGGATCAGTTGCCATTGTTATGTCGTTCACGACTTCAGTTAAGGCAGTTACAGTGCTGAAATCCGGGCAGGAGCCCAACTGGAAACTATGCAGTATGTTTTGTGTCTCCAAGTACGAGTGAAGTTGAGCAGCAACTATCTTCTCCAGAACTTTTGACAAACATAGTACATTAGAGATCGGTCTGTAATTACTGAGCTCCTGTGGATCCAAACTTGGCTTCTTCAGTAGTGGTCTGATTTTTTCTACTTTAAATTGATCAGGAACTTCACCTGATAATAGGGATGCATTCAGTATGGCAGTTATAGGTCTTGCCAGAACTCCCAGGTATTCTTTAAGAAGCTTAGTGGGCATTGGGTCCAGTGGACCAGTGGTTGGTTAGATCTTAGTTATAGTTTTTAGCTCTTGTTTGTTAATTAATACAAAATCATCATGGGTGATTTCATGTTCCATTTGCATTGAAGTTAATTGTGAGCCCTTTGATCATGTTTGAAGCCTAATCTTTGTCATTTTATCATTAAAGAATTTCATAAAATGGCTACTGAAATTGCTCAATATTAGAGGTTTAGCCTTATTTGTTAGATGAGCTATTGTTTTAAAAAGATAGTGAGGGTTATTTCTATTGCAATCAAGAAGGTCAGAGTAATAGGCTGAACGTGCCCTATAAAGGGTTTGCTTGTATTGTTGCACGCTGTCAGACCATGCCAGCTTGAGCACCTCTAAGCCCTTGGATTTCCATTTGCGCTCCAATCTGCAGCACTCCTGTTTGTAAGAGCGTATGTGATCATTAAACCATGGGGAGTGTCTGGTGGTTTTTACCACTTTATTTTTCAAAGGAGCTGTTTCATCTAAAATCTGACTAACCACTATACTGAAGTTATGGGTGATTTCATTGACATTTGTACTAGACATGAGGTTCACATTACTTACTGCATTAATAAATCGTAGGGAATTTCTATCATTTAGGTGACGTGTCCTAATAATCTTCTCTGCCAAATTCAAAGAGAGTGGCTCCGTCACAAAGGTTATTAGAAAATGGTCAAGGAGGACTTAGTCAATGGACAGACAGGTACATGATGAGCATAAACTCAGTGAGTAATTATCAAGTCTGGTGTATGAACAAGTCTAGTGTATTGTGAACATGCCTTGCTCCTGTTACGTGTTGGTGAGATTCATCCAGAAGGGACAGGAAACTTTTGCTGAAGGCATCAGTCTCTATGACAACATGTATATTGAAATCTGCAAGTATTGTGATATTCTCTAAGTTATTAACTAAGTCAGAGAGAAGTTCCTTGAATTCTGTCAGAAACTAAGTGCATGATCTTGGTGGTCTATATACTATAAGAATATAGATGGGCATTTCAGACACCATGTGAATTAGCATTGCTTCCAGTGTTGTAAAATCTTTTATAATCTTGGGTTAAATATTTGAGAGTGAGTTAAAAATAGCTGCCAGGCTGCCCCCATGCCCTGAGCCACGTGGTTTCTGTGCAAATATAACCCATCAAGAGAGGCTTCAACAAGAGGAATAGTGTCTGTGGGTCTGAGCCAGGTTTCTGTTAGCAAACACAGGTCTGCACCAGTGTCAAGCACCATGTCATTGACGAGAAGTGATTTACTCCGGAAGGAGTGAACGTGCGCATTTTATGCTGGGTTTATCTTGTGGCTCATTCAGTCTTATTAATGGGATTGATATTAAGTTATCCAGTCTAAGTCTTGGTGTAATAATACTTACAATATTCTTTCTATGTCACTCAACTCTGTTTCTAAATAATCGCTAGTTTTAGGGGAGGCCGTGTGATGGAGCACCTGGATCAAGGCTGAACATGATCTAAATGTGGGAGAATAAACAGCCTTTGATTTAAGGTCGCAAGGCTGAGGCCTGGGTGCTTCTCTCAGTCAGGCAAAGTACTTGCCATGTTTTGGAATAAACGATTAAACGATACCAGTTAGGATGACGACCATCCCATTTATAAAAATCAGGCTGTTCTCAGAAAAGGTCATGCTGTGTGTGTTTGTGTGCGTGTGTGTGTGTGTGTGTGTGTGTGTGTGTGTGTGTGTGTGTGTGTGTGTGCGCGTGCACGAGTAATCACCTGTGTGCCTGCATGCATGCATGTGTGGAACCTGAGGATCTCTCCCCACTGTATCATCAGTGCAAAGCATAAACATCATCCTCCAGACTGATACTTCTGCAGGAGATGTTTGTGATGGTGTCTATATCGGCCTGTTTCTGGCTGTAGATTTTGGCAAGAACCAGGAGGGATAGCCCCTGACTTACAACTCATGTGCCCTCAGTGGAACTGCTTTTAGACTCACTGTGATCTGGCAGGACGTGTGATGTTCCTTCAAATTCCCTGGCTAATTATATTCATTTGGTTATTTACCCTCCAAGCCTTTGGCTTGCTGTCTTTTCCAAAAGGATGTTTTAAATATCTGTGATTATTTATTTGACTTTATAGAACAAAACTATGCGGGCATTCTACTCTCAGCGTATGTGGAGGTAATTCTAGTAGCTTGACGGCTGGGACATCTCTAAAAATGTTGACGCTGGCACATAATGGTAGCCTGATGGTGTCATTCAAGACATAAATAACCATACTCCAAATGAGAACATTAGCAACTGCAAATCATGACAGCAGTTTTTCTTTTGTAAAGCATATTCCGTGATCTAACCGGGAAAATCAAATGGTTCGCTTAAACAGAGAAAGTCTTTTAAGACCTCACAAGTGGCTGTGAAAACCTGAATGAACATGGAGCACAGCTGAGTAGGGGGAACACCTAAAGCGGAAGCCACTTTGGCTATTCCAGAATAATTTGTGCACAGTGCAGTTTATATTAAGTCCTCTGGGCACATAGGCATGCATGATTTCCAGTAATTATACATGTTGGTAAGAGGTCTGTGTAGCAAGTACTTGTATAAAATAGAACAGCGGTGGCCAAAGGTTGTAATGGGTGGGGTATCATTCATGTCAGTTCTCTCAG
This sequence comes from Mormyrus hasselquistii, assembly GCA_026779605.1. Lineage (NCBI taxonomy): Eukaryota > Metazoa > Chordata > Actinopteri > Osteoglossiformes > Mormyridae > Mormyrus > Mormyrus hasselquistii. Next base: position 520,480 of record JAODKE010000028.1, on the reverse strand, counting down.
CCTGTTTCTGTTGCCATTCCTTAAACTTTTTTTGTAAGTTGCATTTTGTTTTGACGTTGGCCTTATTAATGCAAACTCATGCTGAATGATATTTAAACATTCATTGTGATGCTGAGTAGGTGTGCAGAATGAGAGTGATTACTAGGGTTTGCCAGATTTCCTGATAACATGAGCCATTCACAGAGCCTTAGTATGCCGTCAGGAGTGATTCTTCTGACCTAGTATCAAGTTTCACCTATTGCATGTTTCAAGAAAACCAGAATCAGATACGCATTGAAGGGTACGGCCAGAAGGCAAATAGCTTGGGTAGTGATAGCTGTAGCTTATTAAGGTCATAGAACAGCATTTCTCAAGCAAATGATTAACAGAAAATGAATAGTTGAATGGTGATGATGGATTTCTGTACTATGTCTCAGAGCATATAACTCTTTAACAATGAGCTCCTTCGTGAAACAACTACATATTGAGTAATGCTACTTAATCCAGAGATATGTTTTGGTCGGGCTGCCCTAAATAAGTTATGACATGATCTTTCATGAGCGCATTAAAAATATTAATTCAAAAAGCATGTCTTTATATGAACTCATTGTTAAGACAGGATGAATGTCTTTATATTCATATATTAAATGGTAGGTTCAGAAAATGTAGCACATACTTTTAGACAAAAAAAGCACCATGGAAAAAAATTAAGTAAATAAAAGTGAAAACAGTGTGAAAATCCAGAATAATTTCAATCTATTGGGTATTGAAGGAACTACCCACCAGAGTCAGATGCCTATTTTGAAAACTTTAGGTCTAAAGCTGTAATTGTGGTCAGATAAATGTGTATTTTGCGCTGGAAAATGGACTGTTTACCTTAACTCTATAGCAGTGGATAAGAATAGCAATTTGCTAAATTACATGAAATAATGCCACTGCAGGATATCCCCGGGCTGCCTGGGCTATTTTGGGTGAAAAGGTTTTGCAGTCAGTCTGCCCAGGCCTGAGTAATCACAGATAGAAATTGAAAAATCCTTGATATAAAATAAGAAATCCTCAATTATTAAGAAAATACTCCACTAGCGAAAATGATATATAAAGCATTGAAGTTGTTTCAACTTTAAGGGAACGTTAGCAGCTGTAAGCAAATGTACGTCTAATTCAACGAGACATAGAAATTCAAATCACCCTCATGCATTTTTCCACTTTTTTTCTGGTTTTTTGCATAGTGTGTATTTAGTGGTATAAGACATACTAAAATTTGGTTTTTATTTTGCTTTAGTTGTTTCAGCATGTTTACTCAAACATACTATTGTGGATGGATTTTTGGTCGATTTTAAGTGCTTTTTATAGTCGGCTCTCTTCGAATGTTCTTCTGAGTGAGTCAGAAGGCTACTTAATAAACAGATTTCAAGAGAAGCTACAAATTAAGGTTTTCATCACAGTCTTTTATTGGTCATTTTCATTCAGTTTCTTTCCAGACGAAATTCTGCACATTGTTGGTTTTCATAGCGAACATTCCCCTTTCAAACTGTCTGACAGAAACCCAAATAGCAGAAGTTTACATTTTTATTTCTGTGGTTCGGCATCGACTGACAAAGAACACACAGCATCTCTGCTGACGACTGCATTCTTTGCCAGTCATGTACCTGTCGATGGAGCAACAATTAAGCTAAAAAGTCATGGAAAACATGCAAGATCCTTTGTACCTTATAACAACACAGATTAAACATTTGCAATAAGGCGTTATGTCTCTCTGTCTTAGAAGGACCCTTTTCCCATCCATTTATGCACCTGAAGTCTGTACCACAAAGTGAGACTTCTTGGTTGGCTTAGCTAACTTGACGAATTTAAAGGACCCCAGGTTAAATGGACTATGGGCCCTATTTAGGCCAAACCTGATGCCATATATGTCATAATGGTCAGTCTTAGGTTAGCCAGTGTAGCCAAGTATATATTGTAGCAGCCGGGAACTGAGTGTCGAGTAGGAGGGGCAACTCAACATTGCCCGTCCTACTTAACATTGCCCCTCCCACTCAACGCTCGGCTCCCAGCTGCTGCGATATGCCTCTCGGTGGAGCTGCATGAAATTTATAATTAATTTGTTGTATGGCTTTGTTGCAGGTGCTTAATGTAAATAACTCCCGTTATGCAAGCTCCCATGACAATACTAGCTCAGAACCGCCACCCGCAACGGAAAAAATGCATTTTGTTTCACTATGCTTATTTTCAGGTAGAGAAAAAGAAAGATAAACCTGTAACCTTAACAAATAGGCTATGTTCAACATCTAACAATTAAAACAGACTACGTTTTTCATATAATACTGGTCATGCCACTTTTGATTTGCTTGCACTTGCATTGAAAGTTAGTGTAGTCTGGACGTTCAAAATTGAACACACGTGGCATTAAATTGCCACACCTGAGCTCTGTGCACTTCGTCACAACGGGCAAAAGGCAAGTGGTTCTCATTGTGGTCACTTACAGCCAGATATCCGATTTCCCCTTATTTAGTTTGACATTTAATAGTTATATAGTTTTATATTCACTTTTCCATAAGCAGGCAGTTACATCCTGGGGCATTAATGATTTGTGTGCTGGCTTTGCTCTGCCATCATTAGCATGGGCGCTCATGATAGTGACAAGGGACTTTTAAAATGCTAACATCCTTTTGAAAGTAACAGGGTAAGCTTGCAGTGTAAAACAGCAAATTAGGAATAGTAGCCTATTTTTCTTTTTATTTACTCATGAACATACATAATAGTAAAACATAAATAATAGTAAAAACATTTTTCGATAATACTTAATTATTTTAATTATTTTTCCCGTAAACATATGAGTCACAACCACCTGCTTCTGCATTCAAAACATGAAAATTTGCAAGCCTCTACTTTGGTGGAATCCCGCTCTTTCTGTAGATGATATTTCACTTCACGCAAGAGCAGATGTGTTTTGCTACCTGGCAAATCCGCCGTTATAGTAGCAATCCACCAAGGTGGACGGGGAGGACACTCTGGTTTATAGGATGTTTCACCCCAGACCCACTGACGAAGAATTATGAGACTTATTACAGCCATTTTGGACCATGCGCCTGGCTCAGAAACTATTTTTCTGCCATTAAACTAGCAAAAGTGGGTTGGCCACACCCTAAAAGAACTTGCGCCAAGCGCTTCAAATCATGTGCTTTAGGTTGGGAAAATAGCGCCCTTTATCAAGTCAAGTCAAGTCAGGTGGGACTTTATTGTTTTGCCATCTATACATGAGTATACAGTGGTATAAGATGTCCTTCCCTCTGGACCACGATGCAACATAAGACACATGCGGGGCTGTATGTACACAATTACAGGGCTAAAGTGCAGATTAATGCACAGTGCACATGATACAACAGGAGGGGAGACACACAGTATATACAGGAATAGAATGTATATAATATAGCAGTTGGAATGCAGCAGCTGCATCTTCATTCACTTATTTAGCCCAGACTAACAAGCTATCTTGCTACACCCAAAATTCCAGCTCAGTGATACAGGCCCCAGGTGTGTTAAAGGACTTGTTTGCATCATACTCTATGACCTGGAAAATGTTAACTGTCATGATAACTGTCATGAATGGAGTGTGTATGTGTGTGTGTTTGCAGTAGAGAGGTGTTGATGAAACTCAGATGCCTGTTTTTTCCTTTAATTTCTTATTTTTCTTGTTGTGCAATATGGCAAGATATCATGATTAGTACAAAGGCTTTGTGCAGCATTTCCAACAGGGAGTCCCTCACAACCTAAGCACTTATTTCCATTGACCTAATTTCTCCATTTGTTTTGGAAGTCCAACAATGTCCTTTGATTGTGCTTGGATGCTATAATGTTAGACACATTCTAACTTCCACTGAGAAATTATTCTGGGTTAGGGTCAGACAATTATATATTTTTTCTTCCAGATATTATTGAGTGCTGTTTTCTTCGGGCTTTTATAGTGTCTCATTTTATTTTATTTTCTTGGTTCTCTTTTCGATATGCACCACAAGGGAAAACTCAATTAAGTGGCTTGTTAGGACAATATTTTAATTCACAAGTGATGAGTGGAACTAAAAGGTTTCCCTTTTGCCAGGTAATGAACAATAAATCTTTCCACACCTGTGTCTGATTTATAGTGCAATGCCCATGAGAATCGGCACTGTCTGCTTTGTGTCAGGGCCGGGGGGCTGGACGGAGCCATGGAGACGAGCAGCTGCCGGGAGAGAAGGTCCTCCAGGACATAAGGGAGACGCGCGGGCAGGAGGTGCGCCTGAAGGAGATTGAGGAGCAACTGGAACACCTGGGTCACGAGCAGGAGAGCACAGTGAGTTCAAACTGGCTTTTGTAAGACTTGTCCACGGTTACAGTGCCACAACCCTTGGCTTTTGTTGGCTCCTTTCCCATATCGTTGATAACCCAATTATACCATACATTCAACATCATCTCCATTTGTAGGCGTCTTGATTTGTTCTTTCCTGCTGTGAGAAAAATAAACTATTACGTTTTGCCTAGGAAGAGTAAATCATCACATATAGCAAAACTATGATTTTCTCACTGACAAAAAAAAAAAAAAAAAGAATGTCCAAGTCTGTCTGTGGGTATTTGCATGTCTGTTTGCATGTGTGTTTAGTACGGGCGATGTACATAAGCTGTTTAGTACACAGCGTGTGTGTTTGATGGCCTTGTCTATTAGAAACGAAACTGTTCGTAATTATAGCCTTCAGTGGTGGTTTAAATTTATGAGTTTGGACTATAAACACTTGGGAGATGACCAAACTGTAGAAGGAACCCAACAGCTGCTCAATCAGGTTTTGAGAATCAGAGAAAACTGCATTCTTTTCACGTAGAATAAGCCTTTTGGCTGTAGGCCATGCTTAGTAACACTGTTAGTCAGTTCACTGCTATCTTCTGTGAGAAGCAGAAAACCTACACAGCAAGCTCATCACTTACCATCTCCAAGTCTCTAGGAGAGTGGCCTGTCCACTAGGACTTCTCCTTTTGATGTGAAGGCTTTCTGCACTGGACTACACCTCATTTCAAGCTTTTCATTGCAGTTTCAGCATTTTATTGTTTTAAACCTGAAGTCAGTTTTTATTATTTTATTGGAAATAACATGGAATACTGCAGTAAATAACTTATGTAAACCCATGTGTGAGACATTACAAATAAATCATAAGATATGGTATGAGCAACTTTTACTGAATCTGGGAGACTGGTGTGGAAAGTGGAGAATGGGGTTTTAAAATCTGGAAAATCCTAGCAGAATAATGTGCTCATTGTAGAAAAAAAATCAACAAGTTTGTTTTGCAGACCGTTTTTTTTTATTTTGCTAAAATGCTAAAAACTAGGAGTGTTACATGGCCGAGTGGCTCTCCCATTTTACTCTGCGAACTCTTTGGTTCTGTCGGTGACCCCTGTGCACACATCTTCTGCAGCAGTTAAAAGCCTGTCCCAATTCCTCCTCAAATTCCTCCACCTCAGTGTCCCTTGGCAACCATTCAGCTCATTCTCGTCGTGCGAGCTCCCATGACAATACTGACTCAGAACTGCCATGATTCCCAAAGCCCCTGTTGCTACGCATCAAGCACAAGAACGTCTTTGGGACAAAGGGTGATGGATTTGTTTTCTGCATCCACTGACGTTTGTGACTTTAATTTAGTGTGCAGCAAGATATCAGCAACGTAGAATTCCAAGATTTTGCCATGTCATTGTTCACAGCGCATTCTTTTACAAACTCTGTACAATGGGTCCAAAGAAATACCTGCTTCATCACCACCTTATTCACAATGGATACCTCCTCTCGATGGACAAACCTCACACTATAGTCAGACACATTCACAACAATAGGCAGGCTGTTTTTCCTCCTTTCTGTTTGTTTTTACCCACTTCTTGCAGCCATTTCCTTGTACTTGAAAGCATTTGTTTAAAAGAAAAATTCATTAATCTTTCCAAATTACAATCAAATGTCCTGTGTTTGATAAGGGAACACTTGTTTTCTGTTCTCTCTTAATGTGGCTTGACACAATTTCATTGTCATTACTGTTAGATCAGTTAATCCGTCTTACAATAAACACTTGCACAGTAATTTGCTGGCAATAGCTTTTTGTAAATATGCTTATGTCATACTTACATTTGGTTTTAAGCTCCTTGTTTACACTGATATTGATGATCATTTCACCTCCTCTGCATCACAGGTAATTTGGGGGCAACTGCCTATTCTGCCCATAGCTAGATATGGCTCTGTTGATTATTCCTCTACCAATACACCTCTACCTAGAGAGGACCTGAATAACTGGCTTGCCAGCAAGTTGGATGTTGCCATATATCAGCTAGTTTGTCTGTGCTATAGAAAGGTACTATTAAATATTCTGATAAATAACAAGTAACTGATTTGGTACAGGGGTGGCACGGTGCTGCAGTTGCCCTGTCACCTCACGCCACTAGGACATGAGTTAAAGTCTCTGCAAGGTTTCCATGTGTGTGGAGTTTATATGTTCTCCCTGTGTCATTGTGGGGTTTTCCCTAGGTACTCCAGTTTTCCCCCACTGTCCAAAAAACATGCGAAGGTTAACTGGAGTTGCCAGATTGCCTCAAGGTGTGCATGTGTGAGTGAGCCCTGGAATGGCTTGCCACCCCATCCAGGGTTGTCCCCTGCCTTGCTCCCATAGCCTCTGTGATAGGCTCCATATCCCCTGTGACCCTGAACAGGACAAGCAGTTTCAGAAGATGGATGGATAATTTGTTAAAATACTTTGTAAAACAAGCAGCTAATGGGTATGTATTTCAGAGGTTAATTAATTGTAAGAAATATGCGGCCCATTTATAACCTGAGGTACAGCAATTTCCAAATATCTTTGTGTGTAAGCTGGCATGCACATGGACTAAAGTAATTCAGTGTCTTACATACTTTATCACCATCTTGTGATTTTCTTTGCTGGAACGCTTTCAAATGAATATAACAGAAAATTGCGCAGAATAAATCTCTGAGGTTTCAGCTTTGAAAACGCAAATTAATTTTGCCACTCGTCCTTGAAGCCTTGCCTCTGGTTGAATTTAACTGGATAAGATGAATAGAGTGTGGTGGCAATTCCCTGGGTTTCTCCATGCTGTTTTTACAATCTGATCCAAAAGGCATAGAAGGGGTGAGTAATTTCCTGAACGCAACCTAGATTTAACCCCAACCAAAACAAAATGAAACTGTCATTGCTCAGGCAGATTTCTCATGTTGCAGAACAGAGGCAGCCTCACAAAGGCCGTGACATGGACCATTGGGGCCTGCTGGCGGAGTTCAGCGTCACCCTGGAATCGCACTGGAAAACATGCATATTTAATATTTGTTTTATTGATTGTAATTAATGAGTGATCTGAAGTACAACAGTGCGGTTAGGGTAAAGAAGAGAAAACGCTTCCATGGACGTCACTCTCACTCAGTGGCCGGGGAGAGTGCCACCTGGCTTTAGTCTCCTAACTTGCATGAAAGGCTCATTGGCGAGACTGGACACAGAGATGGCGGTAAGAGGCGGAGACGGGAGCGGGAAGGGAGAGCGGCTGTGTGTTGGGTGTGCCGCTGAGCATCAGCTCCCCTTGGCCTGTTCTGATATCCCCACCAAACATCTGCTCACTGTCAGAGCCAAGACCCAGAACAACCATGTCAGCTACTCCTTTGTTCTGTAGTTTCAGAGTGTTCACACTGTCTGCCGCGGGGATGCAGAGATCCCCATCTGCACGGTAACTGTAAAGCTTCAAGAATTTCACAGCCGCCTCACTGATAAGCGCGTATGTGTTTATTTCAGAGGGTCTCTCAGCACGTCCAGCTGCCATCTTACTTTTGTTAAAGGTTTATCTGCACACACTGTGCCTAAATGTGCTGTTAGGAGCTCATCGTGACGTGTGTCCCTTTCAGCGGCCAACATGTGAAACTCGACACATTAAGTTCTGACAGCATTGACCAGCAACTATAGGGGGGCCTTTCACCGGCACAGAAACAGCCCATTAACACTGGCAGGAATCTCTTCCCCCCTCCCCGGCCTGGATCAAGCTCAGTCTCAACACAGGCACCGTCAACATGTGCTAGTGGCCAGATTCGTGGGTAGCTGTGCTTAGTGATGGGCTGGGATTCCTCACATGCCTGCCTTACTTAACTCCAGGGACAATAACTCCCTCCATTCAGAATGGCACTCACGGGCAATCACCCCACCCCCATTTTCCAATGGATTTAGAGAAATCGAAGAAAACGAACACGCCTGTGACCACGGTGGATTTTCAGAGCTCTTCGGTGCATACTAATCATGCCTGGTGTTTAAGACATTAATATTCACTGCTTTTATTCACACTTCTGTATTACTTGCCAGTATTTATTGCCGCTATACTGTCAGATAATGTGCTGACGGTAGTATGACATCCCCTTAGACTGTAGGTTCCATGTGACTGCATCAAAATATTTTTTTTTCACCATAACGACAGTCCTGCATTATGTATCTTGAAGGAAGTCCCACATTATGTACCAGTTCCCACTGAGTAATGCAACAAAGTGTAACAGTTGCTTAAAAAGAAAAAAAAACAGACTGAAATACTAAATCCCTGGTACTAATTTAAACCTCATTACTGAATAGAAATGCTATTTTAGAGCGTAATTTAGAACACACATATCCATTTCGTTATATATAAACTACACACTTTCACTTGATTTTCAATACGCCAGGGCCTCGATTGTAAACAAAAACGCATTAGTGTAAGTACACATTGATTAACTATGACTGTAAACATGTGCTCAGTTTATTGTTTCCCCTTTAATTTATAACTTAAACTTCCTCCTTGTAACATTTTATTACCTAATTTCATGATATGGTAAGCAATGTTTGGGTTAGGTTTAAGGGAAAAGATACTATCAGTATGATCCACAAAGCCTGCTTTGCTAAATGTACATATATTAAGACATGTTAAACAAGTACAAGGCATAAAGGACTATAGTCCTAAATAATAATTCTAATCTATTATGGCATACAGGGCCAAAGGGATGTAAAATTTAATAAGTGTTATAAGGTTAAATAAGCATTATTAGGGGTAGTAAGCCTGTAAGGTATAGTAAGCAGTGATAAGGTTTATTAAATATTGCAAAGTCCAGTTGGCGGTAAATGGACACAAAGCTGAGGGTTTTGCTACAGTAGTCAAAGGTCCAATATACCAGGACAGTTCTGCTCTGTAGTTGGCAACTTTTAATTTTTAATTATTTAATACTGCAAAGGTGATTCGAGTTTGTATCACTGATGAGTTCTTGGGTCTTTTGTGTACCTGTTTTTCTCATTGATGTAATAAATGTATTGATAATCACATTAAGCATTGATGGCATCTAATGATGGATTGTGACCAGACTGCAGAAGCTCTGTGCAGTGCTTTCACTTCACTGCATCCTTTATGCTGAGGCCTTTTTTAACCTCTAAATGATTGATTCATCGGTCCAGCTTTGAATCTTACTCGGTGAAAAGACGTGAATAATGCAGTTGAACATAGGCTTCAGGCCTTTGTGAAGTATGCGTTTTCTTTTAAAGCTGACAGTTCCTATTGGTGTTTACTGTATAAGTTTTAATGATAATTGGCAGAGTGGACAGCTGCACAGGGCACGTCTTTCCGGGGCAGTGTGTAAGCAGTTCTGTGAATAAGGTGGAAGCATTGATTAAATTCAGCTTCATATAACCGCACATTTAAATTACCCTGCACTGATGGAGGGTGGAATGCGTAGTTCACACACCCAACTCGGCGCTTCATTTGACTCTAAATGGGTCCTAGACATTGGAGAATGTAAACACACTGTGCCTATCCTAGCCTAATCCGTGTGACCTATGGCTGCTTCATGCTGGTCTTCTTGCAGCCTGGTTACTGGGTCGGCAGGGCCTGGCTGAATTTTGCTGTCCTTTCAGGCCAATTTGCATGCTAATTGCTGTGACTGGGGGTCATAATCACCTGGTGCTGCCAGGATCAGTGTCCCTTTTTTCAAGTTCTGCTGACAAAGTCTTGTGACCCACTGAATTCCTTTTGCCTTGCCGGTCCCCTCCCTGCTCCACTGTTGCTGTAAAAGTGACAATTCTTCTGCAGAATGAATGACAGCACCAACTTTCACAGCACCAACTCTTGTAACCCTTTCACTAATAAACTTATCGATTTATGCTGCATTTAGGTAAGTTAGGCAGAGGAAAAGCACAAACAACTGAAATGCTTGCAAGCTTTTTAATTAGTTGGATTTAGTTTTGTCTATCCTCCTAGATTTTTCTTTCCCCAGAGACACTGCAGCTAAGGACAACTGAGGAGATTAAACGATTCACCCGCTGTCTGTTTAATTGCTTTCTGAAAATTAAAGTTGCTGTATAGTATAACTATGCCAGGCAAAGCTTACAGGTATATTCCATGAGTTCCTTTAAGGGGGTTTTCCATAAACATGAATAATTGGCAAGAAGACACATTGTTCAAATATACTGATGAGGCAAAACATTATAACAGCAACCCCATATAGTATGTAGCAGGGCTCAATGCCCCGTGTGTCAAAACACTGTACTCCTGTAATTCTGTAATTATCTGCCATATGCACCACTGTAGCCCTTCTGTTGGTTTGTACAAGACATCTTGCACTGACGAGCCCTGGCCATCCTGCACCCTGTCAGAGGTTCATGGTATTTCCCTTCTCTGACCCCTCCCAGTAGGTGATCCCTATGGTTGACCATGAGCACCATGCAATCTTTGACCCAGTCATCTGACCATAGTGATTTCGTCCTTGTCAAAGTCACTCAGATCTTTATCCCTGCCCATCTCTTATGCATTTCACTTTTTAATTAGTACCAAGTACCAAATGTTAGCTTACCATTTAACATACCCCGGACCTTGTTATCTTGTTTTTACAAGATACTCTGCATTATTCGCTTCAAGTGGGTCAAATTGTTTTGGCTTATTGGTGTATATGATGGTGTTGTTTTCAAGTATTGCTGAGAAATATGGTTTTGTTTACTTACAAAGCGGTGTCTCTATGGCTTGCCACTGTTACCCAGAGTTCATTATCTGGGATAAAGTCCATGATAGATTTTAGCATACTACCAGCACAGTAGTAGCCAGCATACTTGATGTCCTCTTAATTCATTGTCCTGGGGTGAGTAAGACCTCATGCAGCCAAACCTTTATTTATATTTGGAATGAAAATCACAAACAATAATTTCTTATTATTAGTATTCAAGTTATATGTTGCTGTGGGTATGCAGAACGATTATTATGTTTTGCTGGACAATTTGGGGCAATGTTAATACATAATGAAAAATTTCTTTCTATTTGGCATTATTGGATTGTTTTAAAGGATCTTAGATTCTGGTGGAGACAATTGTGGCTAAATCTCTTTCATGCATCGTAGCTTTGAAGAAAAAGCTCAGTTGGAATGCTGATCGAACTCACTGTTTACTGCCTGACCACTGTTAAACTTCTGAAGCTCTTGAACACTCTTGTGCCAGTTGAAGGCACATGGGCATACTACTTCTCCAAAAACCTTAGAAGAATGACCAGCTCTATTCCACTTGGGGGCCCGCAGGGTGGTAAGGCTTCACTTACAAATTTAATTTAGTCAAGATTATCTCAATTTACTGCAGCTTGCCCCGGTAAGGAAGGAGGAGAAGCAGTCTCCTGGATTTTGCATACATGACTGGAAAGTCAAACAAGCTCTAAGCTGGGGAATAATGCAACATCACAACAGTATGCCTGTGACTGGGGCTTGCTTGAAACATAGCTGCTGAAAGGCCTTGTGTGCTGTCTAAGCTCTTGTTTTGGCTGCTAACCACCACTTATCCTACTCTCCAAGGAGGCTATTAGGTAGAGTGCAAAGGCAGGTGTGTTATGTAAGTGTTTTTAATTATTATCACTAGGTGATGCTTTCGATCGAAAAGGACTCATTCAGACATATGGCAGAAAAACTCCCCTTGGGACTTAAACTAGCACAGGTTATATAGATTTCCGCTTTTAATGACCATATTCCCTGTATGGACACATGTTGAATCTCTTGGTGGTGATTATTTGAGGGTAGTGATGTTATCTTTAGTACTGCGCTGCTAGTAATTTTCTTTGTGGTGCAGTGGTGATATGGACAGCCAGGCATGATTTTCAGCCCATCTGGGCATCAGCAATATCCTTAATCCTTTTAAAGCAAACGGGCGAACAGAAATGTGGCCTGTTTACTGAATGCCTGAAGCATTTTGTGACACTGCATTGCTTTTTTGTTTCCACACTCATGTCTCCATAACATTATTCACAATTCTCTAACTTTGGGTTCCGGGTAGGTTTCAGGAACGGAGGAAAGTGACGAGTTGGACTACATATGCCTTCCTTGAAGATTTTCCTCAGACATGCTGCATTGAAGTATTACTGTCACGTCCAGCTCCGTCCGATCCTCGTGTGTGCCACGCCCAACTCATTACCTCGTGTGATTCCCCGATTGTGATCACCTGTGTCTTGTTACTGCTGCATGTCTCTTGTATTTAGTCCGTGTTTCAGTCAGTCTTCCCAGATCCGTCATTGTCGTCTTACCCCGTCAATGCCTTTTGTCCATGCTTGTCCATCCAATAAACCCCCGTTTCACTGTCAACCTGGCTGCTCTCTCCTCCCATACCTGCTCGCCGCTCGTGGAGCGTGACAATTACAACTTACTCCTTTAAATTTAAATTTGTCACCATAAGGGACAATAATATAGTCAAAGTGAGGTAAAGAAATGAGCTGCAGAATGTTTCAGACATGATATAAACAGATAAATATTCGATTCTGTTTAATATAGTGAACATCCCATGTGGTGTTCATTTATTTTTAATCATGAAATACACTGGAATGTCCCAGTTTCTGTTCTACAATCACAAAAATCAGGAAAAAGTTGGGACATATGCCAAGTCAAGTGAAAACAGTCATTTATAAATACTTTGACCTGTATTACTTTGAAAACAATACAACAACACATTATTTGATGTTTTACCTCCAGTTTTTTTATTTTTTTCCCCCTAAGATAAAACATTTAAATTTTGAGTCTTGCGATATATTTCAAAAATTGTGCTTTCTTTTGATGATAGTCAGAGAGATGATACTTTATTAATCCAGAAAGATATTTAGGCATCCAGTAGCTCAAAAACACAAGGACAGACACAATAATACATGCAATAACAGAATAAAACAAAAGGATTGCAGATGTAGAGAGTGCGCCTATTGATGCAGTGCAGAAGTCCTTGAAGACACCATACAGGTCAAAGTGATTATGTGTGTACGGGTAAGAATGATTACATACATATGTATATATGATGTTTAGGGACTGAAGACACCAAGTGATAAAGTGTTTCATGTGAAATTTGAGTGAATTTTAGTGATTAATTGTCATTGTTGATGCACCACAGTGCACAACAACGAAATGTGTCCTCTGCGTTTAACCCATATGTGCCAATGTGACATAGCAGGAGGCAGCTAATTCAGCACCCGGGGAGCAGTGCTTGGGGGCGGTGTCTTGCTCAGGGTACCTCAGTGGTGCCTTTCTGGTCGGGGATTCGAACCTGCGATCATTCAATTACAAGTGTCCAACAGTACTGGGTCTTCGTTGTCACATTTTGACTTTCCAAATGCGTCACACATTCTCTACCAGGGACAGGTCAGGACTACAAACAAAAGAGTCCAGCACTAATACCCTCTTCTTCCACAGTCAAGCCTTTCGGATGTGTGCAGAATGTGCTTTTGTATTGTCTTGTTGAAATATGCATTGGTGTCCCTGGAAAAGCTGCTGTCTTGAAGGCAACATATGTCGCTCCAAAATCTCTCTGTACATTTCAGCATTAATGGTGCCAATCACAGAAGATAAGTTTAAGATATCTTTGCCAGCTGACAGCCCCATGCCATAATAGACCCTGGCTTTTGGACTTGGTGGGTGGTGGTAATAGTCTGGATGGTCCATGTCTTCTTTGATCCAAAGTACACAGTGTCCATTTCTTCCAAAAATATTTATTCTTCTGGTACACATTTCCACTGTGTTATGGTCCATCCCAGATGTCTCCAAGCCCCAAGAAGTCAACAGCGCTTCAGGACATAATTACCATAAGGCTTCTTTTTGGCACAGTAAAGTTCTAACTAGCATTTGTGGATGTAACTACATATTGTATTGCTTGGAAAAGGTTTGCCAAGGTAATCCTGAACCTGTGTGGTTATGCTGATTGTAGATGAATGACAGTTCTTGATACAGTACCATCTGAAGCATTGACGATCACGGTTATTTAGCTTAGGCTTGCATCCTTAAGCATTATGGACTCCTCCAAAATATTTTAATTACATTGCGCATCGTAGATGGTGCAATATCCCAGTTCTTTCCTATCCCATCCATCCATTAACTCCCGCTTATCCGAGGTCGGGTCGTGGGGGCAGCAGTCTCAGCAGGGAAACCCAGACTTCCCTCTCCCCGGCCACTTCC
>JAODKE010000028.1:473434-499939 GCA_026779605.1 Mormyrus hasselquistii | reverse complement strand
AAACCCACCAGGTTGTAATTGTGAAAGCAATTTTATGGTTAAAAGGGGCCGGGAAGGGGGCGCGTGGAAAAAAAAAAGGGGGTGCCGTAAGGGGGGGGGGGGGGGGGTTGGGGGGGGGGGGGGGGGGGGGGGGGGTGGATGATGGACACAATCCTGAGCAGGCCACCTGTGTGAAGGGAGATCTGTGATCAGTTTACTGCTGGAAACAAAAATCCCAATAACAGTGCTTTACAAACCCAGGGTCCTCTGCAGGAACCTTCTGCAGAGGCTGAGCAAGACAATAGACACCCAGAAGGAACTACAGCAGGAGCGAAAGCAATACAAGTCAGTATGATGTGTAATGTGTATAATTAAAGCTTGAGAGATACAAATCATACCTCAAGAAACAGCATGTGTGAATAGTATACACTGTAATTCCAGTAATGTTTTGGAAAGGTCTCCAGGTGGATGTGGTCGGTCTGTATTTGGGTGAAGAATGGTGCAACCACGGTATAATAGGACATTTGAGGGGGAATGTTGTTCGTCTCTCATAGTTCAATAAGAGTTTGAAGCTGCCCTTCAAATCGTAGGCACCAGAGACCACAGGAGCTGCTGACAGATGGTATTCGACTGTGCAGCGCTTCATAATGAATTGTGGTCAGTCTGCCAAACAGTGGCAGAGACCCCAGACAGAGAGCTTGTTAAGACACTTGGAAGGAACCGTCAGTCAGTCCTACCAGAGCTCTGGCTGAAGCAGCAGGCCTGGGGCAAGCCAGGAGTCCTCTCACTGAAAAGTCCAAGGTCTCTAATGATGTATTCTTTCATTGTACGAATTTCTCCTAATTGCCTTGAAGAAGGCTGACAAATGTGTCGGACCTGTAGTTTTATTTTGTTCTGCTCTAGTGACATTAAGAAGCTGTGTGTATACTGCAGGTGTATGGCTCTTCAGCAAGTTTACACTTTATCAGTGTCCGCTACACTCACTCGGCCAAGTAACCTAGACCATGCCTTTCTTGTCCATCTGTAGCTATTATTTCAATTCGTCACACACCCCTCAAAATGAAAGTGGTGCAAATTCATACTGCTTGTGCTGTAGAGAATGTTTGTGTCTGGGGGATCTCATCCACTGACCTCACCAAAGTGTAGACAAGGGCCAGCAGTAGTTCCTTTAGAGCAGTCCCTGGTGATAACAGTCCTGTAAATCAGCAATATATTTCCAGATTGTTGCTATTACCTGCCCTGTAGTACCTGTAGTGATAGGAAAAATGCCAGCAGACTGTTCTGATAGTGGAGCATAAAGACCCAGCAGCTCTGTCAAGGTGTCTTCAGAGCAGTGACACACCACACCCACAGGATAAATCTTCTGTTGCAGTGGGATGGCTTGAGTTGACCTGCGTCACTGCTTATATTATCTTATCATCACTGCCTGTCTGACAATGAGAGATGAGGCTTTGAAGTTTGTAGTGGGAAGCTATTACTGTGGTCAATGTTGGTGATTATGAAAAGTATAAGATAGGAAGGAGGGCACCGCAGATCTTTTGTTCTCCACACACACTACATTTATAACTCCAGTAGACACTGCACCAGACTCACTGGATTTTCTATTGGTTTCATTTTCATTTTGTTGTGTCTTTTGGGAGTCATATACAGTAAGCTTTGCTTGTCAGTGAGCAGGCTCTACTAATCACTGCAGTTGCAAGATCTTAGTCCATGAAGAGGCCTGCTTTACAGCAGGTTTTGCTGCATGTCCAAATGGATATTCACATAGGCTACTGTGGTGGCCAAACACCAGGCCCCACTTGAGTGAAATGGGTAAATGCACACGCACCTTCATTGATCCATTTTATTTAACACACATTGAGTTGCAATAACTTTAGTAATTGGTTTAAATACATTTGTTCTATTTGTAAGCGCGTACATTTAGTTTACTGATGTATTTTTATCAATTCATTTCTATCTGTGTTGTGATTAACTGTTGTTTCTTTTTACTGGTTTATTTACCTGCTGTGATCCCCGGGAGTAGCCCGACAAAAGATGGTGGCCTGGGCTCAGAGCAGTTAAATGCCTGAAGATAATTGGACTGCACCACCAATTCCTGCTGGAGAGGGGGGAATTTGTGCTTAGTCAAATTAGTGTTTATTTTATTAGATATTTGTAATTAAAGTTTAGTTATATCGATTTCTTCTTTAATGTTTAGTTTATCCACAAACTGGACTGCAGTGTCGTGCTTTAGTTAGTGTTGTATTGGGTTTAGTTACCTCCTATTGTCCCTTTGGTCTGATCAGCCAGTATATATACCCTTGTCATTTGTTGGGGGAGGTCAGTTATGTTTGTTTGTGTAGCCGGTTTGTTCACACTTTTTGCCTGAGTTTAGTTTTGTTACTTTGACCTTTTTTATGAGCTCCATGTTTAGTATTTGTTAAATTTAGTTTGGGTCAAAAAAAATAAAGAAAAATCCTTGTTTCTTAATTATCCCTGTGACTCCTCCTGCTTCGGTGCGCGGACCCTCACAGCTACATTCTTCATTCCGTCTCCAAACTGTACATTGATGCATTTTCGGCAAATCATAAAAATGGAGTTATTATGGGCCCCAGCATTCATTTGGATGCAGTGTATTCACTTCCATTCTGTGAAAAGCTTTACAAATAGCAGGGCACAAAATGAGCCCCCTTTTTGAAACAAATCAGTTTAGTTTTCCTTAGAAAATCTTCCTGTCAGCACAGTGGTTTTGCTGTTTGCATGAATCCTGTAAATTGGCAGCGGGTCAGACTCCCACAGTCCCTAGCAGTACCGAAGAGCTTTATGAGTCAAACTGGGCGTCGCCACTTCTGTCACCTGGCTGCAGATCTGTAGGATCAGGTAAGTGCTTACTGTGGGAGTGGGTTCTCATTTGAGGGGCTAGATGCATTTCATCACGGACATTGGCTGGCATTCTGCCATTTACGCTGAATGACCTCAGAATGACCGTGTCTATCATGCTAATTAACAAGAAAGATGGGAAAAGGAAAGTATAGGAAAGTATAATCAGGTATCTGTACTGTGTGCTCTCAGCATTGAATCTTGACCTAAAAAAAGCAAATGATTTAGTGAATCAATGGAAATAATTAAGCCAAACCTACGTTGGCCAATTATTTTCTTTCATTGGCTTGATCCTGACACATGATGAATCATTGCATTTAGCTGTGAACCTAATAGTACAGATAACGTGCAGCCACATGACAGCAGCATGCTTAACCTTGTCAGTGCGTTATCACCAGTGGAGACAATGAAATGTTGTGGTTGTTGGCTGGTTCTCAGCTTTGGCTTTCAAAGTCAAGGCAGAGCAGATGCGTTCTTCTCAAGCCGTCTCCACAGTGCTTCAGCTTTTTCAGGCTGGACATGCAGAGTTTGTCATAAAAAATCAAAAATGATGATCATGGTTGGTGAGCTTTAGTAATCATCTCTCTCCTCCCTTCATCTGTGACCCTCTATTGCCTTGTTTCCACGAGCCGTGCCGGAGCCAGTACCTGGACTTTTTCCTAATCCAGAAGTGGTTCTATTTGTTTCCACAGCAAAAAACTGACCCTGGGTCAGAAAAAATAGCTTGAAACCATAACATCAGCGAAAGTGGGGCTATTGTGTCCAAACCTTCCGCATACCCAGAAAGTGAACTGATATAGTTTTATCTAATATTTCCGACAGCACAACAACTTGCTACCTTATTAGCAAAAAAACGTTACCTTGTTTTTGTGTTCTGTGGAAAATGAAAGATCAGTCTGCTAGCCAGATTTAATAATAAATAATAAACATGTCGCAGGTTGAATAAATAAAATATTGCGGCGCTCAATTGGCAACAAGATCATGAGGCAGACAGAAGAGTTCAATTTTTAGTGGATTCTTATTTAAGGAGATAAAAGTGAGTACAGGCAAGAGAGACAGAGTGCAATTGGTCTACTCTGAAAACTGTGAGACTTAAAGGCTCTTTTTTTCAGTTCGACAGCTTATAAAACTTCAAATCTGAAACAGATTAAAACAATAAAAAAAACAGAACCCATATGAACTTTTATTTTTGCCTATGTAATGTTTCCATTCCTTTCCTTTTTGAAACGGGTGGAAATGCAGACATTTTCTCAAAAGACACCAAGGGAAAACTATCCAAGTCCTAGTCTCAACACCAGCACCGGCACTGTGTTGGTGTGAACAACAGCAAACCAGTCCACAGTGCCTCAGTACTGCAGGGATTCTGTTCTCTCTTCCATGTGTTTAACAGTTTTTACAATTGGGGTTGATTGGCTTATTGTATATAATAAACATACTTCAGATCAGTTCTGCCAGTGCCTTAGATCATAGGATATTTGTAAATAGTGCCACTGTAGGCCAGCTTGGTCTGGTTTTTTAATTTTTCAAAGGTAAATATACACTCAATGACAAAAAAAGTTAAAGACCTAGGCGGAGTGGTGAAAATGAAATGAATCTGCATGTGGTGAAAGGTCACATGTGTCATTACTGGGCACAGACACCAGCATTAGCAGTATAGGCACACTGCTGGTCCCATGTCAGTAGGGTGTGACACGTGCGACATCTCAGAAAAATCCACAACCTATTTAATTGGCTGCTCAATCAGATTTTGTTTGAGGAAATGTTTCTTTTTCTAAATTCCTGGGAATCATTTTGCTTTTTGAAATGATAAATGTAATATTTTGTGCACATTAAGTTGCAATATTAAACCAAACTTATAGGCTATAAGCTGGTCATTGTTTAAGAATCACTATGAACTCATCATTAATCATTGACCTATAATTATTATTATTATTATTATTATTATTATTATTATTATTAATAATAATAATAATAATAATAATAATAATAATACATCTTTATATAGCACCTCTCATACAAAGGAATGCAGCCCAAAGTGCTTTACATTCAATAAAACAAATCCAGAAAATATGCAAAATATTGGAAAAATCAAATAAAAAAGCAATCTAAAAGCTATAATAAGAAGAGTAGACATAAAAACACAATAAAAAAACAAAACTTAAAAATAAAAACAAGCCGATAAAATGACAAGGACAACAACTAAAAATAGAATTAATGTTATGCTTTAAAAGCCAATGTGAAAAGATGAGCTTTTAAAAGCTTTTTAAATCTTGGCAATGAATCAGCCTCTCTAATTACTGTTGGTAATTTGTTCCACAATCTGGGTGCATAATCGCTAAAAGCTGCCTTGCCGCTATACAGTATCTCCTATTCACTCTAGGTACATACGGGGCCTTAGAGTGGCTGGATCTGAGAGCCCTCGCTGGAGTGTAGAAAGCTAAAATATCAGAAATGTACGAGGCTGCTAAACCATTTAGTGCATTGTAAGTAATTCTAAAAGACACAGGTAGCCAGTGGAATTAATTAATACATTAAGTAAGAGCGTACTACTACATTAATTGTACCCTTTCAAGTAGTGTTACCTAGACAAAGTATAGTCGTAGATCCTTATTTCCATTCATTAATAGTTACCTCGCTTTATTTAGTGAACAAAGTCTGTTATGATTTACAAATGATTCTTATGCAGTGATTTTGCCTCTGCTTTGGAACAGAACCTCCCACTGTGCAGTGATACAATACTGCAGTACTCGGCAGGACAGTTAATGAGAAGACAGAACAGCAGGTTTTTGCCTGGCCAGCAGTTCCACTGGAGTTACTAGGCATGCTCTGTACCAAAAATCAAAAGACAAGCAGTTTCATTTAAAATATCCCCAACTTTTTCCATGATTTCAACAAATAAAATAACAGAATATTTTTTTTTTCCTAA
This sequence comes from Mormyrus hasselquistii, assembly GCA_026779605.1. NCBI lineage: Eukaryota > Metazoa > Chordata > Actinopteri > Osteoglossiformes > Mormyridae > Mormyrus > Mormyrus hasselquistii. The sequence goes on along the minus strand of JAODKE010000028.1, from coordinate 494,175 downwards.
ATGATGGTTAGTGATGAATGGTTAGTGAAGAAATCGTGATTTGTGTTTGTGATCAAAACAGATACTAGAGAAAACACTGGCCCAAAGGGACAAATGATTTGCAAATCATATTAGGCCTCAGGAGTCACAGTTGTGTTAGTGATATATGCCCACCCTGCGGGTGGCTGGAGGTTTAAAAATGTGAGGAATTGAAGGTCAAGTTCACAACAAGGGGCTGTACCTCCAAAGATAGCAAACGTGAGCATGGAATGGTAAGGCAGAGGGGTTAAGGGTCAAGACTGCATTGGTAGGACCCATGTTGCCTGCCTGTGTCAGCCATGGAGAAACAAACTGCCATAGAGGTAATTGAAGTATTCAGGTTGACAAATGGCCAACAACTCCATGCCCCTCATCATTACAAACAAGGCATAATTAAATCTGAAATCCCTGTCAAATGAAACTGAGCAAAGAAAGGAACAAGGCTATTTCAGGCATCTTTAAGTTTAGTCCTTGTCAAGTAAGTTGTCAGGCTAGCAAAAGTCTTCAGTTTTTTACCTCAGTCTGTACCTGATGTGTGATAGAAGAAAGCAGATTTTCTTTTTCCTTTATGGACCAGACAGTGAAATGTTATCAAACATTCTAAAAGTCAAAGAAGTTTTTGAAAGAGCTTTTTCACCTCAAGGGGATCTTGTAGTGCATTAAAAAAAAAATCTATTTAAACTCATATCCATGAATAATCAAACACGAAGTACATTAAAGTACATTGAAAAGACTGTATGGAATTGTGTATTTGGGAATAGTTCCCATTTGCACCACGTACCAATTGAAATATAGTTGAAAATATTTTGGTTAACTCGTTCTTCTTTAACATTGTTTTGGGAAAATCGTGTCGTATGTCCACCTTATGCAGCTAAAATTAGTTTGCTAATCACCAATATTATTTCATGGCAGCTCATTTCCCTTAATACTGCCTTCTTTGCATAAATAAAAGCATTTGCCTTGGTGCAAAAATAATCTGCCGTCCAACACAGACCATTTGCGGGCCACATGAATCCTATATGGGCACTTATGGTATCAGTTAACTGTGTAGAACAGTGTGTGGAGGACTCTGTTGGGCAGGATGACTTATAGTGCAGTAACTCTAGGACGTGTTCTGTCAAACCAGGACAATACACAGGCCAGGAATGGTATCCTGTGATTCTGTGACACTGACTTTTCTAAAAAAAGAAGAAAATGTGCCAATGTTTGTCTGGTTTATATCCTGGGTTCTGTTATGAAAAGCAAATGAGAATACAAGAATTTGTATTGGTTGCAGTGCAGCAATCTTGTTATTGTCATGCTGTTTGGATGAAAGTTCAAAGCAAATACATTTTCAGGGGGCAACTAGACAGAATGGATAGTAATATCCTTTTTAAAATCAAAATACATGCATTCTGTGGGTACACCTAGCTTAGTACCAAGTAGCACCCACTCTTGGTGCTACATCTGCTCTGGACTTAGATAAGTTGTGTATTCAAAGAAGCTTTTAGAGAACCATTCAGAGCACCACTGCTGTAATGAGCCATGATTCTCACATGTTTCCTTTTTGTTAGCTTTGATGAGTCTGACCATTCTCCTCTGTCATTATCATGGTGTTTTTGCATTGATGGGAACTTTTATATACAGATACTGTAGTAGGGCTGGGCAGAGTATAAGAAAACAGTGTGCAGTTAATTTAATAATATCCAAATAAATGATAATAGTGAGTCATCCAGCAGCATCACCACTCACACAAACACAAACACGCATCCAACCAAAAACATGAAAGCATGGAGAAAAAAAAAAAAATATATATATATATATATATGGGTAATCCACTAAATAGTCAACATTAAAGCATGCTGACTGCTGGGAAACCTGATTGGCGGAATGACATTACATTTTTTTAACATTCTTTAAAACCTTCTAATGCAGTTGTTCTCAAACTTTTTACCTGTGTGTACCATAGTTTTAGAACTACTGGTTTAAAGTTAATAAATGAATACATTTAACCCAAATTTAAAAGATTGTGTTAGTCCTCCAGGCCACCCTATCTTTGGCCTCACAGAGACTCTGCGCTGGTTTAACTCATTCTAAGTGTCTTGTGGTACAGAGGTGTCTAAATCGCACTACATAATAACCGAGTGTCCTTGGTCCTCTCCTATTCTCTCTTTACTTTGAGCGATCTGGCCTAGAGATATTTTACCACTTCTATGATACTTGCCCTTTCTCCTGATAACACTGGCTTTTTGCTTGGATATTTGCAGCCTGGATGAGGGACCATCAAATCCAGCTTAAACTGTCCAAGAAGAAGCATCTTGTCTTCCCTGCCAGCTCTACCATCCACTGTGTCATTACTGTTTAGCTTGGATTGTCCACACTATCTCCATCAATGTCTGTTAGTAACCCAGAGGTAATGATAGACAACCAGCTGTCCTTTACCAAGCACATAACAGCAGTATCCCAAATCTTGGGATACTGCTTTACCCTGTATAATATCAGGAAGATCAGACTATTTCTATTTTAGTATACAGCTCACTAGTTTAGGCAATTTTTACCCCACAAATTGACTACTGCATCACTCTTGGCAAGTCTACCAGCTAGTGCTATCACACCACTGCACGTGTTTCAAAATTCAGTAGCACATCTGATATTCAGTTATCCCAGGTGTTCTCATGTAATACCCCCCTTTGTCTCGCCTCCCTATTGATGCTCAAGTTTAAGTCCTTGGTGCTGGCTCACAGGTCCATTAATGGATAGGCATCCATCTCTATCAAATGTCTCCTCATGACCTATGTCCCATCTCACCCCCTTCAGTCAGCAAACCAACATGGAGCTCCCTCCACCATGCAAGAAGTGTCACTCCAGGTGGTTCTCTTGTGACGATCCTAGTGGTGGAATGAGCTCCTGAACCATATCCAGTCACCAGACTCCTTAAGACCCATCTGTTTCATGAATTCTTTTACTAACCTGATTGTTCTTTGAATGCTGTTATGTTGCACATGCTGGCACTTGCATAGTCTTATCCGATTCTTTGTTAATAGTTATATGTAGTTATGTAGTTGTTCGGTAGCTCGTAATTCAGTGCTGCTTGCACTTGTACCCAGGCATTTATTGTAAGCTCAGCCTAGCTGCACTTATGCCTATTTGACCCCTTGACAGCATGAATGATTGTAATGTGCTATGTGCCTTGCTTGTATGTTGATTTGGACAAAAACATCTGCTAAATATGTACATGTAGTGTAAGTCTATGTGGAGAATAAGTCAGATAGTAATAATGTGAGACATCATCAAACATCAGTTAACTTGTCTGTTATCGTCAATTACTGTACCAATAATGTCATCAAATCTCTCAAGCCTACACTTAAGTATGTAAATTCCAAGGAACGTGGCTGTTTCTGAGATGCTGAAACCTGCAAGGCACCAACAATCACACGTTATTCAGAATCACTTAGGTTAGTCATCATAGCCTTAGTCTGATGCGTAGAAATGCAGTCTCCGTGCAGTCGCTCACATGCTTTCCTGTTTGGAAGAACAGGAGGTTTGCATTAACAAACAGGTGTACTTAACAAACGGGACCCTGACTGCCTGTCTGGGCTACACAGAGCATGGAGCTGCGCTCAGATGTGGGTTGTTTGTCGGTGACCTTCAACCAGCATGTTTGCTATAAATGAAGAACTTTCAGGTTCATAGGAAACCCCTTATTATGAAGAAACCATTGAAGATGCAAGAACAGAGTTCCATCATAACGTATTTGGTATTTCATAATTATCATATCAAAGAAACCAAACTGGAGATACTGAGGAAGCTGGGTTGTCTTCAATAAAAAATGAAATACTTTCCCCCAGAAGTGGAGGTTTAATTTTCTGAACCTGGAACAGACATGTGGTTCCCATGCTGATTACATAATAAGGAAAGCTCGCATCAGTCTGAATTTCAAGCATTTCCGAATTGCTATACGGCTGAGTGGATTTTTGGGACTTTGGAATGCCAGATTTAAGAAAATTGGTCTGCAAATTAATCTTTCAAACCAAATGAAAATAAATTTTGTGAAGCACTGCATTGTATATGAGAGTGAATAGTTTGGCCATTTATTTCTGGAATACACGTAGTCCCTGGGTGGTGCAGGGGTTCTATTTACAATGAATGCAAGACGAATGAGCAAGACCATAAATGCTGACATCATGCTGTAATGGTTCAACTTTTAATGGAACAATAAGCATTATTATTTTTCCTTTCTCTCTCAGCTTGGAAATTCCCCCTTGCTGGAGGAGCAGCTCAGGACACTGCTGGAGGACTGCATGCTATCACTGAGTAGCGCATCCATCTGTGGGTCCACGGAGGGAGACGCATCTCCCAGGGCTGCCAGTGATGGCCCCAGCAGACACCTGCCCATGGACTTTTTCTGATTGGCAGAGAGGTGGCTATGGTGCGGCATTGATTCTGCAATGGAACGGCTCCTCCCTCAATAGTCAGGCCAGTCAGGTGATCCTCACGCATTCTTAACATACTGTTGACAAAGTTAAAGGGCATTGCAAGGGACATTCAGCATACCTACATTTAGTACTTCAAACATATAGTCAGTATGCCAGTTGATCCAGTACAATAGTGAAAATTGACAGTAAAGATATCCATTCTAGTTACAGTAAAGCTGATCGTATTTATTATCAGAATAATTCTGGATTAGCTGGCTAATGTTCAACTAAAAACACTAATTGATCTGTACATGGCACAAGCACAAATGACCCCACAGAGTCTAGCTTGTTTCTTTAGGGTGATCGCCATGCCCAGGCATTCTTGAAGAGTTTGCCCTGGGCATGGTTCAGTTGAACTCAGGTAAGTTAAGCATTAAGTGTGACCGCTAACTGTGTCAGAGTACGGAACACAGACAAAATTACAGTCATGCAACTGTCACGTGCGTGCGCACAAGTACTCTATACATGAACTGAACCCGGAACGATCGGCTAGCCTGTACAGAAAGGGTAGCGACAAAAATTTAACAAACATGGCAGCTAAAGGATCACTTTTGCCTACAGCAGAGGTACAGTGGAAATTTGGACTGACAAGACTATTTAGATTTTCCCTATGTGTTCTTAAAAACAAAAAGTCGCATGGTGATGATGAAAGCATGCTTGGATCCGGAATATCAAGCACAATGCGAGCGCAGACCAGTGGAGGAGTGGGGAGGGGGAAAGTCCTGCTCAGGCACCGTGTAAGGGAACCTGGCCAAGTGTGAGTATTTCCACCACTGAATAGTAATCTGTAATATACAATTATCAATAAATACTTACAAACTACACAGTCAAAACAATTTCACAAGTGCTTCTTTTTTTCAATATGTATCCAGAAAATGGAATTAAGCAGGAACAGTTGAAAGAGGTTTGAAAGTTCCTTTGATCTGCTCTTATTATTTTTCATGGGAACTCCATTATATATATAGCTATTCTGTTTGGATTTCATGAGCGAAACCCAATGGGTAGATTCTTTTCAGTAAGCTGGTCAGAGAAGGGTAATTGGGCTGGAAGCAATGGGGTTATGGTGGGCATGATGTTCTAATGAGGAGTCACACAGAGTGACAAATCTGGACAAATGCATGGTGTAACACTGTCAGGTGAGCCATGCCAGTGAAAAGCGTAGCGAAGAAATGCCCCACCTTCCCGCCTCCACAGGTAAGTCTGATTATCCTGAAGAAGCAGTCAATGGGGCAATTCTGTGGCGAAATGCTAGTATTCCCTGTTGTTCTTTTGGTAGCACACAGCACAATAACAAAGAAAAACACAGCCATGTGCTTGAATGCATGGTTTCAAAGTGATTATGGTTACTGAAGTTATGATCATGATGGAGGGAGAATGTTATATTTGACTGTTAGGAAACCACTTCTAGTACCAGCTGGCTGATCTTAAGTGCTTTGTTTGTACCTTGAGGCTAATAGAGAACTGTTTTGAGCATCTGGCCACAGCAGAACTGATGCCAAGCTCGGGGTATGGGGTTAATTCAAATAATAATTACAGAAAGAAGGCCATGTCCAAAAAAAAGTTTTGCTGCTATGTCTTTAAATGTCATATCTTCCCCTGCAATAAAGTAAAACCTTCAACATTTAATTCTCAGGATAATTAAGTATATTTTTACAGGATATATATTTTTTTTTTTCTTCACTTGACACAGTGGTATCTGGGCCATTTTACTGACATTAGATTTTATACTGCATTTGTATGTATTCAACGTTTATAATAAAAAAACAGAACCCATATTAACTTAAATCGCAGGAGAGCAAGACTCACAGCCTTTCCTAACTGTGTCTAGGCACCGAATACCATGACGTGAGAAGGGAGTGTTCCAATCATTTATACACAAAATCCTTACCATTTCATTCCCGCTAGCCTGACGTACAATTCACAAGAGGCTGCCAAGTACTTCCACATCATGATGAGGGCTGGATTTCTATACTTACCCTAGAGGGATGTAATTCTTGCACTTGGGGGTCTCTGACATTGTTATGACAGCCTGTAGACACGAGTGCCTAGAGGCAGTGTTACCAAACCAGAATCCAAAGTCCACATTTGTTTTCCTCCCTTTGTGCATTTGCTTTAGCAGCTTGAATACCTAACATCTTGTTACATTTAACCAGGCAGTTCTCCTGAGTGTAACCCAGAATGGAATGTTTGCACTGCCTGCTGTCAGCTTTCCCTGGTATCCCTAGTGTGTGTGTGTGTGTGTGTGGGTAGAGAGGGAGGTTATAGTGGAGCCAGTTCTGTGGGTGTATATGACGTGTTAGTACACACTTCTGCGGTGATGTTGTTGACTACTGAAGCAGGGAGTAGGAGGAGATGTAAGGGTGAACGCAACTTCTATTCTGAGGTGGCATGGAAGCCCAATGTCTCTGTGCAGGTAATAGGATGCCAGACAGCAAAGCCTGCCTCTTAGAAGAATGTGCTAGATAAGTGAGAAAGCATTTCGTCAGCTCCTTGATAGTTTGTTCTCACATGGTTTTAAGGTAAATAGTTGGTGAATTAAAGAGCCACAGCTCACCTGTGTAATGTTGACAGTCGAACAGATTTGGCAAATATGTGGCAGGGATAACTGTGGTTTACTGTTGGCCAGCAGTTGAGTAAGATATTTTTGTTAAAGAACTGAGGAAGCAGTCAGATAAAGTATGTGAGATGGTGGAATGCATCAATGGATGCATATAAATGGTATCTCCTTTGTCGATAAGTCCATAATTCTTTTAGAACTGACATACTAATCTTTGCAGACATTTCTAAGAAACTATGAGGGGTCTGAAGAGACTGTGAGGGGTCTTTTTTCTTTTCTCAGTTGGGTGCCCTTGTGCATTTCTACTGGAAAATGACGACATTCTCTCTGCAAATTCTCTCTGGAGTCTAACTGTTTGTGGTCTCTCAAGTTCAAGGGCAGGATCACTGCAATTGGACATTATTGCAGTGTGTAAGTGTTGACATGATGTATACTGATATATAATCTTTGAAGGCCTACTGGATTATTTTTACGATATCTGCAAATGATCAAATGAACCTTTCTGTTTTTTATTAAGTGGTTATGAAGGGACTGAACATGGATTTGGAAAAGTGAATAGTAGAAGCCCAGAAAAAATAGCCCATTAGTTTTCCATTTTATGGACTGTTGTTTATTGTTCTGTTGTATGTTACAAAATAACTGGTATGAGTAAAAACAGCTTTTTCTGTATGGCAAAACTAGAAAAAAAAATGTTTACAAGCATCACTAAATGTATAAAAAGAAAAGAAATTTAAACCAAAATGGGTAAAGAACAAAACATCCTCACGTCAGTGTGCAAACAGTTTATACAGATAGAAACGCTTCCACCTCTTGGTGCATCTCCTGATAAATTATTTAAATAGCATATATCTACACATGTATGAAATTACCTCTTAAAATAGCAAAGAGAAAATTAATAATTTATCCATTTAAAAGGCATTGGACATAATATAAAGCACAACATATTTATAAAAAACAGTCTCCCATTTAATATCTTTACTGTTGGGGGATTTCTCTCCTACAAAAAATATTTTTTTTACTATATACAGCATAAAATAAGTGTTCCACTACAGTAGCGCTAAATAGAGAAATTAACCAATTTGTATTCTGCTGCGGAAAGACACTCTTACGTGTTGCTGGTTGAATTCTACAACAACAATGAGGTAATATTTGTACATCCAACTTTTTCTTTGTTGTTATTTCATTTCTCTCAGAAATGTAAAGAAATGTACAGACACACAGGTCATACATACTGTGCAGGGGAGCAGTGCTTCTAGATTTGCTATTTATCTTTTCTTTTTGGATTGGGGAAGGCAAAAGGAACAAGATAATAATGCAGTCTGTTGCAGACTGGTCAAAACATGAAAATCCCCATTTCCAGTTTCACTTTGGTTAGTGGGGAGTCTCATTGTTTGTTTTTTTTTTTAAACAATAAATGGCAGACAAAGACAAATTCTGAACATCACAGTTCAATGCTGTCCTATCCATTGAGAGCAGACTTAATAAATATGGACCTATTTACAATCCAACAAACCACAGTCTTCTCAAAGACTGACAGGACGCCTGCTTTGAGAGTTAGGCCCACCTGTTCCACCCCCTGCCCCTATTTCCTTCTGAGCAATGATGAGTAAACACAAAGCAATAAATAATCTATAAATATTTTCCTCCATTTCATTGTTTTTATAAGCTTGATCTCTACATTTTCTATGTTTTTCTTGCCACTTACTGCCTCCAATATTACTTTTTGCAGAAGAAGCCGATTTTATTTTGGCTCTCAGTCCAGTGTTTCCAATCCTGATTTTGCCCGACAAAATTCATTTATGCCTGGTTATGCAGCCTAATTCTGAATGTCGAAAAGCCAAACACCCGGACACAGAAATGCTTGAATTTGTGGCCCAGCCATTGTCTTGTGTTTAGGCCCATTTCTTATTATCTAATGTGAGGAACTACTCAGGAAATCATATCTTGCCCTGAGGAAAACTATGTTAACTAAACTGAGGAAACAGTCCACTGCCAGCCACATTACTACAGCAGCAATGGGGAAAACAACTAGGTTTGGGTTTTGTAAGGGGACAATTTCATGATAGTTCCTCTTTCCCGATCAATAGAATAATCTGGGGTTCTTTACATGGAGATGAGAGATATATTAGGCTTTGAAAAAGCTAGCACATTCTTCAGCTACATAATAATTATAGTATGATACTTTTTTGGAAAACAAGGCAAGCTGGCTCTTTGTGAAAAACATACACACACACACACACACACACACACTCAACACAATCACTCTTCCATGGTAACAGTCACTCCATTTTGTCCCTCAACAATCTCCAATGGGTCTCTGACCCATGTCCAGAAAAATATGAAATAGTCTTATTGCTTTCTTCATCCTTGAAACAAGTTTGTCCTTTTTAAAAATTTAGTCCACAGCAGATCTGAGGTTATCAATACTCAGTCTTTTCATGGGACCTCCATCCAAAGTGAAAAGCAGATAAGTTCTGAAGTGCATAGACATCTGTTGGAAGGGTTTTCCACACAGAGCAGAGAAAGATAAAGAGCCTTTTAAGAGAGAGAGAGCTGTCTCCCCTTTCAGCAAAGCAATGCATTTTCTGCTCTACCTGCCTTTGGTGGAGGGGTCTAATCTTCACTTGGCAGTCAGCTGGTTTGTCCCAACGTCAAACTACCTTGAAGTTGATCACATGCTCTCAGTCCACCATTGTACTTGTTGCAGAAGAAAAGAGTAATGAGGATATGGTCCCAAGGCTTACAATGTAAAATTATATTTATAAACGAAAGGTACATTCTTCTGAAAGCCTCTCATTGGTGCATTTATACGTCTGAAAGAAAACAGAATAAAAAGGAGAAATATCAGTGTTACGTAATTTCATGCAAAAAAATACAACTAATACTTTTGGAAGAGCCATGAAGATTATCTTACCCCTGCATTCGTATTTGAGGTCGGAGAAGTACACCATCTCTTGAGAGAAGACAAAGAGACCTAGTCTTCCACCTGCGTATGTCTTGTCATAGATGCTTCCAGAATCCGCCATGATTTTCTTGCCTTCATACATAACAACTCTGAAATGGGAAAGATAATAGTTAATATTTAGTACAATGATTTTCAGAATCTGTTTGACTATGTGTGAGTTTAAGAATGTCTTGATGCATCTCTTCTTAGTGTTTACCTGATGTGTCCTGTTCTTGGTCGGTGAGTCAAATGCCACCTGTAAGCAGTAAAGTCTTTCCAGCCAATATTCTTAGGGTCATGCCAGAGGGTACGCACCTAAAGTAAAGGAATATAAAGTATAAATTAACCATTCTTTGTTATTTTGAAGGACTGTAGAACAATGAATGTTTTCCTTTTTAACTGTCAGCTACCTGTCCAGGGGTGTCCCCTGTGTGCCAAAGAGCATTCCTCAGATGTTCTCCAGGTCCAGTCGTTGAATTGACCACCTTAATGGAAAGCCCTGAATATCCTTGAGCTTTGGTGGGAGTACTAGACCAGTACGTTTGTGTAATCTGCTTCCACATCACCACATAGAAGCGAGCACTAGACTGGTAGCCAAACACAAAGCCAGCGTAGTCATCATCTCGGTCAGTGTTGATAAAGAAGGTTCCACTGAAGTCCACAGCATTGAACTCATCAAAACCTAAGAGGAGAAGATGAGAAAACGGTTAAAACATATCTAAAAACGCCATTTAGCCATAAATGCACCTCTTCTTTGAAGAACATACCAACAGCGATGCCTGGGTCACAGTTGACAGTCTGTACCAGTTCTTTCCCTTGATGGCGCACCACCCAGTTGGGATCAATCTGAGATGTCCCCTTGGGGTCCAGGGGTACCATCTGAAATTTGCGGAAATCTGTTTCGCTGATAGCGTAGTTCTCAGGGCACACGTCATAGATATCAGGAACGTTGTCTTGGTCAAAGTCATCCTTGCAGGCATCACCACGGCCATCACCTGGTGTTTAGAAAAAAAGAGATAGGTCAATTGTTATACATTTTTTTTCTTAATGCAAGCAAAATCCAACATGGAGCTCATAATATGTCTGTTTTAAGTGGGTATTAATGAAGTTTATTGAATGAGTTTTTAATTTCTGGCTGACTCACCATCAGAGTCCAACTGATCTGGGTTGTGCGCCAGCCTACAGTTGTCTTTGTCATCAGGAATTCCATCATTGTCATCGTCATAATCACAGGCGTCTCCCTTGCCATCTTTGTCATGGTCAGCTTGATTGGCATTGGGGATGTAGGGGCAGTTGTCCAAATTGTTCTGATGACCATCTTCATCAATGTCCTGGTTGCTGTCGCACTTGTCTCCCACAAGGTCTGAGTCAGAATCGACCTGTAAGACAAATATAAATCATATTTTAGTGAAAGTAACAAAAACCATTAATTAATCCAGTGAAACCTTGTAACATGTTTAAAGTCTCCCTTTAGACTCTTTCATCACTCCAGGAGCGTAAGTCATCTAAAGTTGGGTTCCTTACTGCTATTCATTCTTTGACCATCCTTCTGAGGTTCAGTGGCAGTGCATGTAAGCAGTACCTCTACAGCAAGTCTTGTAGTCAGTACATTGGCAGAAAAAAAACTTGAAGGAATGACTGTACTTTAAATACTACATTGTACATTTGTCTTTTACTCGAATGTGACCGGTTTTGTTTTTCATTTGCAAAGGAATTACGTTCGCATCACTTCTTTTAAATATTCTCATATGGCTCATCCATGTTGTACTTAAATGTGAACTATAGATCACACACGAGGACCGTGGTCTATTCATAAGAATAATACCAAGCTGTGTTTTCTTGATTTTTTTCTTTTTCCAAATTTCTCACTAATGTGATACACACTCACCTGATCTGGATTGTGTTCAAGAGGGCAGTTGTCACACTGGTCTCCGACTCCATCTAGATCAGTGTCTCTCTGGTCAACATTGTAGACATACGGGCAGTTGTCCTTCTCATTCAGAATGCCTTTTAAAAATCAAGATAGTACAAGTTTTAATACCACCATAAAAGATGTAAAAGTCAAGTTCAGTCATCTCATGTCGCCCCTGGCTTGCTTACTGGGGGCTTTGGACATGGATAATATAAAGTGCTTTGAGACAATGGAGTATACAAATAAATTTGCACTGAATTCAATTGAATCTTCACTTTGCTTACAGTATGTTATGTAGCAGAAAGCCCTGTGACATCTTACCATCACCATCAATATCCACAGCACAAGCGTCACCCTCCCCGTTGTTGTCTGTGTCCGTTTGGTCAGGGTTGCTGTTGTATGGGCAGTTATCGCAACGATCTCCAACATCATCACGGTCATAGTCGTACTGCCTGGGGTTGTAGATGAACTGGCAGTTGTCCTGGTTTCAACAAAAACATAGTTTAGACTACTGAAAATACATTACTTTTTAAGTCTGACTCCACTAACCATCGCCTTTGTGAAGTTAACATATGGGAAACTTGTAATTTAAAAGCACGTGATATATCTATTCATAGGAAGAAAAATCAAAGCATACTAGAAAGTGACTTTCAGGTTTAGCTTGGCAGTAACTACTGGTATGTAGAATTTACTGCTTGAATTAGCATTATGGCTTACATGAAACTACCATTCATTTATTTTGTTTTTGCAGTTTTGTTGCACATTATGAATTATGAGGGTTTAAAGGCCTTGAATCTTTTGTTCTTCACGACACGATGCAATATGCTGCAGTTTTGGGAATTTTATATGCAAGCTTTTATGCAACAGTTGTAGATCCTAGTGGGGACTGGTATGTTATTCTTATGAGCCGAAAGAGTCTTACCCTCTCATCAGGAATGCTGTCATTGTCATCATCATTATCACAAGCATCACCAACACCATCCTTGTCATAGTCTTCTTGCCCTGAGTTTGGAAGGTTGGGACAGTTGTCCTGAAAGGTAAAATGAGTTAGTGAGCGACGAGTGAGTCGTATTTAACAAATAAGACCACGTATGCTGTGGAACACAGAGCAGGATTTTACTCAAAAATATACCTTCTTGCAGTGGTAGGTGGCATTCTCCACACATAGAAGATCGGCATTAGGCCAGCCATCCAGGTCAGGGTCCTCTCCACAGATGTGTCCATTCCCTGCATAGCCAGGTCTGCACTCGCAACGAAACATGGTTTCCGTGAAGTGGCCCAGGTAGATGCAGCGGGCATTCTTGTTGCAGTCGTGGCTTCCATCAACGCAAGGATTACGAGGTTCACAGGCCTGGCAGATGGATATAAGGCCAATGTCAGCATCCTGTCTGAGAAGGTTGTGCTTTTCACTATGACGCAAAACTCTTATTTTTGGATGGAACAATTAGGCTCTTACCTGCTTCTTAGCCGTGGCTTCCTCCACACCCCTGCCAAAAGGCTGGGATCCAGCATAGCGAGGGGGACAGGGTAGGCAATTGTACCCTGGTTCTGTGTTTTCACAACGATGGACCCCATTGTGCACAAAGCATGCATCAGGAACCTCATTACACTGCGGGCAGAAAAACGCAATATTGAATTTCACAGCTCCCTCTAGTCATTATCCATCATAAATTAATATGACTGAATCTCCATGGAAGTTACCTCATCGATGTCTTTGCAGTTGATTCCATCTCCAGTGTAGCCAGTGGGACAGTTGCCACACTTCCATGAGCCATCAGGGAAGCTGCTGCACTTGGCTCCAGCAAAGCAGGGGTTAGACAGACAACCATCTGTGGGTTAAACCAAAGATATTTAGAACTCTGTACTCTGCCGGAGACCTGCTGAGATATTCTATTAAATAAATGCCATTGTATACTGCAAAAAAGAGCACTCACCAATGGGGCAGTCCTGCTTGTTACACAGCTGTGTTGCCTTAGTATCACCTTGACATTCCTTGCCTCCATATTTGGGTGCAGGATCATTACAGAGACGCTCACGCGTCTGAACACCTCCACCGCAGGTCACAGTGCAAGTGTCCCACAAAGACCAGGGTCCCCAGTTGCCGTTGACTGCAGAAACAAAAGAGCCAATGCATCAGCATATGAGGTGACGGATACGGTTTGTTCGGTTCGTGGTTTGCGTCGGTCCTCTACATACTTGGGCAGTGTGGCTTCTGGCATTTCTCCGTCTCCCTGCCCTTTCCCACACAGTCCTTGCCGCCCATCTGTGGGGTCGGCGAGTTGCATAGGCGAATGCGGGTGATGACGCCCTCGCCGCACGTCACCGAGCATGAGGACCAGGGAGACCAGTGGCTCCAGCTGCCATCCTGCTTGACTGGTGAGTTGACAAGCCAGAGAGGGAAATTTAAAAGCGCGCAGAAAAAAGAAACGAGGCCGTAGCAGCAGGAGCAGAGAGGGAATAAAGAGTCGGCCCAGTCACTCACATCTCTTGTCACATTCCTGGTAATAGCAGTCCCTCGTCTGCACAGAGGTGCCCTCACAGTTGTTATTGATGCGATCGCAGGAGCGGCCGCGTTGCTGAATGCCCCTTCCACAGGACACAGAACAATGGGTCCATTCAGACCAGGGGGACCAGCCGTCCTCAGCGTAGTCACTTGCTGGAGAGGGGAGAGAGACAAAGGGTGAGCTATTCCTCCTTTCCAAAGCTTTAAAGAAAAGCTTTTAAAACGTGCGCCTAATGGGCTGCTTTTAGCACGGGCAACTTGAGACAAGCCACTCCATAGAGTGTTCTGTGGAATATAAAGGGCCTAGATGCCAACAAGGAGTCAAGTGATAGAGCATTGGCAATATCATGTACAAATAAATTTACAAACATTATAAAGGTGATGCTCTTAAGTATATATATATATATATATGTCCCAAGAATTAATGAAATATTTATAGCAGTACGTTATTAAATCTTTAAATTAATTATTAAATCCTCCCTCTGTTGTACAGCACCATTAAAAACTTTAGCCAACCACAGCCTTACTTATACTATAATATGCATGCAACATAATGACTGCTGTTCTATATTTAACATCAATGACTTGTAATTATATATCTGGCAAATTAAAAAGATGTCAAGTCTATCAACAGCAGTCAATTTTCACTGGTAATTCTCTAATTCTACTGAAAGAATAATAGACATGAGCACTAACGGATACCACAGCGAGGACAGCACTCTCCATCCTGAACAGTGGCATTGGCACAGGGTATCAGTGGGCAGGAAATCTCACGACATATGGTTGCAGAGTTCTGCAAAGAGAAATTCAGGAATTAGCAATGGTAGAAAGGACTCTCTGCAAACAGGTCAGCTACCACGGGCATGCCGAAAAGCTGGACTGCTAAGTTATCATCAAGCGCAAACCCCTTTGCCCCTTTGTTTGTTGTGTTTGGGAACAAAGTAGTGATCTTAGACCAGTAGAACACACTCCTGCAGAGCTGCATCTCCTGCCTATACACCTGCTTGCTGCCAGGGCACCTGGGATGGGGCGTGAGCATGCCAGTAGGGGGTGGTTTTTGGGGGGGGGGAGGGGGGTGGATATGACAGGGCCTACACTGCAATGATCTGTCAGCAGCCCCATGCTGCCTCGACCTTTCAGGGAGGCCAAAGTGCTGCTATCGGTCTACATGCTCCATCTAATTAAACAGGCAAATTCCTGACGTCTGGCCAGGTTGGGTAACCTGCACGGCAGTTTACCAATAATGTGAATGAGAAAGCCAACGTTTCATCCAGGTTACTGTACCCTCTTTTTGAAGATGGAAGCAACCCTGTCCAGCTGCTTTGCAGAATTACATTGTGATTTCTGATTAGAAGCAAAGTGTTGCTGAGAGCGCAGACACATGCCTAGTCACATAAATGAAGGTGCCCTTGCACAGTTAATTGAAGTGTCGCATTGTGGCATTTCTGCCATCTGCCTGTCAAACCAATTACAGGCCAGATTACAAAGCTTGTGCTCTTAAAGGATGATGAGTACCTCACCACATACACAATTAGAACCTTACCTGGCAAGTACACTGAGTACAGCCATCTACTGTCCATTCCTCCTTGTTCTTGTGCATAATGCCATTGTGGATGCAGACGCCGGTGTGTTTACGCATCTGGGATAGCAGAAAGCTGTTGTTCTGGGTCTGAAAAAAAGCAGAAAGGAAGGACTGTTACTGGAGAAATAGGATTAATTGTCTGGATAAAGTGCTTTGGATCTGTGCAGTACTGAATGCGGCTGAAACTGGGTGGTGGGTTTAGCATGGATCACAGTTAAGAGGCAGAGTTATTCACATCCTTGTACATAAATCCCTTCAATTTTCTTCATATGGGGGGTGGGGGGTGGTGCTTACCACTGTTTGAAGATCTTTAGTCAGCTGCTTGACAACCACCTCAAGTCCCCTGAGCTCCTTAAACATGCTGGCGAGATCCTCACAGGAAAATCCACAGACAGCTTGCAGATCTGCAGTGGCAAGACATTGCCTTCAGCCTCACTCGGGAAGTTAACCACATTTAGTTCTTCAGAAAAAAAACATCACTTGGTCCTCACTTGGTATGAGTCTTACCTTTCGTTTTGTGGCCAATGTAGTCGGTTCTAATGGCTGGCCTGGACCCATTCACTGGGTTGTCCAGCGTAAAAGTATCAGTGAAGGTAGCTGGAGAGGAAAGGCACATAGGAATGTTGCAGTGAGATATCTAAAACAATCCGTGTTAACACTCATTACCGTTTTTACTTTTAATTACTCGTTAACTATTTACTTATTTATTACTCATTTTGGTGCCTAAAATAATTTGATGCAAGGCACTTCAGAGTCTCCTTATAATAACACGTGTAATAAAAACTTTAGTAATTATTTCTGTGAATCTGAGCTCATGTGGTTGGAATCGCAGGTTTAACGCTCCAGTACTAGTACTCTTCAGTTTCTTGTAAATCAATGCAAGGTCTTTAATATGACCAAACTATTTCTAATACGACTGAGTAATTTGCAAGTCAATACTTACAACTTTGGCATCCTTTATTTCGTAGAATCGCGTCCAGAGTAGTTCCAAACACAAAGCGTACGTTCTGAAGCACTCCCTGTAGAAAGCACGCGTATTTTAGACGTACAATATATTAATAAATCTCGGTACATTTTTCTGTTTATAATTTCCATTGTAAATTTAACCATCTTGCCATTGCTTACCATAAACTTGTCTTTCACTGCCCCCTTGCCGATCCTCAGACGCGCAACTGCCGGTACATCATGGGTTAGCATACTGTAAATTGGCACATCCATTTCCTCGGTGTTGATCTCTTCGCACCCCACGAACAACTGAACACGATCTTCTTGCACGAAAAGGGTGATGTTCTTCCAGGTGCTGGTCGCTAGGTCTACATCTTCTATCGACACCACCTGTTGCTTGTTGTCCGTGGAATAAACTACGTCTAACGTATTTGCCTTGCCGTTCGAAACTATTTCGAATATCGGTCCGGATCCATCCATCTTTTCCACGGTCAAAAGACTTCCCCTTGTCCTCTTGAACTGCTTGAAGGTGACCAAGAGAAGAAATCCCCTCTCTGCATGTATGGAGTCAATCAAGTCCCTCAAGGTGGTCTCGGGAAGTGGGGGTATCAGGTCCGGGTCCAGAATCTTATAAGCGGGGCTGTATGGATCTGGTCCTTTTACTAAGGTCACCCCATGGTTCTTCTTATGAACTCGAACTAACTCGAACAAGTCGTATACACTATTATCATCTCCGCTTTCTGAAAAACGAGAAATAAGTTAGTGTCATGTCAGAAGAAAAAAATGTAAACTGTTATATTTCACTGCATTTATGCATTAATGACAGCCAACCCTTAGGGCAAACGGAGTGGGGAAAACGCTGAAGGTTACAGTTACACTTATACACATTTACCAAGTTTGATATTCTCACCTGCTACTCTGCTTCCGTCACAGCTCAAGATCAACAGCCACAAAAAAAGCACCGACCGCTTCATTCTGAGACTTCACTTTTTTGAATGTCTGAAAAACAAAACGTTCAAATGATACATTTAAAAAGAATATTTCAATTACCCTCAAAATAGCCGATATTAATCAAAACCCATATGAACAAAATACATGTGAAATATGCTGCATCTGTTATTAATTGAACGGCACATATAATTCATTGCAAATTAATCAAAAAGAAAAAATATTCGTCCACCTACCTGTGCGAATAAAATAATTCAGCACTCGTAACAATAAATCCAAATTTAAGAGAAAGTCCTTAGGGTTCAACTTCTCGCAGCCTCTATTTGGGCTTCAAAAAGTCCAAGTGGCAGTACTTAGTACTACTTTTTATTATAAAAAATAATAATAACTTTTTCTTCTTTGCGCGATCTTTTTTCAGATGCTCAAACTTAACTATGACCAGCGAGGACAAAGTGCTATTTAAATAGTTTCATGACATTCCTAAGATCCTGTCTCCACCAATCAGAAGCTGGCAGGAAAAAGGGACGAGCTTATGCATTTACCTCACAACGCGGAGTAAAATATCTGAGACATATACGTCAGAAGAAAAGACAAAGAAAAAAAGCGAAGCATTCCAGAGCTGAAATTCCGTAATCAGATTAATATTTTATGGAGATAAACGCGCCAAACCATTGCTTCCTTTTAAAAGTACATCATCTGTCTGAAATTTCCCTTTCATTTTATTGTAATATTAGTAAGCTTTCATAGCAGACTTCGGAAAATGAAAATTTTCTAACAGAACTTTCCCAGTTAAAGTCATTTAACTTGAGTTAATTTGTTTTCACGTTTAGCGAGAGAACGGATGTTTAGGATCACAAGGTGCTTTATTGTTACTCAAACTTATAGTCCTTATAAAAAAAATCAGGAGAGGGTTCCGGAGAAGGATGCAGTGCCGACCATGCGCTGCTATTCACCCTTCCTCCGTTAGAGGCCGTTGGGGGAGCTTCTGTGAGGAGTCAAATTTTAGTACTTCAAATCAAGAATACATTCAAACTACTAAAACGTGAAAATGCTTATAATGTTTGTATGTATTCCAAATATATTTGCACATCGTATTTGTTAGTTGTACGTAATGCTGTATTTATGATAGGCCTATTAAAGTGTTGTTTTTATTCAGTTTTATCACCTTAAATGTGCTTTGATTTGCAGGTTTGTTGATAACAGGTGAAGTCAGGGGGTGCAGGGGAGGACAATTAGGAAGATTCCAAGGGTCCCTGAGCAACAGGGGCCCTAAAGAAATTAGTACGTAATATTATTGGTCTGGAGTGGGGCCTGATATCATATGCTTTCATGTGGCCCAAATCTCTAATGACCCCCACAAACCCACACACATAGACACACACACACTTTTCCACTCAATTTTCAACTTCCATAGAATCTCCAACAAGGTGAAAGGTATGTGTGACTCATTATTTATCACCGTAAGCTGCACTTCCAGCATGTCAATCACAGACTGAACTTGAGTAAGACTCCGCAGCCAGGCAGTGACATGAATTATTCTCTTCTTCAAAGGAACCAGTATAATGGTCCAGTACAATGGTCCAGTACGGACAATAAACTGGGAATGTGGTATGAAAACCATAACATTTTTTGCAGAATTTGAAATAAATCTTTATGCAGTGGTAGATCAATATGGCTCTAGTGACTACATGGGGATTCTGTGGATGGGAAGGAGGGGGCAGCCATTAATGTTTGTCTTTGCATGACTTATATCAATAAAAATGTGCTCTTAGATAGTACAAAACAGTGACACAATTCTGTCACCTGACCTCACGTAATGCAAAAATCACAGTCTTCCATATAACACTTCAATGGAACATATTTCTGTTTGGACGTAACACTTCAGAATCGTTCCCCTAAGCGCATCAGTAAATGATATGTAAGACAATAAGCAGGTAGCGAATGTAAGAGAAGTTATTAGTTTGTTCAAATTGAGTGTATGAATGTGTAGATGCCCTGTGACGTACTGGATGCCATCAAAGGTTTACCCCTGCCCTCCGCCGTCTGGAACAGTCCCCCTGCATTGGATCAGTAGTTGGAAGATGGATGATGCACTTTAATATCCTATGATTTTGCAGCTGCTGTAAAAACATGTTGAGTTTTGCACCAACAATGCAAAGGTTGTGGGTTCAAATCCCAGCAAAAATCCATAAACTCTTCCCTCCACAGTAAGCGGTATTGGATAAAAGTGTCAGATTAAATAGATAGATCTAATATTTGTTTAATATTTTTTATTCAGTTTTATTGAAAAATATGTACCTTCATGTTAAAGATATACTGTATATGTATGTCATTCTTTTCATAGAGTTACCAAGACATGCTATGTTTTATTTAGGACTTGAGAGTTTCCTTAGAGACTGCTAGATGAAAGGTTATGGGGGGAGGGGACAGATGTGGGTGTCCTGAGGTGCGTCTGCTAGGCCGCGTCACTGATCTGGCAGAGCAGCTGGGGTGGGGAGCAGGGAGTCCAGCATGAAGTATGCCAAACCATGACGAAAACCTGTGCCGGAAGAACTCCATAAATAGCGTTTCTGCTCAGGCACTGTGCTACTCATGGGATTTTTGATGTGTAATTTGGTTTGTAGGGAATTCTCATCTTGGTCATAGTTCATATATATATATATATATCCATGTCACCTTTTATCACGCCTGTCTCGTGTTGTGAAAAGGAGCAGGAACATCATGCTTTCCAAGACAGACAGTCATCTAGTCATAAATGTTTGTACTCTTCCACCGGTCTGTCGTTCCTATTGTTTATATGCATATATATATATATATATATATATATATATATATATATATATATATATATATATATATATATATATTTTTTTTTTTT
>JAODKE010000028.1:438865-461341 GCA_026779605.1 Mormyrus hasselquistii | reverse complement strand
GGGGGGGGGGGGGGGGCGCGGGGGCGGGCGGGCGGGCGGGGGGGGGGGCGGGGGGGGGGGGGGGGGGGGGGGGGGGGGGGTGGTGCGGAGGGGGGGGGGGGGGGCGGGGGGGGGATGTGGGGGTGCCACTGAGTGATTCTGTGCGTCCAGATTCTTTACGACCTATGCCGCAGGACCGAATCCAGATCAAGGGATAAGGACTCAGAGCAGCACTACATTACAGTGTTTTGGCCGACAACCGAAATTATTTAGTAAATTGTTACAATGAAGAAATGAAAATCAAAAACAATTCTTTTTATTCTACCTGTGCTCTTATTAAACAGTGTATCTCAATTAATGTACTGAGAAGGCCTGGTATCCCTTACAGGGTGCACCCTTGTGCTTTCTGGGACAGGCTCCAGGCCTCCCTGTAACCCTGTAATGTGTAAGCAGTTAGAAGATGGATGGATTTCAATTAATTGAGGATTTCAAGAACTGCCTCCTTGATATTGTGATATCTTTAATGATTTTGGCATATTGAAGTAAATAAACCTATATATAAATATTGACTTTGATATGACGTCTGTTTAAAAAATGCAACACACTCTAGAATCACATAATCATGTTTGTAATTCGCCTTGCCTCAAAAATGTATTATGCAGAAAGACTCAAATCCTAGGATGTTTTTTTCTTTTTTTGTACAGTGAAAGACTGCAAAAAAATAGAATATCTTTATTTTTCAAGAAATGGTGGTTCAAAGTTTTATAATTAAATGGTAGTGATGCCACCCTTCATCATATCTGTCCTCAGCATGTGTCTTGTCTGTAGAGCCTGTTTCCTGCAGGTTTTCGAAAGAAACAAGTGAGATTCCATGTGGGTGCTCCAAGGAAATTTCTTTTGGATTTATCATCACTCGAAAGCAGCTGGCACTTGTAAAATAGTGGCCAGAGAATCATTAAGGGACTGGCATCTTCAGAGTTTCTCTGGCCAAACTCTTGGCGACTGATCAGTGAAATCTGTCAGCGTCTTAGGAAAATACTAATTAATGCCAGCAGTTTAATGATGGCTGTCATATCTGAGCCCTTATCTCTATGACGACAAAACAATCAGCTCATCCTTAACTTCCAAAGGATGATTAATATTCATGGCTTGTATGTAACTAGCTGTTATAGAACAATTCTCAGAAATACCCTGCAATGCAGAGCCTTCGTATTACTGCAGTCAAATGCAAAGTAAGGAAAAGCATGTCAGCAGTAAAAGAGCCCTGTCACGGGTCTAATCATTCCCAAAACAGCGTGTATTTGTTGTGGCTACTGCCCTTAGTTTGGCTTGGCGCTAGAGTGCTTTGCAAAAACAATGGAACTATCTCTTGTGGCAGTAGCATCCTGCTAATTTCAAAATAGTTTTCCTGACTCACTTTCCTGTTCAAAAAGAAACACGTGTGAAATACTTAATGTGCAGTTAATGGACAGTGGAGTTAATCTGCACCTGACAGGTTTTGCTGGCATCATATTTCCTGGGAAGTGCTCATCACTCCTCTTAAAGCATTTCCTGTTTCTGAAGTTTACCAAAACGTTGTTATTTTAAATCAAATTTCTGCGATGGTGCCAAAACTGCATGGAATGGCACAGATCTATTAACCCGAGAAAGTTGTTGGTAGTTGTTTGATACTATAGAGTAGTAGCTCTTTTTGTCAGGAATTCCAATAGGACCCTTGAGGGAACAAGGCAGTCAGGCCCTGTCGAATACCTTGGAGAGTTAAAGGCTGACTTCTGTTCATTGTCTTGAAAATCTATTAAAGTGCCTAGAATATCTGTTTTTCCTCACCATGGCAAAAGCTGCAGGGGGTTTCTCAGAGACACTTTAGTTTTGTGTTACTTAAGATATGTTAATCTTCCTATCGGATGAGCCTACCCCATCTAATGAAAATTTCAGAAGTTGGATTTACATCTTTCGGTTAAATAAACCAACATTTTATACAGCTTTAAAAAAAAGAAGTAAAATTGGCTCCTGAATCTAAGCATTAACTCATAACCTTCAAAAGAGAACTTGCTTTCCATATTTTTAACCGAAGGTGAACTGGTTTAAAACTATTCTTAGAAACACATGTGCTTTGGCAAAATGCTAGTGCTGCTTCATTTGGAAGTGCGTATTTGGAGGCAGTAAAAATGCAATTTGCATTGTTCACAGCATTTGTTAATGCTGTTTTTTGAGAATGACTAAACTAATGGCATAAATTTTAGAGACTTACATGACATGTCGAAACTCCTCTTTACATCTCCAAACTCCCTGGCTCATAAGGGTTGTAGCTAAGCCTCTTATGTATTCTGGACTATTTTGTTGGACTGTTTTTCACAGGCCCTCCAAATGAAAGAAATAATCATAAAACGTTATCTAAATCTTGCATGCTGATAGGGATTCTCATTTTGTGAAAGCTCAAGATCCCGGCTGATTTCTGTCTTGTTTTTCCTGTCCTATGACTATTTTATCTGCTTTCCACGCAGCTTCTTTGCTCTTTTAGTAACCTGCTCCTATTGTTGCATTAAAATCTAGCTATTTTAAGTGGTAAATAATTCGGGGTTTATGATGAATTACAATGGAATATGAAAGACGTGTTATTCACCTCTGTGTATAGTATATTTCTGGTAAGAGAGCCCAGGGCGGGGGAGCGAGGGTGTACAAGCGATGAAGCAGCTGTGTCGTGGACAGCCTTCCTCAGGGCTTTGGAATGCCCAGAAGCTTCCAGAATGTTCTTCATCAAAACAGTCTAGATACTCCTGGCTTCCCACAAGCCTGCGACAAAGTCAAATTCACATGGCAGTGAAGTCAGGAGGTGTTTATTTTCCTGTTTGAATATTTCTATTGGTGGGACATGAAGTGGACTCTAAGCATGGGAGCGCGACCAGTGCTTTAAATTGTACTCAAAAACGTGTGTTTTGTTATTCACTATTTGATTTGTTTGAAGTTATTTAAACAGTCTGTTTAATAAAAGTAATGGAAAAAAGTAGCATTAGATAGTATAAATGTGAATCTGTTCCACTAGATTTGCAGATGAAATTTTCAAGTACTTGTTGATACGGAAACAGAAAGCTGGCCTCCTTCAGTTTTTGGAGACAATGAAAGTTGAAAAGTTGATTTGATATTATTCCAATTTCTCTAAAGGGAGAAAACAAGCACGCAATAGACTTGCTTGGGCTAAGTGGTAAAAAATGATTGAAGTATCATCAAGAAGACAGGCAGTTCCGAGGAAAAAGAGAACTCTGTCTGTTTGGCAAAAGTCTGCTTTTCCATGGATTGGTTTTACTTTTACCCATGAGCTTTATAATTTTGAGTGACATGTTTCCAACTAGCAAAGTAACATATATCTTCATCCTCTAATGCAGGGTTATTCAAATGACGGTCCTCACGGTCCGAGCACTGCTGGTTTTCCAGCCTTCCTTTACCTGTGAGTCAGGTGTGAAGCCTCTGACCAATCAGAATCAGCAATTATTAACCTAACTACCTGAGAGAACTGAAAACAAGGCCTGGATTTGGAATCGAGGTCCAGTTTGAAGAACGCTGCTCTAATGTGTTTTGGAGAACTGCACTTTGATATCGGTTTGAGGCTTCAGAGAGCCATCGAAAGGAGTGAAGTTTCTGCAAATGTTGACTTGACTTATTCACAAATGAGTATTATTTCCTTGTGATGACTAAAGAAATAATCAATTTGGGATAGTACTTAGAATTAAGACAGGAAAGAAAGAGGGGCTGTTGAAGCAGTTAAGGAAATCATGCATGTTAGACTTGAAAGATTTACTTCAAAAAAATAACTTGATTCTGATTTACTCTTTCTTGAAATGGCAATGTGTACCTATATGTTTTTGTAAGATGTTTTAAAGATGATGGTTGTTTTTAAAGAAGTCTATTAGGGAAACAGGCAGTTGAATTATAGACTCAGTGAAATTTGTAATGAATGCATCTATAAATTAGACTGCATGTGGAGTTCATCCCTGGAATCTTTTTAGATATATCAAAACATTTTGCTGTACCAGGGAGTTTTTCTTATTTCATTTACTTTTTGGTTTGATGATTCTTAAGTGAAATGCCGATGGATTTCTAGGTAAAGCCGTGCTTTAGACATGGAGGGAAGGACCAGTATTGCATGGAAATTGAGTGGAACTTGTCTGGGCCGCGGCCCTTGTTGCCTTGTAGAGTTACGGGCAGAGTTGTGGGGGGAGGGGCAGACCTCACTATTTATATACCCTCAGCATGAAAGGGAAAATAGACAGAGGCCCTCCAGGTGTTATTTTCATCTGCGCAAGCAAGAGAGATGATGCACATTCCGCCATACAGACCACACCCATATCACGGTACCACTCATCCATTGGCTGGAAGGATTCTGTTTTGTTTTTGTCTGGAACCAGATCACATTTTTTAATGAAAGATCTTCACTCCGTTGCCAAAACATTTGTTTCGGAGACATGGGGCAGCAGCAGGGACAATAAGCAATGATAAACAAATGATCAGCAATGACTTCAACTGTTCAAACTCTAAAATGATGGATTTAAAACAAATCTAAGCCCTCCCTGGCAGCAACATTGATACTTAAATGTTGGGATCAGAAAACATTATATCATCAAGTGGAAAATTAATAATACATTTGGCTTACAAAACACTCAATCAGTTTGGGTGTCTCATCTGAAGGATATTAAAAAAAATTATGTGGTGGTTGTCTTAAAATAATCACTCGGTTTGTCATTTAGCTTTGAAAAATGTTTAATTGCAGTGTCTTTGGGTGTGTCTCTGTGGGTGTGCTAATTGGCAGGATTCTAGAATCATGTGTAAAATGTAGAAGATAAATAGCCCCAAATGGCAAAGGCTACTAAACTCAAGCACTGTTTGATAGCCACCTGGCTTTTTCATCAAGGGCTTACAGTCAAACCTGCCTAGGGAGGCATATTACATGCTGCTGTCAGAATTCAGTGCATAGGTCATGTGTTAAAGTGAAAGAACATGGAACATTACATGAAATTCATGTACCCTCTGTCATACATAGAGCCACCCATATAAATGTACAGAAAACAATAATACAAACCGTTTATGAGACCATATTCAGAAACACATGTTTGAGGACGTGGAAGGCGCTCATTTATTTGATGTACTGCTCAAATGACTTTAACTTGGTCACTTACAAGAAAACAATGTTTCACAGCAACATAATCTTGCTGGTGCTTTTTAGTTTTGTATGAGCGGTGAACATCTCATGTACTACACTTCTTAAGCTGGAGGCTGCACTGACTCTAGGCCTTAACTAGAGGTCTCTACCTTAATTCCTGGGTAGCTGTTTTCACCGTAAGCCATTCCTCCTTTTTAGCTGATAATGAACTCGCCAACAGAATGAAATGGCTGAGCAAGCAAGCACAGGACACATGGATCTGATTTTGAGACCTTTGCCCTAAACCTTGAGCTCTAAAAGTGCTTCTGTGTATTAATTTCCCCCTATTTGCTGCTAATGTGCCCTCAGAATTTACTGCCAGATGCTGAAGCACACTTGACTAGAAACTTTCCAACTTGTATCATGGCTTAATGTTTCAGTTTTGGCATCTCGGCCAGATATTTTTGCATGTACATCACTGGCCTTGAACTTGTGTTAATGTGACTGATATGACTCTGATGTGACTCATTTCTGTTCTGCTCTTCTGATGCAGCTACATACATGTTAGAAATGCTGGGAATCCCAACAATGGCGTCCTCTGCCAATAATCATCACTTTTTCAGCCGGATCGCAGGAGAACATTAAATATCAGAACGTTTATCTCTGGTTGTAAATGTATTCTTTTCAGATCACATGGTGGTCTGAACTACAACTTTGTATTTGAACCTAATGCATTTCTTTCCTGTAACTTTTCAGTTTCTCTCTTTTTTTGTAGTCTGATTTTCTGATTCTGTTTTATGTCGAAGACAACGTAAAATTATGCTAGTCTGTTTGGAACTTTTAATTTTCTGTGTTTCCTCCATGGATACTTTTCTTTGTAGTCATCATAATTAAATATCAGACTATCGTGCGGGCCAGTATAATGTGCAGCTGTGCTATCTGCTGCTGCAGATTCCAGCATAAACTGGAGATATTTGGTAGACTGAAGAATTTTCTTTGCTTAACAGGACAACGTTTTTGAAACACCCTGTGCCACAAATCTGCTAGGGGAAGCCATAATTCACCTCCAGCATGACACTGCCTCCCACTGCTATATTAGCGCAGAACTGTAGCACTTTTCAAAAGCAAATATTTGCAGGTCACATCTAGGGAGTATTAAAATAAGTTTTATCGGTTTGTAGTTTGGTTTGAACATTATGGACTAAGAGATACGTTATGATTCAATGTGGCACAGAGTGGTCGAGGCCCGATTCACCAGAAATAGCTGTCAGAGGAAAAGGAAAAGCTTACTAGGTGTTTTTAGTTCAAGAGGCTGTATTTTCTGTGTCAAATCCAGGGCCAGAAAGGTTACATCAAATATCTGAAGTGCCTGTACATTGGTTCTACTAAGCTTGAGCTTCAAAATGGCAAGTACATGCTGGTGTCTGTGTCACATTGACCAGAAATATGGTACTACATCAGTGACTCAGATTTCTCACCTTCTACATCCTACAGCACTGGGTTCCACGCGCAGGATAACAAACCGGAACCTTTGGGGAATCAAATCTTGTAGTATTATTTGTTGCTTCTTGCATAGGCACACGCATAGGCGATCTCGGACACAGACACACACAAACACACAAATCAGAGGACATGTCAGCATGCAGCCATCATGGCAGCATTGGCAGCCCGGAGCAAAGGTCTTGTAAAACGAAGCGTAGCCGTTGACATGGCAGCGATAAACAAACACCACCAATCAGCAGAACTTCCATTTGTTTTTACACTTTTTGCAAGCATGGGGGGGGGGGGGGGGCACCCTAACCAGAGAGTAGTGGCAGGGGGCTTTAATGGCTGTTCGGTCATTGAGTTGTACTGATTTACCGCTGTTTGCCCGTCAGCCCTCAGTCCCTCTCGCATCCCATTTAATTGTGTGGGAGCTAAGAAGGAGGGGAGGGGGGCTGGCATGCTAATCAGATGGATAGCTCATGGAAAGACAGCAGCATTAGCATTAGACAGCAGCATTAGCATTAGACAGCAGCATTAGCATTTTTTAGCATTAGTAGCTCCATTCTGACATCATAAACCTAGTAGAATAATAATCGGGCAAATTTTATTCGATTGTGTGACAACTTTTCCGCATATATTTTTTTCTCTTCTGGTACAAGTGAAATATTTGGTTAACAGGAACAATTAGGAGCGAACTAATCATCAGCACACTGGGTCCAGCCAGTGAAATTAATCATGTCTCCTGCACATGGCGACCCCCGCCCTTTGCCCCCCTGGTCAATAAAAAATAAAAATAAAACTTGTGCTCAGGTCTAACAAAGGTGTGTTGTTAAAAAAAAAGGATTTAGAGGATAAAACTGGGAACAGTGTGAGCGAGCTAAACACTCAAATAGCATTTACTGGAACATGGAGGAATCTGAGGAATGTTCCTTTTTGCCCGCTCCCTTTCTTTGACGAAGCAGCTTTATTTATCCCAGACTACGCACAATGTTCCCCTGACTCTTTCCCCGTTCGGTTGCTGGGAATCCCTCTCTCCATCTTGCCTCAGCTGCAGTCCTCGGAGGACCCCCAGACAAGCAGCTGAACTCCAGCTGAGCTGCAATAACTCAAGATCTGTGAGGGTTTACGGTAAAGTTCAGTGGGTGAGCTGGCGTCGCGTGGTGTGGGGGTGCGGAGGGGTTCGCACAGGCTGCTGGCACGTCTGCATTTCCACGGTGTCTGCGGCCCCCGTCAATGCGCGGTGCTTGGCACCCTGTGCCCAGTGCAATTTCAACTACCGCTCATATCTTCCTGCTCATAATGCCATCTGCAATGGCAACACTCATAAAAGGCAGGGTGGGCGCGTCCCATTTAAGTGCAATTAAGAAAGACGAATTACATCATGCTGAACTAAAGAGGTACAAAGGAAGTATTACATCTCATGCATGCTGCCCCTTTGCAATTTAGAAATAGTCCGTCCAAGACCAGTCACAATACAAGAAACCCTTACTCAACATTCAGTCAGGAGACACTGGAGTATCCAGTAAGCAAATTTTGACCAGAGCAGAGTCTGGTCCCAGGTACTCCTGCTGAGATTGAACTTCCACAAGCTCCTTGTGCTCTGCAATCTGCCAGCCTGGGGCACTGCTTTCCCCGGAGCGTTCTCCAGTGTTAGCCAGCACGATTACCAAGAGAAACTGAGTATGGCATTTTCTGCTTCTGTGGTAACAGGCCCCCGATTACGCAACAACCGTGTGTCACTGTTTGCTGTCCAAGCCCAGCATCTGACTAATCTATTGCCGCGGGAGCCAGGATCAGTATCGGAGCGCCTCACCGGGCAGCTCCGCAGAACAATAGTGCTAACAGAAACTCCATGACCTGTCTGAGACAGCAGCCATAAGTCATTCAGCTGTCAGGCAGCAGCACGCAAGACTCTTTCGTGACTGCATTTTCATGGCTCACGTTAACTGAAGTGTTAGCGGGCAGAATGCGTGAGGAATTATTCATCGATGATTCGGAAAACTTTGTTTGTGCGTTGGGATCCAACTAGTTTTGAGTACCTGTGCACTTGGTAGGAATGAACCCAGAAACATTGCTGGCTTCATGTTTTTCTAAATAAAATTGTCTGAGACAGCTGCTTCACTTTTCAAAGTTTGTTTTCTTTCACTAATGAAATGCACGTGCATGGTTGTAGAAACAAAAGTTTTTGCACAAAAGGTTTGCATTCTCTATAATTTATACAATTTTCTATAACAACCAGTACAGTGCAGCTAGACTTTCTTCCTTTTTGAAATGAAGGACTATCATCGTTAAAAGCAAATTAGAGGAGAGGGGCAGCCCAGCAGCGTACAGCTTGTAGTACTTCCCAATAATTGTTATTTTACAAAGGAGTGATACTAATAATAGAGTTACTCCATGTATCAATTTTGGTACAATGATAAGGCAAGAATATGTTTGATGAGAATTGTATCGTGAATTTAGGAAAAGTGTTATGACAGTGTTGGGTCAGACAGCGGTAACATGAAGCTCGTTATAGACAAGGCAGATAGTCTGCTGATACCAGGAGCACAAGTAAGGTGGAGCCTTTCATGCAGATGATGCCTCCAGCTTCTGATGCACATCACAGGAAATCTCCCTTGCTTAGAGAAGTCATCCATCCAAAAAGGTGGCCTACAGGCCTCAGAGGTATAGCATGCAGATGGCAGCTGTCCCCGAGGGCTGAAACGTACATTGTGTAATACTTTTACATTTCTGAAAGAACAGATGTTTGATGTCTACCTACTCATGAGAAACCTGTCATTAAAAATAGGCACTTCTCAATATGCTGCAATAATGTGCTCATTGACTTTAAAACGATTAGACAAAAAATCCTTTGATCGTTGTTGTGCGCAGTGGTAAACTAAGTGCATTTTCATGTTATCTGTGGCCAAGCAAAGTTATCATTGTAGCTCAATGAGTGAGCTGTGCTTGTGATCAGAAGGTCGCCGGATCAAATTCCAGGGTTGGCAGAGTGATTTACCCATTGGGCCTCTAAGCAAGGCCCTTAACCCCCAGTAGGTCCAAGGATTGTCTGAGCGTGTTTTTCTGTGGGCGGTATGTAACTCAGCGGGTTAGGACCCTTTGCGTCTGATCAGAAGGTCACCGGTTCAACTCCCACAGTTGACGAGGTGATTTTATCATAAGCCCCTTAGTCCCTGAAGGGGGGAATAATCTGACTCTGCTTTGAGTTTCACCCGTTTGTGTCTTCTTAATAAATTAAAAAAATGTAATGCATTTTTGTGATAGTGTGTGGATGGTCCTCATGTTTAAATCTTAGGGTTGCGAATCATAACTTAAGTTATTCTTGCTCTGTGCTATGATGTGATTTTTAATGGCACTGAGACCAAGCTAAGCAGCTATGATAAATGGGCAGCATCGGGCTGCATTATGTGCCCTCTGTGTTGTGCAGGTTTCTTCCAGGTCCTCCTAGTTTCCACCCACAGTCTAAATCCATGAAATTAGCTGAACTGATGTTTCTAAATATTGTGTGGGAACGTGCATGTGTTTGCCCTGCGGTGCACTGGTGTCCTGTCCATCATGCATCCTGCATTGTGTCCTAAGCTACCTGGGATAGTCTGTAGGCTTTCCCCCTGCAACTGGGTAAGAGATTGGATAGACAACAAGGATGGCTGGATGGATAGATGGTTATAATTGAATGGAATATAACATTTTATTTGCAAGGCTTACACTTGTGACTAGTGTAAGTCATTTTGCTATTATTTGGCTATGTGTAACAGGTAATAGTGCTGAAATAGTGAGGTACGGACCACCTCAGTTGAGAAATTTTCATCTCTGCCCAGACTGCTTCCCCTGCAACCCAGCCCCAAATACGCGGCCAGTAATGAACGGATGGCTAGACGTTGTCTAGCACATGTGTCAATGATGCAAAGCTTAAGTGAAGTATATATATATAGTAGATGCATCCTGTCTTTTCTGTGCTGGGATGAAAGATCTCAAAATGACATACAGCACAGCATAACCATGCTTTAAAGCCTGCCATACCAGAAACTGAAGGCAGATCTACATCCAGAATGTCCACTGGCATTTTAATTTACGTTTGTCCTGTTTAGCTCTAATACCGATGTTTTAATTTCGCTTCCTGCATACAGGATATTGAAAATGAGTGCATGAAAGCAAAACCAAAAAGGACACAGTATCAGACTGTTAGGCCAGACAGTCACATACCCTTTTAAAATATGCTAAATGTTCTCCATAGAGGAGTATCGTGTCAATTAGACATACGCTGTTGTTTCTCAGAGTCTAACCACAAGTAAATCAGGAGCCTTCAAAATGTATAATTTCAGTCTCCTAAATGTTACTGCTAGTGGGTCTGTTGTGTATCAGATATAGACTGTTGTTCCATCCAGGAAATTGATGGGAACCACATGCTACAAATAACAGTAACGTAGCTGAAGATTACATATTTTTATTAAAACGTTTTCCCTTTTCCTCGTGTTATTTCCATTGCACCGTTGCTTGTTTCCATTGACTTCAGAACACGACGCCGGTCCATTGCATTCAGATTTCCAACAGTGTGATGGCTATCAGGAAAAACTGC
Organism: Mormyrus hasselquistii; assembly: GCA_026779605.1. NCBI lineage: Eukaryota > Metazoa > Chordata > Actinopteri > Osteoglossiformes > Mormyridae > Mormyrus > Mormyrus hasselquistii. The sequence goes on along the minus strand of JAODKE010000028.1, from coordinate 450,167 downwards.
ATGCTTTGTTCATAGGTGAATCAGATCTTCCAGATCCCCCATATCTATTGAATGAAGTTTTGCCTTATCACAAAAGAAACTCATTCCTCTCATTTGATAGCCATATGTGTTACAGATTTACAGATGTGCAAAATATTCTTTTAGTCCAGTGACTGGACAACCCTCAAACAATCATAAAAAGACAGAGTTATTATAGATATTACATTATGGTCCTTCACAGCAATGATAAATCCTAGTAAGTGCAATATGGACAATTGCCCAGGGTGGCATCTTTTGAGGTGATGCTGACTTAGCAAACTACCAGTGTCAGACCATGGTGAAGTCTTGCCTGGGGGGGGGGGGGATGGTGGGTGAAGAAAGCCTAGAGTGTTACATGGGCTTTGACCCCCACTGCTTCAAAGTAAATTTCAAAGGACCCTCGTAGTGTTCAGATTTAAAGCTCAAACTATTATCTCTTACATATTTGTCTCTGGAATGAAGGGGTTTTTGAAACCTTTTACTGTAAATTAAGCTTGATGTAATACAGCCACTTATTTTTGCTACCAGGACCAAGAGTCCAGGTGTATTTCGCAAAATGTAAAGGTTGGGATTATATACCTGCCTTGTCTACTGTTTTCATGGAAAACCGAAGACTGAAAGCTTTATTTAAGTAACAAAAAAAAACATTACATGCATGCTTTTTCTTTCTAGATTTCTTTGAAATGAGCCAATAACATTCCTGTTACAGAATTGCATGGTGTAACTGTCCAAGTGAGCCAGAATGCACGTGCGGCCCTCTGGGATTCCTCTGGACGGCGGCATCGTTGGGCAGAAGGGCCAGCCGCAGGCTCCATGAGATGCCAACACCATAGCACATATATGTATGAACAGGTTGATGATCCCCGACATCCACTGATGCCTCCTGACAATCTGTAAGACACTAATCACTAATCCTGTCCCAGTGGCTGGCGGTTACATGCACGTGTAACCGGAAGAATCCTGCTGGGGGGCTGGGAGGTTTAAGGAATGCCTATTATACACAGAAAGGTTGTGTTATAGCCCTGTGCAATAACTGGACATCCTCTTGACCCCCAGCGCCCGAGGACCATCCTTCTACCATTACTGTCTACATTTCCAGTCCTCCAATTGTCAATTGTCCCTCCTTCCACTTCTCCAGAATATCTCTTACATGTAATGGTGTCCGTCAAGCAACCGAAGATGGCTTGTGTGTGTCAGCTCTGCCCTGTTCATATGTCACTGACCAGTGAGGTCGGAGCAGATATAAGTTCTGTCATCGAAGTGGGCATGCAGTGGTTGGTCAGCCCTTCTATATAATCAATGAACCTTTGAGGGAGGAGGAGCTCAAGGAACTCCAGGTTAAAGCTGGTATGAACCCAGTTCTCCAGTACTTTGGCTGCACTGTGTTTATTTACAGAGGGGGTTTCAGCCCCTAAGGCTGCCCTGTCATTCCTTTGAGGGGGACTCTAAATACCTCCTGCTGACAGACAAATGCTGCAATGATCTGTGACAGCAAGACAAGCCCCCACCCCATCCCCTGGGGTACGATGGTGACAGGGGACCACCTTGCAGGTCCGAGGGTGTTTTTGGGTGTTGCGGTGCAGAACATCCAAGTTCCAGTTTGTGTCCTGAGGTACTTGGAGTGTGTAGAAAGCCCCGCAGCTGCGGGCCTGTGAGCTGTTTTCCAGATGCGGAGCAAAGGGCCGCCGTTGCCCCACAACAACTGGAGCTGAGGAGCTGCTTACAGGGTCGTGCAGACCTGGGCGAAGTACAGATGAGACACGTGCGCTGCCTGCTTTAAAGAGAATAACACACGCGACCGCCGCATATTGAGCCAAATCACTAGATCGTGGTCCTGCACCGCTGCTGCCGGGCATGCGGCGGATCCCGTTTTTCTTATTATCGTAACTGAAAAAGGCTGGGAATGCTTTTTTCTTATTCAGTTATGGATTCGTATTTGGAAAACATCCTAAGCTTCACGGAAGCAGGTCAGTTCCTACCTTGACTCATTCCCCTTTGTCTTCCACACAACCAGAAATCATTTTCATCACTTGTATTTCACATGTCCGCTCAAAGACTGTTTTGTTAACATTCTTGAGTCAGACACAGCAGACACATAAGACTTCACTATAATTCCTGGAATGCTTTTGATGTCAACCCATCCTTGTCATCTGGGGCTTTTGGAAATTAAATGATCTGTCCAGTTCTGTCAGTGTCACACCAACAGCAAGGTTTAACCTTTGTAAAAATAAACCACAAATGCATTTTTTTTGCCCGTGGCTATAAAAGTTGGAATTTTTGTCATTATGTGCCTCTTTAATTTTTCCTACACAGCATTACAGAACAGGCAGTGTGTCCGGAAATTAGTTACCTGCGACTTCATTGCTGTTTACTGAACAAAATCATCGTACAAATACAGGATGCAGGTAGAATTACCAAACAACCCTTTTAATTATGGTATCAGATGGCACAGCTAAAAAGCCACCTGTCCCATATGAAAACAGAGAGCAGGGCGCTTGACTTTAGGTTGTCAGCAGCTAACAAGCCTCGTCATCATAGCGGGGCTGTAATGAGGAGCAATACTGCTGAGATATTGCTGTCCCTCAGTGACATGACAGACTTTACAGGGTCATCAGATTCTCCCGACCACTTAGTGACTTGTGATCTTTTTGTGCTGATGTTCTACAAAAAATGTTGTTTCTCTCCTTGCAATAACTGATTGTTACCCTGTAAATAAAGACAAACTGGCAGCACTGGGAAGAGAGAGCAGGGTGAATCTAAGTGACCTGCAGTCCCGTACTGCCTTTGTAAACGTCTGACGTTACACAGTGCCCTGTATGAAAAGCTGTAATTCATCTTAAAATAGGTTGCCTAGAGTCAGATTTAAATCATTTTCTTAATAGTTTTATTCTGTAGAAATGCCAGTGTTTCTTTGGTAATAATGAGATAGATCTATTTATGAACTTTCCATCTTTTTCCTTACCCTTTTCCATGCAGATTGGTACAGCGAATAACCAGACAGACTTCCAATGTTGTCGGAGCTCAGCTGTGATAATCCCTTTTAACATAAAGCACATAACCTGGTTCATTTCATGCACTTCTTTAACAGACTTGCTGGTAACACTCCATTTGTTGCCAGGGTCTATCTAGAAACGGCATTAATAGGTGGAAAACCCGTAGGAAGAGACAGATGCCAAAGTTTTGGGAAGAAGAAAAAAATAATAAATATACAAAAGATCATAGTGACTGCTGCGCAAACGCATAGCAATCACAATTTTTTTATTTGAATATAAGGTTCAGCCTGGAAAGATCAATGAAATAACAGCCGTTTTTTCTGTTCCTTTCAGGAGGACTGTCGTCCAGCCTGACTATAAAAATAAAAGCTTTCTGCTGCACTGGAGGGCACTGGCAATGGGCGACTCTCTATTACAGTGACTTGTCTTCTGTGTCAAAGGGAGGGATTATCAACAGAATGGCGCCATTATCCGCAGGAGCCAGGGATGAGCACCCGCAGCCTCCCACAAAGGGCGCATGAGGTCTGGGGGTAACCCAGGGACTTCCATTCATGGGCCAGCCCTTGTAACCTAGGACAGTGTGACTGATGTGATAAAAGTTAAGGAGAGGCTAAGCCAATGATACAGTAATCCTGGGAAAATATGGAGAGGCGAATCTGGGTGCTGACAAACAATTCCTGCATGGGTGGGAAACACGATGTCCTTTGTCAGCAGAGAAAAGCTCTCTGTGAAAAGGCGAGAGAAGGACTGCCAGACTGCTGTTCCCCTTAAGAGGGAGTTAGGTACGCTGCTCCTGTGATTCCCAACCTGGTCCTCAGGGACCCTCAGACAGCCCATGTTTGTCTTCCCCTCCCATCTCCCTACCAGAATCTACCAGGAGCTGGGAGGGGGCACAAATGTGGACTCTTTGGCAGGGAACTGGGAGGGAGCAAAACCATGGACTGCCTAGGGGTCCCCAAGGACCGGCTTGGGAAACACTGCGCCACAGTATTTACATTTATTTGTAGTAGCCATTTATCACAGTCTTCCTGCGTGTTACTCTGCTCTGCTCTTGACTGGCAGTAATCTCATACTATATCCCCTGTATGTTTCTCCTGTAAGGTGCATGTTTGTGTAGCATAAATCTTTTTTTCTGTTTGTGCCGATTTTTTTTATGTGGAGACTTCATGGAGGGAGGGGGGAATGGGAATGGGGGGAGGGGGTTAACCAGCAGGAATTTAGATGGTCATCTAGCGTGACATCTAAAGTGTGCTAAAACCTCTAACCAAATCCGTGTGGGCTCCTTGGTTAGACTTACCTTGTGATTTTTCACCAAGACCACAATCTACTCCTGGCGGATTAAAGTGACTCTGTTTTTTATTCTAATGGCAGTCTTTTAGACCGGGCCCTTTCTAAATGAAAGGGAAAGTGAATCACCGACCAGGTACTGAACTGCAACAGAACAGCAGTTTCCTCACTAATCTATATAATTGGGATTTGTAATAATTTAAGAATCCTCTTAATAAGGCTTAAAAACTTAGTTGTGACCTGAATAGTTAAATAGGTTAGATAAAAAACTAAACCCTGGAGTGTTACTGTATACTCACTCAAGAAGATTACATCCAGTATCAATATTTACCCTTATCCATCCATTTGATTAAACTCACTCAGTAGCAGTTGTTAACTAATCAGGGGTCTAACAAGAATGCCAGTTTAAACAGACTGCAGCGAGGGAGATGCCAGCGTGCACTGCTCTCTGTGTTCTGTGCCAAAATGGTTGTGCAATGGGCAAGGCCACAACAGATAATGTAACACTGCAGGGTTTCACGCATACGCCTGTCTGTCATCACTGCTGTCATTCTGGTCAGAACTAATGATATGACTGGCTGGTTTGTTTTCCCCGATTCCCTGGCAAAACTCCCCCTAGTGGCGGTCAGTTTGGATTGGAACGCTGTGATCCAAAGAGAGGCACACCCGAAAGGCGGCTGCCTGATGCTGGCTGTTGTCCTTTCCATTTGCGCGCTGACAATGTTCCTGTTACACCAGCGCTGGCTTCCTCAGTGCATCCTCCTGCCATACCCATGGTGTCGGAAAGCCTCACGTACGCACCGTACCAGCGAGGGCCCTGGGGCTTACTTTTGTATTTACAATAATTTCACAAATATTTGAGGCAGTATCTCTCTTGCTCTGGGGTAGCAAGAACGCATGGATGACTTCAAAAACAAAGATATTTTCCAGTTATTAGAGAGCAATTCACTTCTCAATTGCCTGCAAAAAATGATATAACTCAACCGCAGTAACCAGACTTTGTATCCTATTAGTGCAGTTTGAAATTGCAGAAAACATATAGTTAGAGTGACCTTTTTGTCATTGTGTTAGAAAGCTGTGACCAGGGTTCATATCAAAACGATTCGGACATCTGTCAAATATTCTTATATTCTTTTAAAAAAGTGGCAGGTTTTCAGGTGTGAAGCTCCTCTGCTTTAATGTACGCGCCCCCTGGAGGTTATGAAAGGAATGACAATAAACAGCGCTTATGTCTACTGCTTCTTTGGGTCCTGCCCTTAGGAAAAGAGCTTTTTTTCTAATGTTCTTTGCTGGCCACGTTTCACCAGATTAATTTATTTAAAAAAGTCCCCTGAGCTATCAAATATCTGGACATGCTATTTCCACTGCTTAAGGGTCACTCCTGGAACTGCACTAAGTGAGGCCTGAGGTCTGAGGTATGGGGCCTCCTCGGTGGCTGTAGAGGAACCACCTCCATAACGGCAGGAAACTCAGTCTGGGGGAGCACACAGCCACACATCAACACAGAGCCCCTTCATCCAGCACGAAATTAGTCTGATTATTTCCACTATTCTTAAACTTAAGTGGCGGTAATGTGGGGTGGTTGACGAGTCTGACGTTCAGGCTTTACTAATCCAGCGGATGCTCCCGGCTCTGGCTGGCATATCGTGGGTCTTCCGATTGCTGTATTTTAGGAGCGACCTGAAGAGTCCCTGATGTATTTTATTTATTTATTTTCGAAATCCGGAAGCCATTTTCCTTAGTCTCACCTTGCTGTGGACAGAAGGTCCCTCCAGAGGCAACATCTGGGGCTAGAGGGAGAGGTACAGCTGAACTCCTACTTCCAATTACGTTGGGAGTATTAGGTAACGGCTGAAGTAGGCGCTGTCAAATAGAGCACCTAAAAATGCCTGATCGCTTAAGAGCTCTCATAAATGTGGCCGGTTGATTACTGCCTGTGCTGATTCCATGTGTCTTTTGTTATTGCTGAAATGCCTGTTGTTTTGGTCTCAAATGCACAAATCAAATTGCTTTTAAAATAAAGGATAAAGAGGTATGCTATTAAAAATGCATTAATGTGTAATTCAGGCTGCAGCTCAGACATGTGAGAGACACTGGACTAATGCAAAATACAATATCTCTCAGCTGGCAGTTGAAGTCTTGAGATTATTATCAAGTGATCTACTTAAAACCAGGCAGCTTGGGGCACAAGTCTGGGTACACCCTGGGCAGGATGCCACAGTCACGCATTGAGGGCCATCCTCCGCCAGGGCTTTTAAATCGACAAGCTTTCCACCTGAACACAGATTCCTGACACTAGCATAACATCCAGGAACTTCCCTCTAATTAAATACCCTGAAATTTCTAAGAAGGCAGATTGTTGTGTTCTTTGAAAGCCATTAAAAACTTATGAACAAAATAATAAAGTAACACCGATGACTTAAGGCAAAACCATTAACGGAATATAAATTGGAGGGCAAATATATTGTGGGCTGTGTTATCTGTGTAGTGAAAAGACTGATATAAAGCCAGATTATAATTTATGATTTGGTCCATGTTTCTCGGTAAATGTGGTGCCAAAGAAATGTGCATTTTGGAAAAACTGGAAGAATGCACTTCTGTTGTCATTTTTGAGAAGATGGTTTACATATACAGAGCCGCATCAGGAATAAGAAGGTGTCAGGCTAAGCTGGAATTTACTTAACACTGGACACCCCGGGCCGTGGGAAGACATTCGACATCAGATGCTTTGGCCGGCTCTCTGTCTGCGAACAGAGCTGTCAGGCTTTCAAACCGCTGCCAGGAAGACATCCTCATTCAAACGCTGTGTGTCACGGGTGGCCAAGGCGCTTAGCGCTGAACGCTCACACTCTGTCATGGGAGGCTCATCGATCTCCCCAGAATAACAGAGCTCCTCATAGGAGAAGGGATTTCGCCAGTCAGCTGAGTGAAGCTCGAGTCCAAGTTCAAATTTACAACTGTTACAGCAGGCCAGAACTTCAAAGAATGTGCCTGTTAATGGAGTCCGTGACTGGCTCCATAGCCGCCTGCTAGGTCTCCCTTGGCCGTAACAAAGCCATCTCTCCAGTAGTATTCACAGCCGCTCCTTTGTGCTTCTGAACATGTTGAGACAAAGATGAGGCTTCAGCCCACAGTTCTACTTGGGAGCACGCATGTACACAAGAGGTCAGATGATGTTTTTTAGTATCTACTCTGATTTAAAAAGTTGTCATCGCATGTCGCCAAGGTGGGGACACACAAATATCTGAGCTAATAGTGAAGTTAATTGTAACTTACTTCAGGGTCGGTACCTAGCTTTCAGACAATAGGATTTCTGGCTCAGTCAAATTCAGAGGCCTGGATCCTGCCAGGGGCTCTGGAATGTGCAAAAATGAGAGAAATGAGGTGGAAAAAAATCACTTTGTCATTTCTTGTCCTTTTAGCCAAGTAACACAGTGTTGCACGGAAGTCTAAATGCAGTGAGGGACATAAATTGTGTTGAGTTCTCTCTCCCACAGCTTCTGCTTTGTTATATGATAGTTCTGGTTTGGACCAAAGAGCAAAGACCCACACAAGAGCGAAAATCCCACAAGAAATGCCATGTTTATACATGCTTGTGTAGGTTATGATATCTTTGGCCACCTGAAGACCTTTACATATTTCACAGGTGTCCTAGAGTTTATGAACATTGCAATTCTATAACAAACTTTAACTTGCTGCTAGATGTCTACTATTCTGCTTCCAATCCAAAACTCAAACAAACTTGACTTGTGGCAAATCAAATATTGCTAAAGCTATTGTATCTGCCTACATTCCACCCCACTTTGCATAGGATTTGCTGCTGCACAACACTGGAAAACAATAGTTAAACTTGTAAGAAGGCTTACTAGCTTGTCCTAGAATAAAGAGTTTTAGCAAATTTTTCATTTTGTCTAGAGTAGTATTGTGATAAAACATATTTGGGGTTTGTTGGTTTTTTGTGGCTATTATTGCATAAGGTATTGTGTGTGGAGATGCAGGCAGACCGCGTGAATACTGATTTACATTCACCAGATAATCTACCCACCTCCCAAGGTTCTAAATGAAACTTTATGTAAAAATTTCAGAAATTAAATGTCAAAAAAAATCACATTGCTTCCAGATGACCATCTTAATCCATGCCCAACACGAATTTCTGTCCAGTTATTTTCTCGAATATCTAAAGATTGTCCACAACGCTGTCCGTCAACCATCAGTTGTCTCTGTTTGTGATTAGTAAGGCACCAGCTGTGCGTGAAGCAGGTCAAGAGCACTCTGAGTGGCAGAACATGTTTGCCTGAACAAGAAAAGGATCAAAAATATGAAAAGAACCTGACCCGCCACTAAATCACCTGTGACTGAAATGGGTCTGACCAGCAGACCTCTCAGAAAGTATCTGTGTCATCTGCAAAACAGTTCAGAATTATATTTTTGCAGTTTAGCAGCTGTTGACATTGCCGGCAGGTTGCGTGTCTGTAGAACAAGGCAGACATAAATTAGGAATTAATGACCGGGGTGGGTGCAATTTGAGCTGCCACTGTCTGGGTACATGGTGGCCACTGTCAGCCTCTGCACAGGCCCCAAAACCTTGCCATCACATACTTTACCTAATTTGGTCAACCAATGCAGTGATTCATTTGAAATTCCACCTAAAATTCCTGAAGGATCGTTCTTTCTGTCACGCGTAGCTAAGAAAGACACTGCCGAGTTTTTAGAGTGTGTCAAAGTCAAATGTTCTTTAGTTATGCCAAAAAAAGTAGGAAAACTGTGCTTTTTTCCACACGGGATGGCTAATAGGTGGCAATATTCTTTTGACTTGACCTACCTTCCTGCTGAAAACATACCACAGTACATCAAAAACAAATTTATTCCAATCACTCATTCTTTTTTCATTAAGAAAATGACAACATCACGTTGCTGTGTAATTTGAAAGCTATTTGTACAACATGGATGACAAATACCTCAAATTGATTACAGACAAAGCTACTGTTTTATTAAGAAAAAAATAAAAAACAAAAAACATTATTCTGGGATTAGCAGTTTTGAGTAGATAGGATTTAAAAGATTTTTTGCTTTTGGTTCCCTTTGGAGCTTAATGACGGCCTGTCACCACTTGCTAGAGTCTGACAGACTAGAAATGAGATCACATGGATTGACTGCTAATTTAAAGACGCAAGTGCAGCCTGAGAATTTGAGATCTCATGCATCCTCAACCTGAGGGTAGACCACTAGCCAGGGCAGCCTGGTGGTGTTATTTTAGCTGCGGGTCACGCAGGCATAGATGTTATCTCCAAACAGTATTTCTGGTATTGCAAAGGCATATGTAGAACCACAGGGGAAAACCACGCAGCAACCTTTGTAGAGATAAGGCTAATCAAATGAAACAGAGAACTAATCATACCACTTTAGCCAATAGGCTGTGGGTGAGGAAATGTAATGGAAAGTATGTTTTTGGAGACACTATCAAGGCCTAAATAGCTACCTAAATTGTTGTTCTCCCTTCATCTGTCTATTCTGTTCTATAATCCAAAGCATCGGTGGTGTGACATAAAGGGACAGCATGAAAAACACCAAAAACCGCTCACATAAATTATTACGATTTTCATGGAAAAAAAAGGTTTAAAAAATGTTTGCATACTTTTAAAATAATGTTTTGTTTTATTTTATTCTGTTGCCACTGGCAGCTATCGTTTTTTCCTCTGAAAGGTTTTATTTTTTCCAGTTACTTTCTGTGTCTGCTTCTTATTGACACCTTTGCTCCAGCTACGCATTTCTCAAATAATCAAATACAGGAATTCTTATTAAATATTTGTGGTGAAATGATAAGTGACAGGAGTGACAGGTTTATACTTTTATTTTCAGCGGAAAACGTTGACGACACGTTATGAGCAGATCTGCAGGCACGGGCATGAAAACGAGCGAGTTTTTCGACGCCGAACGTCCGTCTTTGCCAGTGCCCTCTGAAAAGGCTGTTATGTAAACGAATATAAACTGGCAACTCTTCAGCTCGGAAATTTGGCAGAGCCACGCTGGAAAGCGGGCTGCTCACCGAAACAATTTCTGTTTTAAAAGCAGTGCCGTATTTTTCGTTTTTCCATGTGCACATGAATGTTAGCAGTGGTGACACGTGAGGATGTTCATTACGAATCGGGTGCCATGGGTCACGGCCATGCTACACGAGGCTTTTAACGTAGGCATAAAATGTTTGTGCAAAGTGCTTCATTTTTTCCACCAGCTTTAAAAATACCAATATCAACTCTTCGAGATGAATGCATTTCAGGACCCATAAAAAAAGTTTTTTTCCCTGCATTTGGTATAAACACCCAGGTGAAAAATTGCCTTAATTGTTAAATGCCTCTTAATTATAACTTCAGGATTGATTTAATGGGGCATGCTGGTTATGGCAAGCGGCTGGGATAGCCGGAAGACCCTCCTGAAAGTGAGCAATCAGCTCCACTGGCAGTGAAGACCAAGCACAGTGATTCGACATCGTCAGGACTGGCTTCGTCACAAAGGGGTCGAGACCTTACAAGTTGACCACACTGAGGAACAGGCTCCAAGATTTGCCCATAACCACTGAAATGCATGTTCTTGGATGATGGAGTCTATATATTGATGTCACCCTTCCTTTCTGCATAACTGTACCTCTTAACATACTCCGTGATGGACCCAGCGGAGGGAATAAAATGCCAGGAACTCGGAGAGTGCAAATGTGCTTACCCACAGCCAAAGGGACCTCACTTTCAACCCATACGCATCCACCTGGGGCAACTGGCAGACAGGGACTATGTGCATCATGGGAATTTGAGTGGCTCAGCTGCTGAAACAAGGGCTGACACCAAACAGCAGCTTCCATTTTTCTCCTGCATGCTCCAGCAGCCAAGATGTCTGCCGGCCAAGACGTCCACCGGCAAGTTCTGCTTTCACCGCCTGTTCCCACTCACTGGGCGTCACCACAAGGTTGTGTTTCCTCCCCGTACATCTGCAAGCAATGCAAGCAATTTTTG